>JABFTP020000124.1:35931534-36439927 GCA_013387265.2 Cryptolaemus montrouzieri | reverse complement strand
CAATATGCTTCTCCTGATTTTATCGAGTTTCCTACAAACGCCAATAAAAAGAAACTTTACATTCTAAATGAATAGACTACCTGTTATTCAATGAACAGCTTTGACTAAATTTCTTAAAGTATAAAAGAATGTGTTATGCACAGAAGTAGCTCAAACCTTATGTGTTATGTAAATATTGGAATGTCCTGAAAAGCTCAAGTTTTCATGCCAACTATATGAAGAATTGTTCAACAATTAAATTTTGAAGTTAAGAATTGCAGGTAATTTACTTGATCTTTCCTTCAGAGTTAGAGATCTGACTCTATTGTAACTATTATTAATCAGACGAAAATATCTACGAAGATTATCATCACAGAACAGAGATGTATTACATTCATATTTACTTGAAAGTTTCTTGTTATTGCTTATTATTGTCTTTGCTTATTTTTCATTTAATTTTCCAGCCTGGATTGTAATCTAAAAGAAAATATTTCATTGAAAAGAAACATTTTATATGCACACAAAGTAAAAACTCACTTTCAAAGAGTCACTTTCATACATTTCAACTTGAATAACTTTCCATATGTGATGAACATACTCATTTTAAACAATTATATAAATTACCTATAGTACAACTACCTATTACAAAAATTGTCAAATTCCATAGCATTCTCCAAGTAGTAGTTGAATTATTTCCAAAATATGAGTCGCATAAGTAGCAGCATGTTTCCTGTGACTTTCATAAATCTTGGATTGAAAGTTGTAGTTGTACAAATGAAACTTCATATGCTACTTCTACATTCTTGAATATCATGTTTCCCACTATCAGACACCTATAACAGAGAAACTTACAACTTCAAATCAATGAGGAATTCCTGTCATTCATTCAACAACCTTAATAAAATTTCCTGAGAAACAGTAACAATGAGTTATGAATCGAAGGAACTCACAATAATTACCTTTTGTGCAAATTTGTGATCTTATTTTCTTTGGTTCAAACTTGAACATTGTCAAACACATTGAATCTCAATAACTTTCACATTGGAATAATTGTAGAATAGAAACTTACTTCCACTTGAATAAACTGAAACGAAAATTCAATTTGAAATGGCACGGTCATATTGAGATCCAGCTTGAAATATTATAATACATATAGCCTTAAGTGGATAGCTTTCAATATTCATACGATACATACTCTAAATGACCTAACGAAAACTTTATTGAATGCCTTCCAGAAAAAAATTATTATATAAAAGAGCTCAGTACCTATTAGTAGCAACTCGAAGGATAACTCCCATCATTTTGTAAGATCCTCCAATTGATTCGTTAAAAATCCTAGTAATTCCATGACATTTTTCAATGCATAGAGGTTAAAATAACCATGAAAGAATAATGAAATATGTGAATACTGAGTACATTTCTTGAGCATGCCTAAAAAATATACATTAAATAACATAAATAAACCTCAAATTACATTAACTTACCTTTCAAACATTTTGTAAGTCTCCTTAATTCCTTTATAACATTTCGTTTGAATCATATTGTTTAGGTTAGAATAACCACAGAATGTTAAATTTATGAATTTTGAAAGTCTATCGTTTCTTTCAAAATAAATTATACATTAACATGGATAAAATAAACATCAAACTACGATCACTTACCTCTAAAAGTTTATTTCAAGTTTCGACAAACTTTTCATACAAATAAAATTCGGAATCACTTGTTTTGACAGACCAAATATAAGACTAATTGAAATGAGGTTATATTCGAATGTTACTCAGAAGATAGAGAGCACTATATTCTAGATGTTGTTAATACCGAAATTATGTTGGTGAAAATCAAAGTTACTAACTATTTCCATCTCACTATTTTCGTTCAGAAGAGAGAGAGAGAGCATTACATTTTACACGTTGGAAACGCTTACTTCCGACATTGAATAGCGATATAAGGGGCAGAAGGAGCGGTGACTGGCTCCACCCCCGTGTTTCCGTTCTATTCTTCGAAAATGTAGGTCTCAAAAACCGTCCCAAATTCGAAAATTAAGTCGTGACATGACGATTTCTCGTCGGGGACCCGATCTAGAGATATGTAGGAATCGTTTGAAGGTCGAATCCTTTCTCCCGGTGACCCCGTTTAAGTAGGATGGTTAAAACAAAAATCCGTATTTTGACAGCTCGAGGTCTGTTTATTTCGCGAATTTCAAGCCGTCGGAGATTTTCGGAATTTGGAAAGTAGAGCGAAAATTTGCGAAAGTCGGCCGATAGGCCTCCGTTCGATGGAAAATTTTTCCGTTTTCCCGTGGTTTTATGAGAATCTAACTATTGCGGCGCGAAATGCGAAACTCGAGGCTTTTTCGTCGTCCGGGTTTCGTAGCGATCGAAGGCGATAGAAATATTTTGTATAGCTTCAAAGGTCCATAGAAATTATCCCCTCCATCCCGGAGATTTCGAAGACTTATTTTATTTTCGCTTATTCGGAACTTTTTCCCGGAATTTTCGCCCGATCGACCTCTTCGATCGCTCTCCGAAAGATCCGAGTTATCGATTCCGAAGAAATCTCGTCGTTGCAACGTTCCGTTTGCCCGGGGCGACGTTTCGGCGAAATTTTTCGAAAAATCGTCGTGCCTCCGTCGTTCGAGCTAGGGACTTCTAATTTCGCTCGGATCTTCCTCAGACTTTCTCTACCGGAAAAAATTATTCGCGGGGGCCTACGGACCCCGATTTTCCGCGCCGACCCTTTCTTCCTGCCCGGTTCAAACTTCAACCGTTCCCTCCACTTTCCTCGAAATAAGGCTTACTGCTTTAGTATTATAGACTAGTGAGCCCATTAAGATCGCCTTCTATATCAAAATAGCCAATATACTAAACGCCTAAAATACTGAACGTCTTTTTATATCAAACTCTATCTATACTGAACCCCTTATTATATTCATCTTTTTTTATATATTTACTTAATAGTTCTTTATGTTTCATGAAAATCTGTCATATATTACCTCAGTCATCCTTAGGGTATTCCAGCTTTCATTATTGTTACTCATATATTGTGACTCATCAACTACGCAAATTTCAACACTATTCACTACTATGCCAATTTAAAAGGAAACATTCAATTTGAAAATCTCAACTTTCTCCAACTGAGCTAGCATAAGATGAAATTGAAAACATTTCAACATTGATTCAAACAACGAATTGTTCAACCACCCTTTAGGCATATAAATTCAATCATCAACAACTCAAATATTAATTTACAATATTCCAAATTTTTAGTTAAAAGTGTTAAATATATATTTCAGAAAGATCAATATATGAAGATCTATATTTTCAAATTTTTAATTTTTACTCAACAGTTCTGATTTGTATCAGATCAGATAAGAATCCAATAAGATTCATGAATTATAATAAAAAACAAATATGATTTTAAAACAGCAAGATAGAAGAATTACTTCTCAAGTATATTAATGAAATAGAAAATAAGAGTTCTCTCCAAATTTAAATTTCTTGGGAGTATCTAAAAGACACAGCGAAAAATTAGTAAACAAATAAAGGAACACTACTGAATACATAGTAATTTCACCGTATGTGATTGCCCTTTACGTAACTATTTGTAAAAATTCAAATTGAACAAAATTCACACAATTGGCTTAGATTATGGACCTCATATACAATACAATGATGTTAACTATCTATCAGTTTCAGTGAAACTGTTTCTTGTGACTGTTAATTTCCTACTGTCGAGTTGGCAGTTGGTTTGGAGAAGTCAGCTTCTTATAAACTTGCTCTCTAATAAGTGAAATTTCTATTCTTCAATTTTACTTCTCTTCAATTCATTTTTTTTGAAACTTTATAATATACTATGAAATGAAAGGAAGAAATTGCATTAAAACCAATTCATATTTCCATATTACGTGATGAACATACTCATTTTACACAATTATACAAAATACCTATAGTACAATCACCTATTACGAAAATTGTCAAATTGCATAGCATTCTCTGAGTAATAGTTGAATTTTTTCAAAACATGATTCACATAATCAACAGCATGTTTCCTGTGACTTTCATAATCTTGGATCGAAAGTTGTGGTTGTACAAAATGAAAATTCATATGCAACTTCTACATATTTAAACATTATGTTTCCCACTATCAGACACCTATAACAGAGAAACTTTCAACTTCAAATCAATGAGGAATTGCTGTTATTCATTCAACAACCTTGATAAAATTTCGTGAGAAACAGTAACTATGAGTTATGAATAGAAGGAACTCACTATAATAACATTTTGCGCAAATTTGAGTTCTTATTTTCTTTGGTTCAAACTTGAACATTGTCAAACACATTGAATCTCATGAACTTTTACATTTGAATAATTGTAGAAACGAAAATTCAATTTGAAATGACACGGTCATATTGACATCCGGCTTCAAATATTTTAAAACAGATATAGCATTTCGTGGGTAGCTTTAAATAAACATATGATACATACTCTAAACGACCTAACGAAAACTTTATCGAGTTCCTTCCAGAAAAAAATCATTATACAAAAGAGCTCAATACCTATTAATAGCAACTCAAAGGATATCCTTCTGTAAGATCCTCCAATTGATTCCAGAACATTTTTCAATGCATAAAGGTTAAAATAACCATGAAAGAAAATGAACTTTGTAGATAGTACAAATCTTTAGGCATGCGAAATATATATTAAAATACATGAATAAACCTCAAATTACATCCACTTACCTTTCAAACATTATTGTTAATCTCCTTAATTCCTATTTATTATAACCGTATGAATCATATTGTTTAGGTTAGAATAACGACAAAATGTTGAATTTATGAATTTTGAAAGTATGTCGTTTCTTTCCTTGAACAAAATATGCATTAACATGGATAAAATGAACATCAAACTACGATCACTTACCTCTACAAGTTTATTTCAAGTTTCGTCGAACTTTTCATTCAAATAAAATTGAATCACTCATTTCGACAGATCGAATATAAGACTAATTGAAATAAGGTTAGATTCGATTGTCACTCAGAAGAGAGAAGCACTATATTCTAGATGCTGTCAGTACCAAAATTATGTTGGTGGAAACTCAAAGTTACTAACTATTTCCATCTCACTATTTTCGTTCAGAAGAGAGAGAGCATTAAATTTTAGACGTTGGTAACGCTCACTTCCGACATAGTATAGCGATATAAGGGGCAGAAGGAACAGTGACTGGCTCCGCCCCCGTGTTTCTGGTTTTTTTCCCGAAAATATAGGTCTCAGAAAGAGTCCCAAATTGGAAAAATTAAGTCTTACAGTAACGATTTCTCTTTCGCGAATTTGTGGCCATCGGAGATTTTCGGAATATGGAAAGTAGAGCGAAAATTTGCGAAAGTCGGCCGATACCACTTCGTTCGATGGAAGATTTTTCCGTTTTCCCATGGTTTTATGAGAATCTAACTACTGCGGCGCGAAATTCGAAACTCTAGGCTTTTTCGTCGTCCAGGTTTCGTAGCGATCGAAGGCAATAGAAATATTTTGTATAGCTACAAACGTCCATAGAAATTGACCCCTCCATCCCAGAGATTTCGAAGACGTATTTCATTTTCGCTTTTTCGGAACTTTTTTCCCGGTATTTTCGCTCCCTCGACCTCTTCGATTGCCCTCCGTAGATCCGAGTTATCGATTCCGAAGAAATCTCGCTGTTTCGACGTTGCGTTCACCCAGGGCGACGTTTCAGCGAAATTTTTCGAAAAATCGTGGCGCCTCTGTATTTCGAGCTAGGGACTTTGAATTCCGCACGGATCTTCCTCAGAAGTTTCTCTACTGGAAAAAAATTATTCGCGAGGGTCTACAGACCCCGCTTTTCCTCGCCGTCCCTTCCTTCCCGCCCGGTTCAAACTCCAACCGTCCCCTCCACTTTCTGCGAAATAAGCGTTACTGCTTATGTATTATATAGACTAGCAGGCGGGCAGATCTACCTTGTATATCAAAAACGCCTAGCCGGGCAGATCTACCCTGTATATCAAACTCCTAGCCGTGCAGATCTACCTTGTATATCAAACGCCTAGACGGGCAAATATACCTTGCACCCAAAACGCCTAGGCGGACAGATCTACCTTGTATATCGAACGCCTAGGCGGGCAGATCTACCTTGTATATTAAACGACTAGGCGGGAAGATCTACCTTGTATATCAAACGCCTAGGCGGGCAGATCTACCTTGTATATTAAATGCCTAGGCGGGAAGATCTACCTTGCAATCTAAACGCCTAGGCAGGCAGATGTACCTCTCATCCCCAAACCCCTACGCGCCCGGAAATACCTCACGCATAAACTTCGTGAACTATCTTATGCCTTCAAACGTCCAGAACTATTTTGCGTCCGAACATCCATACGACGCGAACCACCTTGCACCCAGAACTACTTTGTTATAAACGCTCAAGCGCCCCACATTGTCTTGCGCCTAAAACTCGGGCGTTTCAAACCACCCTGCGCCTCGATCGGTCAGACCCTCTGAACGTCCAGACGCCTTGAACAACTATTGCCTAAAACCAATCTTGCGCTTCGAACAACTGGGCACTCCGACTCTCCCAGCGTCCGAGTTCCTAGAATGCTCAAACGTCTAAGCTCCTTGAACGTTCCATCATCCACCGTCTTGAATTACCTAGCAACTGAAAATGCTGTCGTCAACTTGGCGCCTAAAATGCTCAGGCGCCCTAAAAATACAGGCACGGTGGGCGCCTAGACGAAATATATATATATATATATATATATATATATATATATATATATATATATATATATATATATATATATATATATATATATATATATATATATACTATATCTAAAAATAATGAAAAACATTTCTACAAATTTATTTCAAGTTCAAATGAAAATATTTCTAGAAATGGAGTTGCTGAAATTGATATTCTAACTGATTATTGGTCTTCCATTTGGGAAGTGCCAAGGCAACACAATTCCAATGCAAGTTGGATTTTAAATGAAAGGTCTCGATTTTCTAAAATAGAATGCAAGCAATTTGAAAAATTTTCATACGAAGATATAACATCAGTTATTAAACACACAAAAAATTGGAAATCTCCAGGTATTGATGATATTCATAATTTTTGGTTCAAGAAATTCTCTTGAGTTCATGAAAAATTGGCTGAATATTTTTCATTTATAATGAAGAACCCCTCAGCTATTCCTTTATTTTTCACACAAGGAATTACTTGTTTGAAACCGAAAAGAGATAATACTATTGATCCGTCTCAATATAGACCAATTACTTGCCTCCCAACAATATATAAAATTCTAACTGCATGCATTACCCAAAAAATGTATGCACATTTGGAGAATTATAATATTCTTTCCGAACAACAAAAAGGATGTAGAAAAAAACACCTTGGTACTAAAGACCAACTTGTAATTGATTCTGTTGCTTTGAATCAAGCTCAAACTAAGAAGAGAAATATTCATATAGCCTTCATTGATTACCAAAAGGCTTTTGATAGTTCTCCCCATTCATGGCTTCAAGAAATTTTGGAAATTTATAAAATTGATAAGACACTTCCTCTTTTTCTTGAATTTGTAATGAAAAATTGAGAACCAATCTTCATTTAAATATTTCAAAACAATCGTTAAAATCCGAAGTAATTCCAATCAAAAGAGGCATTTTTCAAGGTGATTCTTTAAGTGCTCTTTGGTTTTGTCTTTGCCTTCATTCATTATCTCATGAATTAAATGCTACTAGTTTCGGCTTCAAAATAAAGAGTCTATCAACTGAATTCAAATTAAGTCGCTTAATTTATTTAGATGATATTAAATTATATGCCGGAACCAGATCTCATTTAAAGATTACTGTCAACTATTCCAATGATATTCATATGAAATTTGGGCTTCCAAAATGTAAAAATTTTTCTATTGAAAAGGAAAGATCACCTCTGATTATATAAAGATTTCTAATATCGAAATCGAGCCAATGCATCAAGGAGATATATATATATATATATATATATATATATATATATATATATATATATATATATATATATATATATATATCTTGGATTTTGTCAAGAGAAGACAATCACCCATAGCAGCACTAAAGAAAATATTAGAAGTTCATATTACAAAAGACTTAGAATTATCATCAAGAGTCATTTAACTAGTAAAAATTCAAATTTTATTTTGAAAGGAGAAGTATAATTCTGAGAAAAATTTAACATGTTTTTCTTTCTTATATCAGTGTCGAAGAGATAATTCTTGAATCTGTAATTGATGGATACAATGATTATCTCTCAACATTAGCATAGTTCTTATACAGAAAAAAGGCACAACATTAACTGGGGAAAATATAGGGAATCGCATTATTGAGAGTGATTACTTTACTATATACTTGAGTGACTTGTCAATAATGCTCTTAACTTGTATATCGATGACTCATACAGAATATATTAATTAATTATATCAAGAATTCAAGAACTATGTGATAATAGATATCTTATTTTGAGAGTTCTGAATACATAGACTTTGTTAGAATTTCCTTAATTATATTATGTACATGATATGAAGGGTGAGTATGGATAATAAATTCAAGAAATTTTTCAAAGGAACAATCAACTACATTCTTCACAGAAGCAAGAAAAACTGATGAAAAGTTAAAAAATTTATTTCAAATTGATATTGTAATATACAGAAAAATTTTTTGTGACACAATTCACATACTACATCAAAATGCTTGACACAAATTCAAATTGAGAAAATATTCAATAGGAGTTGACATTGAAACTGATATATGATGTACAGGTATTTGCAGAAAAAAAGTACATCCGAATGCCGAATTTTGCTCTTTGTTCTGGAAATCCCAAATTTAATTTTCTGGTCTCGTATCATAGGTTTCTCTGTTATTGAACTATTAGAGCTGCCAAAAATCTGAAAAAAATTCAAATTTTATTTTGAAAGGAGAAGTATAATTCTGAGAAAAATTTAACATGTTTTTTCTTTCTTATATCAGTGTCGAAGAGATAATTCTTGAATCTGTAATTGATGGATACAATAATTATCTCTCAACATTAGCATAGTTCTTATACAGAAAAAAGGCACAACATTAACTGGGGAAAATATAGGGAATCGCATTATTGAGAGTGATTACTTTATGAAATAATTCAAAAAATCCAGCTGAGGAAAACAAATCGAAAATTTGACATATTATTTTCATTTGTCCTTTTCTATTTCATTATTTAAGCTAGTAAGAATTGAAGAAAAACTTAAATTAGTCATTGGTAAAGTAAATTTTCTACATGTTTATGAAAAATTCAATGTTGAAACCTAAATATTACTTCACTGCCACCAAGCTAACTTGCTGTACATATAAATTGATTACCTATCACTACAAAAACAATATAAAAATCATTATGAGCACTTTCAAGTCCAATTCAAAGTTATTGACATTTCAATTTAAATTGAAACAAATTTATAGATATTGTTTCAAATATTTGTCTGGCACTCATATCTAACTGACTCTTGTGCATCACCAATTCATGCTACAGTTAATAGTAATGACAGAAAAATTTGGGAAAAATTCAAAGTTTCTAATATCCTGTTAAAAAACAAATCAAGAATTTGACATATATTTTTCGATACTCACCTGAAGTGTGTTCCTTAAGTTGTTTTATATAAAATTCTCTCACTTTTCTTCGAAGAAGTCTTTCCAAGTGTTCAGCATTAATATAAGTCCCTTAGAATTTGCTCAAGCCCTTCTGAATATTGCAGTCAGATCTCTCTTTCCCTTATGTTCCATGCTTTTTCTCATGATAGGTCTTGTTATTATATATCCTGGTAAAACACCATACATAAATATACATGATGCATTGAAAGTATCTAGACTCTGTATATACATAATTTGATATTATATCTTACTTGTATTCAATCCGTGATTTTGTGAATTTATAATGAGAAATGAAAATAAAAAGAGCAAACTGGACAACAACAACATCATATAAGTGAGTATCTTCAACAAAAATCATGAAATTTAAAATGCACTTTTGGAGATTTTGAATTTTTCAGAAAATATGTTATTTTCTTCAATTGAAGGTTATTACAAAATAACAAACTGACGACAGAAAACGTTCACTTACCTTTCAAACATTATTTAAAGCCTGGTTCAATTTCTCAATCTATAACTTGGACAAGTTTACATTACACCATTTCGCTTCATTACCCAGCAAAATACTTTCTTATTCTTCAAAAGAATTGAGTTAGAAATATATAGGCAATTATTCGATAATCTCGAATAATACATTTGAGATTATACTAATTTTTATATCTTCAACATTCGGTTTGAATCACATTATTTGGGTTAGCATAACCTCAGAATCTTAAATTTATAATATTCGAAAGTTTCATTAGACAAAATATATATAAAATGGACAAAATAAACATCAAATTACGTAAACTCACCTTCAAAACTTTCTTTTAAGTTTCATTAAACTTTTCATTGACATAAAATTCGGAATTCTCAAATCTGACATATCGACTATGAGACCGAATGAAATGATGTCTGTGACACAGGATATTTCATTCAGAAGAGAGAGAACATTGTATTTAGATGTTGTTAGTACCAAAATTATGTTGGTAACGCTGAAGTAACTAAATGTTTCCATCTCACTATTTTCATTCGAAAGAGAGAGGTCATTAAATTTTACACGTTGGTAAGGCCGAATTCCGATGAAACAAAGTCCGAAGAAACAAGCAGCTGTGCCGGCGACGGACATCGACTTTGGCCCGTAAATTAGGTTGACTGTCGACCGAGCTTGAATAGCGATCTAAGGGACGGTAGGAGCGGTGACTGGCTCCGCCCCCGTGTTTCCGCTCTTTTTCTCGAAAATCTAAGTCTCAAACACAGTCTCAAATTCGAAAATTAAGTCTTGTAATGACGATTTCTATTCGGGGACCCGATCTCGAGATATGTAGGAATCGTTCCACGGTCGAATCCTTTCTTCCGGTGACCCCCTTTGAGTAGGATAGATGAAAGAAAAACCCGTATTTTGACAGCTCGACGTTCGTTAATTTATTTAATTTCTGGCCGTCAGAGATATTCGGAATGAGGAAAGTAGAGCGAAATTTTGCGAAAGTCGGCCGATAGACCTTCGTTCGATCGAAGATTTTTCCATTTTCCAGTAGAAAATACGCGATAAAAATATCAGGAAGCATGATGGGAAAGACGAACGCTTCGTTCAGTAAAAAATGCGGGACCGATTGGACGAAGGAAAAAATTTGTATAGCCTGCTCGTTTGGATAATTTTCTCCCCACCGTTTCGAAAAAATCGTGGACCTTTATCATTTTGGCGTTTTCGAAAGGTTTTTCTGGAAATTTTGTGATTTTCGCCGCACGAATCGTCGTCCGAGAGACGAAATTTACCGATACCGAAGGAATCCGGCACTCGACTCTCTCCGTTTTCGAGATCTGGCGATGTCGCGAAAATTTTCGAAAATTCGTATCTCCGCCGTTCGGATTTCCGTGGCCTCCCGATTTCGCACGCACCTTCGACCGACTACCTAGTTTCGTAAAAAGTTACTCGGCCCGGCCACCACCTCCCGCTCGAGAGCTATTCGAGAAATCCCCGTCCCTGTTCAACCACATTCCATCCCCTCCATTTTGACGGAAAAGTGCCTTACTCGTTTAGTATATATACACTAGCAGGCGGGCAGATCTACCTTGTATATCAAACGCCTATCCGGGCAGATCTACCTTGTATATCAAACGCCTAGCCGGGCATATATACCTTGTATATCAAACGCCCAGACGGGCAGATCTACCTTGCACCCAAAATGCCTAGGCGGGCAGATCTACCTTGTATATCAAACGCCCAGGTGGGCAGATCTACCTTGTATATTGAACGCCTAGGCGGAAAGATCTACCTTGTATATCAAACGCTTAGGCGGGCAGATCTATCTTGCACCCAAAACGCCTAGGCGGGCAGATCTACCTTGCAATTTAAACGCCTAGGCAGGCAGATGTACCTCTCATCCCCAAACGCCTACGCGCCCCGTAATACCTCGCGCATAAACTCTCTGAAATATTTTACGCCTTCAAACGTCCAGAACTATCTTGCGTCCGTACATCCACATGAAGCAAACCACCTTGCACCCAGAAGTACCTTGTTAAAAACGCTCAAGCGCCCCACACTGTCTTGCGCCTAACACTCGGACCCTTCGAACCACCCTGCGCCTCGATCGGTCAGACCCTCTGAACGTCCAGACGCCTTGAACACCTAGTGCCCAAAACCAACCTTGCGCTTGGAACAACTGGGCACTCCGACTCTCTCGGCGTCAGAGTTCCTAGAATCCTCAAACGCCTAAGCTCCTTGAACGTTCCATCATCCGTCGTCTCGTATTACCTAGCAACTGAAAATGCTGTCGTCAACTTGGCGCCTAAAATGCTCAGGCGCCCTGAAAATACAGGCACGGTGGGCGCCTAGACGACAGAAAAAGTTCATTTGGCACTCTTAATAATATAATATATATATAAGAATATATATATATATATATATATATATATATATATATATATATATATATATATATATATATATATATATATATATACCTAAAATACCTTTCAATTTATATCTTCTATGTAATATAACATATCGCTCATAATGAATGATATAACATTTTCTTTGGACTTTTTTGGTAAGCTTTGGTTCGTCTTCAGTCATTATTAATTCAATATAATATAATAATAGTTATATTTGTGTGTTTGTGTGTAGATGTGTTCAAATGCATAAATTTATGCAATTTCAATATGTTCAATATCACAAAATAATTTATTAATTCTGCCCTAATACACTCAGAGTAGGGTGTGTGTGTGTGATGGGTGCCTTTATGGATTTTAATTTTATATACTACGCGAAGGCTTTCTTCAAAGGGCTTTGGAATTATACCCGTCTAAAATGTTGTGAGTTTCTTGGCACAATTTCAAAAACTTTTACACTAACTTATTTGGGAACTCAATCTTGAAAAATGTCTTTAATAAGAAATGCTGAGATTTTTTTGTTATCTCTTTAAATAATTCTAAAGGAAAACTTTAAAATAGAATAGACCGACGCAACACATGAATGCATCGACAATAAGTTACTTATGCTGTACTATCTCTGTAATGGATGTAAGTCGATCGGTAATTTCCGGATGGGATGTACATCAACTTGTATCGAGGATAGAAGTCTCTTTTATAACTGATCATTGATCGAATAGTATAAATATAAAGCAAAGGATTGAATCAGGGGAGTTCGGAATAACAATTTCATGTAACTTTACTCCAACTAACCTTGCGTTATAAACAATTTTACCCAGGTTGCCCTTGATTTACCTTTGTTTTCTATTGAAAAACTTCAAACTAACCTGTCACGTGTGAATCGTAAATCACGTTCGAAACTTCGAAAACGACCCGATAAGTTGTGGCCAAACGTCATATTAACTGGTTGATGAAATCAAACAATTTCAAGAATTTGGTGTGATCTGGAAATGATTTGGAAGCCTGCCGAAATGGTCTTAGCTACTAAGGTCGTGTTAAAGACGGAGTTACTGTTTCGATGTAAGCATTATTGAATTTCAAATTGACAAATTCCGACAACAGAGTCTGGGTGGAATGCTCGAAAGCTGAGCCTATTCCGTATTCCTCCATCGAGTAGGTGAAAGTTACCAAGAGCCAAGTAAAAGTCGAAGAAAGAAGAAGATCAAATTGACGACTGTTTATGACATAACCTATATAAAATTGAAGTTGTTTTGCTTTGTATTCGCAAAGATTAATGAAAGATTTAAGATGAAGTAATGCATAAAGACATATACAATAGAGAAAGACATCAGAGATAAGTGAAATAAGCATACTTAGAAGACAGGTACCATTGATATATTGCTATAAGTAATTTCTTGGACGTAAAGACAAGCAAGCCCTGTTCAATTTTGAAAGTTGAAGTTGTCAGAAACGAGGGAAAGACACTTGAACATTTGACAAAGGCAAAATTCAAAACTGGGCTTCACATCAATTTAATCATCAAAGTTCTGAATAACTACAATCTTCAAAATAATGGCAAACTGAGATGAAGTGATGCAGGAAAATACCATCGAGAAAGACATCAGAGGTAATACAAATAAATCGTTTAATATGGTTTCCATTAATTTTATGTTGCTGCAGGTCGTTTGTTGAACACAAAGAGCACTGAACGCTATTTGATCTGGAATGTCTTTAGACCTTTCTTCCTGGAGCAGTTATTTTGAATCTTAAATGTTTGAAGAAATTTTCATAGTGAAGCAAATTTCAGAATGAAACCCAAAAAGTTAATGAGTTCAGAGTAATAGGAATTCTAGATACTTTAAGTGAATGATATGCCGATAATGGAAAGTTTTTGTCTCGAACTGTCTTTTTTAATATATTATCCTTACCGTTTTGTATTGATACCTCGGTCTGATTGTCTCTATATTTATACCATGTTCTGATTGTTTCTGGCTTTTACTCCTACTCTGACTATTTTGTGTTTATATTCATGTATGTTTGCCATTTTGTTCGGATGTAGTTAGTGTATACACACAGTGTTTGTCTTAATTCAAGTTCAAATCTATTAATGTCGATTTTTTGAGTGACTTGTCAAGAATACTCTCAACTTGTATATTGATGACTAATAAAGAATATATTAATTAATTATATCAAGAATTCAAGAACTATGTGATAATAGATATCTTATTTTGACAGTTCTGAATACATGGACTTTGTTAGTATACATGACATGAAAGATGAATATGGATAACAAATTCAAGAAATTTTTCAAAGAAACAACCAACTACATTCTTTACAGAAGCAAGAAAAACTAATGAAAGGTTAAAAATTTATTTCAAATCGATATTGAAATATACAGAAAAATTTTTGTGACAGAATTCACATACTACATCAAAATACTTGACAAAAATTCAAATTGAGAAAATATTCGTTTGGAGTTGATATTAAAACTGATATATGATGTACAGGTATTTGCAGAAAAAAGGAATCTCCAAAATTGCCGACTATTTGCTCTTTGTTCTGGAAATCCCAAATTTCATTTTCTGGTCTCGTACCATGGGTTTCTCTGTTATTGAACTATTAAAGAGCTGCCGAAAATCTGAAAAAAATTTAAATTTTATTTTGAAAGCAGAAGATTTATTCTGAGGAAAATTTAACATGATTTTTCTTTCTTATATCAGTGTCGAAGAGATAATTCTTGAATCTGTAATTGATGGATACAATAATTATCTCCCAACATTCAGAGCATTTCAAGTTTCATTATCGGTGTTGCGAAATAGAGTTAAAATAGAGAAATGTTGAATAAGAAATTTAGTCTTAAACATGCACGAAATTCTCACCTCGTGACAATTACGAAACAGTTTCAAGATGAATAAACACATTTTTTTATCAATGCTTGTACAATGTGAAAATAAATAAAGCCAATACTACTACCAACATTTCAAATTCCATTGAGGTACATACTTCAGCGCTTACCCGTTAAGTTTTCATTCCTTGACAAAATTTTATCTCATCTTGTAATGATAAACGTTGCTATTTTTACGATGAAATATGTTCAACAAACTTTCTTGGTAAATATCAAATCTCTCCTCAGAAATTGTTGCTGTGAAAAATTAAAACCAATGAGTAATGTAAGAGTCATAACGTATCTCAATGAGCATTTATTATCAAGCATATTCTTCTCACTTTCATAAAAAACAAAACCTTACTAACCTTAATATAAAATAGGCCCATTCCTCCTGCTCGAAAATTAAGTTGTTGAAATTTATTCCACTCATCAAGAAATAGCAGTAAGTCTGTTGCATAGATGCTGTTAGTGAGGTTTCGATAAACATAGCTCATATATATCTGCAAAATATTCATAATGTTAGATTAATGGTTTGCTACGATTACTACATGCAATAGAGAGTCGATATGTAATTGTGAGAAAAAAAGAATGTACCAACCTGATATATTGCTGAGTACTATTCAATATTATCATATTACAATATGAAGGCCAACAGGATACATCTGGTTCTGTTACTATTGCATCTTTTGAATAACCAATTTCATTTATGTAATGTTAGGACTTAAAAGCTGCTTTCTGTTCATTGTTTTTCTTAGACCCGTGCACTCTTCTACCTTCAAAATAGAGCCTGTTACCACAAAATAAAGAAGTTTTTTGGCCTTGCACTTGGAACACTTTAGACTGAAAAAAATTACATTAGGTATTCGTTAGAATGCCTTCGATAAGCTGTATATTACTGATTTCATTGAGAATATCGAGATGATTCGTCTTCGGAGAAAACGACAAATAACGTACCTTCAGATACCAAAGTATATTCTCGGTTGGCTTTACCTCTTGAGATATTGAGTTTCGCGTGCATATTAAAACTTATTCCGTTCTGTATTGCACATTTCTCCGTTCTACTTAGTGGAATGAGCTGAAAATTTTCGTGTTATTATTGACGAAAAAGATCGTGCTGTAAATACTTACTTTTCGAGTAGCTTATTTTTCTAATAACATTGAAAAATACGGATGGTTTATATCGCTGGAATTGGTATCGTAGGTAATAACAATAGGCCTTCACTCGTAGCGAAAATAAATGTACAAATCCATTTTCGAAGTTCATTTTCGTTTTCAAGCGTCCCTTTCGAGAACGTCGGAAAATATGGCCGACTGACTGGAATGTAAACAACCTACTTCAACTTTCATCACGAACGCTTAGTGCATGGAAATAGAAGAAAATACGTGTTTTAATCCAGTAAATAGGTAAAAATACGATGTAAATGAAAATTTAGACGAATTAACGCATCGTTTGAAACGTTTGTTTCGTGAAAATATATGAATTTTCGTGCAAAAACGAACCAAATAAGTAATGTTTACTTACGTTTCGAAGGAGTTCTCCCCTATTCGTTCCAAATACGACATTTTTCTCGCGATCGAATCGAAACCTTTTACGTTCTACGTAACCGGATAGGTTTCGAGATGATGTCGATGTACCTTTATTGATGAGATGATTGATATATTTCTCAAATAAGGTGTTATTCCACGATCCAAACCCTAGAATTTGAGTTTGAGAAACGTCAACGTCAACGTCGACGCTCGGTAATCGTCGTGTTCCCGACGTGTTTCGTTTCCTATTGGTGGAAAAGGAAATGAGGACGGCAGGGGTATGGAGCAAATTTGTCGTTTTTCCGGAATTAATTAGAAATACTGGAAAGCCCTTTTCGCAAGAAAGAAAGACGTGAGAATAAAATTTCGTCTTTCTTCTCGGATTTCGTGGTATTTTCCCTCTTTTGCCTATAGTTTTAAACCTCGAACCGAAGCGTTTTCGGCGACGACTTTCGATGGGCGTGTCCGTTTTTTCGAAAATGTGGCGCGGATTTATAAGGTTTCCCGTGGAAAATACGCGATAAAAATTTCGGAAAGCAAGATGGTAAAGAAGAACGCTTCGTTCGGTAAAAAGTGCGGGACCGATTAGACGAAGGAAAAAATTTGTATAGCCTGCTCGTTTGGGTAATTTCCTCCTTGCCGTTTCGAGAAAATCGTGAACCTTTTTCTTTTCGGCGTTTTAGAAAGCTTTTTCGGGGAATTTCGAGATTATCGCCGCACGAATCGTCTTCCGAAAGACGAAATTTACCGATACCGAAGGAATCCGGCACTCGACTCTTTCCCTTTTCGAGATCTGGCGATATCGCGAAAATTTTCGAAAATTCGTATCTCTGCCGTTCGGGGTCCCGCGGCCTCCCGATTTCGCACGCACCTTCGACCGACTACCAAGTTTCGTAAAAAAATTACTCGGCCCGGCTTCCGCCTCCCGATCGAGAGCTATTCGAAAAATCCCCGTCCCGGTTCAACCAAATTCCATCCCCTCCATTTTGACGAAAAAGTGCCTTACGCGTTTAGTATATATACACTAGTGAGCTCATTAAGATCGCCTTTTATATCTGAACAGCTAATATACTAAACGCCTAATATACAAAAACGCCTAATATACAAAAACGCCTAATAGACGAAACGCCTAATATACCAAAACGCCTTATATATAAAAATGCCTGATATACATAAACGCCTAATACACTAAATGCAAAATATACTGAACGCCTTTCCATATCCAGCTCTAACTAAAATGAACGTCTCATTAGATACAATGATATTTATATTTAATAGTTCTTTATGTTATATGGAATTCTCTCATATATTGTTTAACACATCCTTATGGTAATGCAGCTTTCAGTATTGTTTTACGGATACTGACTCATCAACCATATAAATTTAAACACTATTCACAACTATCCCAATTCAATTTGAAAATATCAACTTTCTCCTATTGAGGAAGCATTAAGATTAAAACAAAAATATGAGTTTGAAACAGCAAGATGGACGAATTACTGCTCAAGAATATTAATGAAATAGAAACTGAAAATTCTCTTCAAATTAAAATTTCTTGAACGTATCTAAAAGATAAAGGCGAGAACTTAGTAGTGAAATAAATAACATAACTATTTTGTATCACCTCAAATGACGAAAATTCACACAATTTGCTTACCAGAAAAACAAACATATTCTGAATTGAAGTATTCTTGTAGAAAGTACAAATAAGATTCAAGTATCCACAAATTTGTAAATTACGTTATGAACCTTCATATAGATTACAATAATGTTAACTATATATCAGTTTCAGTACAACAGAATTCCTAGATCCTCAACCCACATTCTATCACCAAATCTTCACAGCATTATATATATATATATATATATATATATATATATATATATATATATATATATATATATATATATATATATATATATATATATCTCAGCCATTACTGTAGTAATCTTAGTCATCATGAATACTGTTTCCTTGTTAGATGCTTTCATCTGTGTTCTGTATTTCTTCTTTTCCTGAAGAGTTTTTCCTATGTTGTTTGCAAATTATATCTCTGTTTGGTTTTTAGAATTCTTTGAAATAGTCTCTCAATAGTATAAGATCCTTGAAATTTGCGCAGGTCTCTTTTACCTTTAGGAAATATAAGGCCAATACTCCAATCATATGAGCAGATACATTTTTCTATTCCTTTCTGAATATAGCTGTCAGGATTCTTCTTCCCTTATCATTGATGCATTTTCTTACATCAACATTGTTGCCACATTATACTGATATACCATTCTTGAATGCTTTTTATACTCTTTCTCAGTCTATAATTTACTCCTCTTTTCCTTGGGCTCCTCTCACTTACTACTCTTTTCAGCATTCTGCCGAAAGCTTTCTCCAGAACAAACATTTTGTCTTTTAGTCTGCTCTTCTCTATAACTGGTTGATGGTAAAATGACAATCTCACAAACTTCTAGCATTCCTGAAAAGTGTATTTTTTAAGTTGTATTTCAATTTGTCCTTTCAGTTTGGTTCCTAAAATTATTTTCCTATAGTGTAAGTCTCCTAAAATTTTCTTGGTTACTTTTAAGTATTGGAGCTATAATGGCAATCCTGCAATTAATATGAGCTAGCACATTTTTCCAGGTGTCACTATCATAAGTGTATAATTCACTCCTCTTTTCCTTACACTCTTTCAGTACTATTCTCAATTTTCTGTCGAAAGTCTTCCCCAGATTGAAGAATACCTCCAATTATATTTTGTCCTTTATTCATTTCTTTTCTATGAGCTGGTAGATGGTGAAAATGTAATCCAGAACATTTCTTCCTATCCTAATTGTTTCCTATGATATCTCTAGTTGCTCTCTAGAATTCTTTCAAATGGTTTCTCAATAGTATGAGTTCTTTGAAATTTGCTCAGGTCTTTTCTCCCTATTGGAACTATAATGCCAATTCTTTATTCATCAAGAGCAGGTACATTTTTCATATCCCTTCTGAATTTGCTGTCAGAATTCTTTTTCTCCTATCATCAATGCATTTTCTTATCTCATCATTTGTGTTGTCACATTATTATGATATACCAATTACAAAGGCTTTTAATACTCTTCTAGTCTCTAATTTACTCCTCTTTTCCTTAGACTCCTCTCTCATACTACTATTTTCAACATTCTACCTTAAACACCTTCTCAGTTTATAATTCACTCCTCTTTTCCTTAGACTCTCCCAACTCTCCCATAGTATTCTTCTCAGTTCTCTCTTGAAAGCCTCTTCCACATCAGAGAACACCTATAATTATATTTTGTCCTTAAATATGTTCTCTATTTGCTGGTCTATGGTGAAATTGTGATCCTGAACGCTTCTTCCTTTCTTGAAGTGTGTTTTCCATGTTGTTTTTCAATCATTTCTCTAATTCAAAGACAAACATGTAGTTTATATTGATGACAGAAACATTTGGGAAGAAGTCAAACTTTCTAGCAGTATGTGAGAAAGTTCAAATTGACAATTTGACAGTTATTTTCAAATTGCTCTTTCATATCCCAGTATTAATGCTAGTAATAGTTGATGGAAAAATGAAAACAGTCATGTATAAATAACTTCCCACATACTAATGAAAAATTAAGTATTGAGACTAATATCTTACTTCTCTGCCACCAAGCTAACTTGCTGTACATATGAACTGATAATAAAATATTGTTATTCTGAATATTGCTGTCATGATTCTTCTGCTATCTTCAATTCATCTTCTCATCCAAACTAAGGTATTAACATATTATACTGATTTACCCATTTCAAGGCTTTTGATACTCTTCCTCAATCTATAATTCACTTCTCTTTTCCTTAGACTCTCCCATTTCACTCTTCCCAGTTTTCTTTCAAAAGCCTTCCCAGATAATGAAAAGCAAGGAATATCTTCTTGCCCTTTAGTTTGTTATTCTCTGAGCTGGTTGATAGTGGAAATGTTATTCTGAACACTTTCTCCTCTCCTGAAGGATATGTTTTCCATGTCGTTTTCCAATTATATCTCTGTTTGGTTTCTAGAATTCTTTCATATTGTTTCCCAATAGTATAGGTTCTTTAAAATTTGCTCAGTTGCTGTTTTCTTCTTCCCCTATCTTCGATTCATTTTCTTATCTCAACATTGATGTCATATCCTCCTGAATTACTTTATGAAACTTCTGCTATTCTTTCTCAGTTTATACATCACTTCTCGTTTCCTAAGACTCTCATACTGCTCTTCTCAGTGTTCTGTCGAAAGCCTTCTCCAGATGAGGGTTAACCATAAATATTTTCTCTGCTTTCAATTTTTCATTCTCTATAAGATGGTTAATTGTGAAAATCCTGAATATACTTCTTCCTTATATGAAGAGTGTATTTCTTAAGTTGTTTTACATAGAACTCTCTCACTTTTCTTCGAAGAAGTCTTTCGAAGAGTTTAGCATTAATGTAAGTCCTTCAGAATTTTCTCAGTTCCTGCAGTCTTCTTTTGCAATATTGTTTTTCAAATGTAAATCTTTCAATTATTATGAGCTGTTTAACTTTCTCAAGCCCTTCTGAATATCGCAGTCAAACCTCTTCTTCACTTATGTACCAAGCATTGTCTTATGATAGGTCTTGTTACTTGTTATATATCCTGGTAAAACACCAATTTTAAGTTCTTTGATCTTTTACTTCTTTTTATATATATATATATATATATATATATATATATATATATATATATATATATATATATATATATATATATATATATATATTCGAAACATTGGAAGTATCTAGACTTTGTACAAAACTCAAATATCTCCCCATATTTGAATTCTATATTATATAATCTACATAACAATTATATAATATAAAATGAAAATGAACCAGCAAACTGGACTGAATCATATAACGTGAGTATCTTTAACGAAAATCATTAACTATACACAGCATTTTTTAAGAAGTAATTGCATTTTCCATATAGACTAGCAGGCGGGCAACTCTACCTTGTATATCAAACGCCTAGGCGGGCAGATCTACCTTGTATATCAAACGCCTAGGCGGGCAGATCTACCTTGTATATCAAACGCCTAGCCGGGCAGATCTACCTTGTAATACAAACGCCTAGCCGGACAGATCTACCTTGTATATCAAACGCCGAGACGGGCAGATCTAGCTTGCACCCAAAACCTCTAGGCAGGCAGATCTACCTTGTATATTAAACGCCTAGGCGGGAAGATCTACCTTGTATATCAAACGCTTAGGCGGGCAGATCTATCTTGCACCCAAAGCGCCTAGGCGGGCAGATCTACCTTGCAATTTAAACGCCTAGGCAGGCAGATTTACCTCTCATCCCCAAACGCCTACGCGTCCCGAAATACCTCGCGCATAAACTCCCTGAACTATCTTACGCCTTCAAACGTCCAGAACTGTCTTGCGTCTGAACATCCACACGACGCAAACCACCTTGCACCCAGAACTACCTTGTTATAAACGCTCAAGCGCCCCACACTGTCTTGCGCCTAAAACTCGGACCCTTCGAACCACCCTGCGCCTCGATCGGTCAGACCCTCTGAACGTCCAGACGCCTTGATCACCTAGTTCCCAAAACCAACATTGCGCTTCGAACAACTGGGCACTCCGGCACTCCCGGCGTCAGAGTTCCTAGAATCCTCAAACGCCTAAGCTCCTTGAACGTTCCATCATCTGTCGTCTTGAATTACTTAGCAACTGAAAATGCTGTCGTCAACTTGGCGCCCTAAGCATACAGGCACGGTGGGCGCCTAGACGACCGAAAAAGTTCATTTGACTCTATATATATATATATATATATATATATATATATATATATATATATATATATATATATATATATATATATATATATGTATATATTTATTTATAGAGATATAGAGATACCTTTCAATTTATATCTTGTATGTAATATAACATATGGCTCATAATGAATGATATAACATTTTTCTTTGGACTTTTTTGGTAAGCTTTGGTTCGTCTTCAGTCATTATTAATGTGATATAATATAATAATAGTTAGATGTGTGTGTTTATGTGTAGATGTGTTCAAATGCATAAATTTATACAATTTCAATATGTTCAATATCACAAAATAATTTATAAATTCTGCCGAAATACACTCAGAGTAGGGTGTGTGTGTGATGGGTGCCTTTATGGATTTTAATTTTATATACTACGCGAAGGCTTTCTTCGAAGGGCTTTGGAATTATACCCGTCTAAAATGTTGTGAGTTTCTTGGCACAATTTCAAAAACTTTTACACGAACTTATTTGTGGACTCTCAATCGTGTAAAATGTCTTCAATAAGAAATACTCAGATTAACTTAACTTTTAAATAGAATAGACCGACGCAACACATTATCATCTTTACAGTTCGTGGGGTATGAATGCATCGACAATAAGTTACTTATGCTGTACTATCTCTGTAATGGATGTAACTCGATCGGTAATTTCCGGATAGGATGTACCTCTACTTGTATCGAGGATAGAAGTCTCTTTCATAACTGATCATTGATCGAATAGTCTATATTACTAAAGCAGTAAGCCTTATTTCGAGGAAAGTGGAGGGGACGGTTGGAGTTTGAACCCGGCGGGAAGAAAGGGTCGGCGCGGATGAGCGGGGTCCATAGGCCCTCGCGAATAATTTTTTTCCGGTAGAGAAACGTCCGAGGAAGATCCGGGCGAAATTCGGAGTCCCTAGCTCGAACGACGGAGGCGCGACGATTTTTCGAAAAATTTCGCCGAAACGTCGCCCCGGGCGAACGGAACATCGAAACGGCGAGATTTCTTCGGAATCGATAACTCGGATCTTTCGGAGGGCGATCGGAGAGGTCGATCGAGCGAAAATTCCGGCAAAAAGTTCCGAAAAAGCGAAAATAAAATACGTCTCCGAAATCTCCGGGATGGAGGGAATATTTTCTATGGACTTTTGCAGCTATACGAAATATTTATATCGCCTTCGATCGCTACGAAACCCGGACGACGAAAAAGCCTCGAGTTTCGCATTTCGCGCCGCCATAGTTAGATTCTCATAAAACCACGGGAAAACGGAAAAATCTTCCATCGAACGGAGGGCTATCGGCCGACTTTCGCAAATTGTCGCTCTACTTTCCATATTCCGGAAATCTCCGACGGCCAGAAATTCGCGAAATAAACAAACCTCGAGCTGTCAAAATAGGGTTTTCGTTTTAACCATCCTACTCAAACGGGGTCACCGGAAGAAAGGATTCGACCTTCGAACGATTCCTACATATCTCGAGATCGGGTCCTCGACGAGAAATCGTCATTTCAGGACTTAATTTTCGAATTTGGGAGGGTTTTCGAGACCTACATTTTCGAAGAATAGAACGGAAACACGGGGGCGGAGCCAATCACCCTCCCTTACTCTCCTTAAACCGCCGATTCTCAATCTGACAAGGCAAAGAAGAAGTTTTAAAGAGGACCGTGCCCGGAAACATAGGTGAAAAGAGTAGACGGGATATAAACGAAGACTTATATCCCGTCTATTCTCTCACTAAACGATCGAATATTCGTCCCGTACGACGGACATCGTCGTACGGCGGACTTTGCCGTTGAGTTGATAATGTCTAGATGTTCAATATTATCAAGGGCAACAAAAAGAAGAAAAGAAGAAGAAAAATTGTAAATAATGTGAGATTGTTTACGTTCAATTAACAAAACCTCAAATAATCATTCCAAGGTAAGTGAACGTAATTTAATGAATATTTAATGCATCGTAATGTATTTTTTTTCAGCATAATGAAGAATCCACATATTTCATATTTTCATTCTGTGTTCTAACCTATGTATTCCAATGAAAGAAAACAATAATAAATAAGGTATTTTAAACTGAATTTTGTGTTCATCTGTATTGAATTTTTGTTTCAGTTTATAAACGTGGTAGTATTTTTTGACTACAATTATGAAATTACAAAAATGTAAATGGAATTCAATGTATTTGAAGTAAAGTTATTCAAATTAAAATGTATGAAAGTGACTCTTTGAAAGTGAGTTTTTACTTTGAGTGCATATAAGTAGTTTCATTTTAATGAAATATTTATTTTAGATTACAATCCACTTGATAACAAGAAAAAATTAATTGGATCCACTGTAAACAGGTTGGAAAATTAAATGAAAATTAAGCAAAGACAATATTAAGCAATAACAAGAAAGTTTCAAGTAAATATAAATGTAATACATCCCTGTTCTCTGATAATAATCTTCGTAGATATTTTTGTGTAAGTAAACCAGTCTGATTAATAATAGTTACAATAGAGTCAGATTTCAAACTCTAAAGGAAAGAGATCAAGTAAATTACATGCAATTCTTAACTTCAAAATTTATTTGTTGAACAATTCTTCATATAGTTGGCATGAAAACTGGTGCTTTTCAGGATATTCCAATATTTACAAAACACATAAGGTACATGTTTTGAGCTACTTCATAACACATTCTTTTGTATTTCAAGAAGTTAAGTCACTGAATAACAGATAGTCTATACATTTAGAATGTAAAGTTTCTTTCTCATTGGTGTTTGTGGAAAACTTGATAAAATCAGGTGAAGCAAATTATGAAGCTTCATTACAACAGGAACTTTCAGTTCGAGAAAATCACATATTTTGTGGAAAATGCAATTACTTCTTGAAGAATGCTGTGTATAGGTGATGATTTTCATTAAAGATGGTATTTCATCAGGATACATAATAACAAGACCTATCATAAGACAATGCATGGTACATAAGAGAAGAAAATATCTGACTATATATATATATATATATATATATATATATATATATATATATATATATATATATATATATATCCACAAAGAAGCAAAAGATGTGTTTCACCAGGATATATAATAACAAGACCTATCATAAGACAATGCATGGTACATAAGGGAAGAAAATATCTGACTGCAACATTCAGAAGGGCTTGAGAAAGTTTAACAGCTCAAAATAATTGAATGATTGACATTTGAAAAACAATACTGCAAAAGAAGACTGCAGGAACTGAGAAAATTCTGAAGGACTTCCATTAATGCCAAACTCTTCGAAAGACTTCTTCGAAGAAAAGTGAGAGAATTCTATGTAAAATAACTTAAGAGACACACACTTCATATGAGTAAGAAGTGTGTTCAGGATCTTATTTTACGATTAACCACCTTAGAACAACAGACTGAATATATAACTGAAAATATTGTGGTTTAGTCTCTATACATTTAGAATATAAAGTTTCTTTTTTATTGGTAGTGGTGGGAAACTCGATAAAATCAGGAATATATATATATATATATATATATATATATATATATATATATATATATATATATATATATATATATATATCACAAAGAAGCAAAAGATCAAAGAACTTAAAATTGATGTTTCACCAGGATATATAATAACAAGACCTATCATAAGACAATGCATGGTACATAGGTACATAAGGGAAGATGAGATCTGACTGCAATCTGCAATATTCAGAAGGGCTTGAGAAAGTTTAACAGCTCATAATGATTGACATTTGAAAAACAATACTGTAAAAAAAGGCTGCAGGAACTGAGAAAATTCTGAAGGACTTACATTATTGCCAAACTCTTCGAAAGACTTCTTCGAAGAAAAGTGAGAGAATTATATGTAAAATAACTCAAGAAATACACACTTCATATGAGGAAGAAGTGTATTCAGGATCTTATTTTCACGATTAATCACCTCATAAAGAACAACAGACTGAATATATGACTGAAAATATTTATGGTTTTCCCTCATCTGGAGAAGGCTTTTGACAGAACACTGAGAAGAGAAGTATGAGAGTCTCAAGAAAAAAGGCGTTATTTATAAACGGAGAAAGAGTAGCAAAAGCTTTATAATGTACAACAGTATGTGAGAAAGTCTGACTTCTTCCGAAATTTTTCTGTCATCAATATAATGTACCTGTTTGTCTTTGAATTACAGAAATAGTTGAAAACAACATGGAATACACTTCAAGAAAGGAAGAAGTGTTCAGGATTACATTTTCACCATTGACTACTAAATAGGGAAGAACAGACTTGAGGGCATGATATAATTATTATAGGTTTTCTCTGACCTGGGGAAGGCTTTCAACAGAGAACCGAGAAGAACACTATGGGAGAGTTGGGAGAGTTGGGAGAGTCTAAGGAAAATAGCAGTGAATTATTAACTGTGAACATGTTCATGGTAGATTTCAGTCCTGTTCTCATTTATGATGGCAACACTTTGGAAAATGTGCCAGCTCATAATAATTACAGCATTGACATTATAATTCCAATACTGAATAGAGGAAACAACAGTAAAAGAGCAAATTTTAGGAGATATACTTTATTGCAAAAGAATTCTTAGAACCAAACTGAGAGAATTAATTGAAAAAGAACTTAAGAAACACACTTTTCAGGGATGCAAGAAGTTTTTGAGATTGCATCTTTACCATCAATCAGATACAAGGAAGTGTAGACTGAAAGACAAAAAAATATGAATGGCTTTCCTTGATCTGGAGGAAGCTTTTGGCAGAATGTTAGTAGTAGGGGAGAGTCTAAGAAAAAGAGGAGTGACTTATGAACTGAAGAAGTATATCAGAAGCCTATATACAGCAGAGAAATAATCATATAACGACTGGAAATTCGATATTGGACTCATTTTTAGTAAGAACTCAGGCAGGGTGGAGTGTTGAGTAAATTATTATTTCTTATTGTTATAGATGTTATCCATAAAGTAATGGAGAAACATCACAAATGGTACAAAAGCCTGGAATCAATTGGAATTTGTAAATTATGTGATGGTATGTTCTAAGAACAAAACGAGACTGCACGATAATTTTCAAGTATGGACAATAGAGTTGGAAAAAAATGGAAAAAAACGGGTATATACTGCAATAGTTGAAACAAAACTGGATCAAGAGATAATATAAGAGGATAGGAAATGCTTCTAAGCTGCATTTTTCAATTGCAAACTAATTTATGAGAAACAGGAAGATGAGTAATAGAACAAAAATATTTTAATTGAAGAAGGCATTAATTAGATCTGTTATCGCATTCGGTAGTGGAAGCTGGCTTCTGAGTTTGGCACAGAGAAGCAAACTACAGGTTATCAAAATGAAGTACCTGCAAAGAGTAAAGTGAGTGACACAAAAAAAGGACTGACTGAAGAAGGAAGATATAAGAAATGAACTGGCAGTATAATCTTTCTTGGAATGATATGGTTGAACATTTGGTGAGAATGAGAAGGGGGACCAGTGAAATGCATATAGCAAACATAAGTCAGGAACTGCTGGGTGAGTGGAAAACTTAAGAAGACTTTAGAATACGAAGAACAATTGGAATGAAACCAAACAGTTTGCTATATATATATATATATATATATATATATATATATATATATATATATATATATATATATATATATATATATATATATATATATATATTGAGACATCGAGATTGGGAAACTTTGGCACAAAGACAAATAGGACACAAGCTTCTAAGTACACTAGAAAGATTATATGCTGTATGCAGGAACGTGGTAAGAGTTAGAGGGATAGAATCTAAAGAGTTTGTCACCGAACAAAGCTTGAGATAGGGTAGCGTATTGAGTCCCCTTCTGTTTATAGTGATCATGGATGAAATTATCAAAGAGGTGAGAACTAAAGTCCGAAATCGAGTTTGGGAAATTTTGGCACAAAAACAAATAGGACACAATCTTCTAAGTGCACTAAAAAGCTTATATGCTGTATGAAGGAACATGGTAAGAGTTAGAGGGATAGAATCTGAAGAGTTTGTCACCGAACAAGGCTTGAGATAGGGTAGCATATTGAGTCCCTTTCTGTTTATAGTGGTCATGGATGAAATTATCAAAGAGGCGAAAACTAAAGTCAGAAAGCTCCACTTGGGTTTCAAAAATCGTTATCCAGTTGAAATCACTGTGTGCGCCTTTGCTGATGATTTGGCGATTTTTGCCAGAAATGAAAATGACCTCCAGTACAATATGGATGTTTGGATTAACTGCCTTACGAGAAGATCCCTAAAAATGAACGAAAGAAAAACGAAAATTATAGTTATATCGAATAACAGAAATAATCCGAAGGTGACACTCAACAACAAAATCATAGAGAGAGTAGAAAGTTTCAAATATTTGGGGTGTATAGTGGAGGAAAAGGGTAAACAGGATTTGGAAATTGGAGAAAGGATTCAAAATGTTGCGAAAGTTTATGGAACATTCAGCAAAATATTTCTTAGAAAAATAAGGATCGGGACAAAATCGAAATTGAAAGTTTATAAGTCAATATACGCGCCGATTCTTACTTTTGGCTCTGAATCTTGGACATTGAGTAGAAGGGAGAAAAGCAAAATAGTTTCGATGGAGATGAAGTATCTGAGAGGTGTGGTTGGTATGACAAAGAGAGGTAGACTAAGAAATCAAGATATATGACAACAGCTAGAAATAGGCAGTATTGTGAATACAACTGGCCGAAACCAGCTAAGGTGGTTTGGACATATATGCAGAATGGATAGTTTAAAGATGCCAAGCGAAGAGAATGGCACAAAATAGGGAACAGTGGCGAACAAAAAAAATATATATATATATGTATAGATGAAGTTGGATATGAAAAGGCGTTCAGTATATTTGGTTTTTAGTACATAAGGCGTTTAGTTTACTAGGCTTTTTTGTATATTAGGTGCTTTTGTATATTAGGCGTTTTTGTATTTTAGACGTTTTGTGTATTAGACGTTTTTGTATATTAGGCGTTTAGTCTATTGGGCGTTTTTGTATATGAGGCGATCTTAATGGGCTCACTAGTCTATATTACTAAAGCAGTAAGCCTTATTTCGAGGAAAGTGGAGGGGACGGTTGGAGTTTGAACCGGGCGGGAAGAAAGGGTCGGCGCGGACGAGCGGGGTCCGTAGGCCCCCGCGAATAATTTTTTTCCGGTAGAGAAACGTCCGAGGAAGATCCGAGCGAAATTCGGACTCCCTAGCTCGAACCACGGAGGCGCGACGATTTTTCGAAAAATTTCGCCGAAACGTCGCCCCGGGCGAACGGAACGTCGAAACGGCGAGATTTCTTCGGAATCGATAACTCGGATCTTTCGGAGGGCGATCGGAGAGGTCGATCAGGCGAAAATTCCGGCAAAAAGTTCCGAAAAAGCGAAAATAAAATACGTCTCCGAAATCTCCGGGATGGAGGGGATAATTTCTATGGACTTTTGCAGCTATACAAAATATTTATATCGCCTTCGATCGCTACGAAACCCGGACGACGAAAAAGCCTCGAGTTTCGCAATTCGCGCCGCCATAGTTAGATTCTCATAAAACCACGGAAAAATCTTCCATCGAACGGAGCGCTATCGGCCGACTTTCGCAAATTTTCGCTCTACTTTCCATATTCCGAAAATCTCCGACGGCCAGAAATTCGCGAAATAAACAAACCTCGAGCTGTCAAAATACGGGTTTTTGTTTTAATCATCCTACTTAAACGGGATCATCGGGAGAAAGGATTCGACCTCCGAACGATTCCTACATATCTCGAGATCGGGTCCCCGGCGAGAAATCGTCATGTCACGACTTAATTTTCGAATTTGGGACGGTTTTTGAGACCTACATTTTCGAAGAATAGAACGGAAACACGGGGGTGGAGCCATCACCGCTTCTTCTGCCCCTTATATCGCTATTCAATGTCGGAAGTGAGCGTTACCAACGTGTCAAATGTAATGCTCTCTCTCTCTTCTGAACGAAAATAGTGAGATGGAAATAGTTAGTAACTTTAATTTTCACCAACAGAACTTCGGTATTAACAACATCTAGAATATAGTGCTCTCTCTCATTCGAATCTAACCTCATTTCAATTAGTCTTATATTTGGTCTGTCAAAACAAGTGATTCAGAATTTTATTTGTATGAAAAGTTTGACGAAACTTGAAATAAACTTTCAGAGGTAAGTGATGGTAGTTTGATGTTTATTTTATCCATGTTAATGTATAATTTGTTTAAGGAAAGAAACGATAGACTTTCAAAATTCATAAATTTAACATTCCGTGGTTATTCTAACCTAAACAATATGATTCAAACGAAATGTTATAAAGGAATTAAGAAGACTTACAATAATGTTTGAAAGGTAAGTGAATGTAATTTGAGGTTTATTCATGTAATTTAATGTATATTTTTTAGGCATGCTCTCGAAATGTACTCAGAATTCACATATTTCATTTTTCTTTCATGGTTATTTCAACCTCTATGCATTGAAATATGTCCTGGAATTACTAGGATTTTTAACGAATCAATTGGAGGATCTAACAAAATGATGGGAGATATCCTTCGAGTTGCTATTAATAGGTATTGAGCTCTTTTATATAATAATTTTTTTTTCTGGAAGGAATTCAATAAAGTTTTCGTTAGGTCATTTAGAGTATGTATCATATGAATATTGAAAGCTATCCACTTAAGGCTATATGTGTATTAAAATATTTCAAGCTGGATGTCAATATGACCGTGCCATTTCAAATTGAATTTTCGTTTCAGTTTATTCAAGTGGAAGTAAGTTTCTATTCTACAATTATTCCAATGTAAAAGTTGATGAGATTCAATGTGTTTGACAATGTTCAAGTTTGAACCAAAGAAAATAAGATAACAAATTTGCACAAAAGGTAATTATTGTGAGTTCCTTCCATTCATAACTCATAGTTACTGTTTCTCAGGAAATTTTATCAAGGTTGTTGAATGAATGACAGGAATTCCTCATTGATTTGAAGTTGAAAGTTTCTCTGTTATAGGTGTCTGATAGTGGGAAACATGGTGTTCAAAAATGTAGGAGTAGCATATGCAGTTTCATTTTGTACAACCACAACTTTCAATCCAAGATTTATGAAAGTCACAGGAAACATGCTGCTACTTATGCGACTCATATTTTGGAAGAAATTCAACTACTACTTGGAGAATGCTATGGAATTTGACAATTTTTGTAATAGGTAGTTGTACTATAGGTAATTTATATAATTGTGTAAAATGAGTATGTTCATCACATATGGAAAGTTATTCAAGTTGAAATGTATGAAAGTGACTCTTTGAAAGTGAGTGTTTTACTTTGTGTGCATATAAGTAGTTTCTTTTCAATGAAATATTTACTTTTAGATTACAATCCAGGTGGGAAAATTAAACGAAAAATATGCAAAGACAATAATAAGCAATAACAAGAAACTTTCAAGTAAATATGAATGTAATACATCTCTGTTCTCTGATAATAATCTTCGTAGATATTTTTGTCTGAGTAAACCAGTCTGATTAATAATAGTTACAATAGAGTCAGATCTCTAACTCTGAAGGAAAGAGATCAAGTAAATTACCTGCAATTCTTAACTTCAAAATTTATTTGTTGAACAATTCTTCATATAGTTGGCATCAAAATTTGAGCTTTTCAGGACATTCCAATATTTACATAGCACATAAGGTACATGTTTTGAGCTACTTCTGTGCATAACACATTCTTTTGTATTTTAAGAAATTTAGTCAAAGCTGTTCACTGAATAACAGGTAGTCTATACATTTAGAATGTAAAGTTTCTTTTTTATTGGTGTTTGTGGGAAACTCGATAAAATCAGGAGAAGAAAATTGTGAAGCTTCATCACAACAGGAACTTTTAGTTCGAGAAAATCATATATTTTGTGGAAAATGCAATTACTTCTTGAAAAATGCTGTGCACAGTTGATCATTTTCGTTAAAGATACTCACGTTATATGTTATTTTAGTCCAGTTTGCTCATAAATTTTCATTTAACATCATATAATGAATTGAAGATAAGTAAAATTATATAATATAAAATTCAAATATGAAGAGATATTTAAGTTTTATATGTACAAAGTCTAGATACTTCCAATATATATATATATATATATATATATATATATATATATATATATATATATATATATATATATATATATATATATATATATATATATATATATATATATATATATATATATATATATATATATATATATATATATATATATATATATATATATATATATATATATATATATATATATATATATATATATATATATATATATATATATATATATATATATATATAGAAGTAAAAGATCAAAGAACTTAAAATTGGTGTTTCACCAGGATATATAATAACAAGACCTATCATAAGACAATGCATAGTACATAAGGGAAGAAAAGATGACTGCAATCTGCAATATTCAGAAGGGCTTGAGAAAGTTTAACAGCTCATAATGATTGACATTTGAAAACCAATTCTGTAAAAGAAGGAAGCAGGAACTGAGAAAATTCTGAAGGACTTACATTCATGCCAAACTCTTCGAAAGACTTCTTCTAAGAAAAGTGAGAGAATTATATGTAAAATATCTTAAGAAACACACACTTCATATTAGGAAGAATTGTATTCAGGATCTTATTTTCACGATTAACCACCGTTTAAAGAACAACAGACTGGATATATGACTGAAAATTTATTTATTGATACAAACTCAACAGGATTCTACATCTGTAGAAGGCTTTTGACAGTACACTGAGAAGAGTATTATGAGAGTCTCAGGAAAAAAGGAGTTATTTATAAACGAAGAAAGAGTAGCAAAAGCTTTATAATGTACAACAGTATGTGAGAAAGTTTGACTTCTTCCCAAATTTTTCTGTCATTAATATAAACTACCTGTTTGTCTTTGAATTAGAGAAAGAATTCTAAAGACCAAATAGGGATATAATTGAAAAACAACATAGGAGACACTATCCACTCATATTTATGGGTTTTCCTCATCTGTGAGAAAGTTTGACTTCTTCCTAAATTTTTTTGTGATCAATATAAACTACCTGTTTGTCTTTGAATTAGAGAAATAATTGAAAACAATATGGAAAACACTTCCAGAAAGGAAGAAGTGTTCAATATTGCATTTTCACCATTGACTAGCAAATAGAGAAGAACAGACTTAAGGACATAATATGATTATTATAGGTTTTCTCTGATCTGGTATAGGCTTTCAACAAAAAACTGAGAAGAACACTATGGGAGCATTGGGAGATTCTAAGGAAAAGAGGAGTGAATTATTAACTGTGAACGTGTTTAAGGTAGATTTTAGTCCTGTCCCCACTTATGATGGCAACACTTTGGAAAATGTGCCAGCTCATAACAATTGAAGGATTGACATTATAATTCCAATACTGAATAGAGGAGACAAAAGTCGAAGAGCAAATTTTAGGGGATATACTTTATTGCAAAAGAATTCTTGAAACCAAACTGAGAGGATTAATTGAAAAACAACTTGAGAAACACACTTTTCAGGGATGCAAGAAGTTATTGGGATTTCATCTTAACCATCAACCAGTTATATGGAAGTGTAGACTAAAAGACAAAAAAATATGAATGGCTTTCCTTGATCTGGAGGAAGCTCTTGGCAGAATGTTGAAAATAGTAGTAGGGGAGAGTCTAAGAAAAAAAGAGTGACTTATGAACTGGGGAAGTATATCAGAAGCCTATATACAGCAGATAAAAATCATATAAAGACTGAAAATTCCATATTGGACTAATTTTTACTGAGAACTCAGACAGGGTCGAGTGTTGAGTAAATTATTATTTCTTATTGTTATAGATGTTATCCACGAAGTAATGGAGAAACATCATACATGATACGAAATCCTGGAATCAATTGGAATTTGTAAATTATGTGATGGTATGTCCTAAGAACAAAACGGGACTGCACGATAATTTGCAAGTATGGACAATAGAGTTGGAAAAAAATGAGATATCATTGGAACAAAAGAAGAATGATGGTCATGAAAAGGAATCACAAACAGGTATATATTGCAATAGTCAAAATAAAACTTGATCGAGAGAGAATATAAGAGGATAGGAAATGCTTCTGAGCTGCATTCTTCAATAGCAAACTAATTTATGAGAAACAGGAAGATGAGTAATTGAACAAAAATATTTTAATTGAAGAAGGCATTAATTAGATCTGGTATCGCATGCGGTAGTGAAATCAGGCTTTTGAGTATGGCACAAAAGAGCATACTACAGGTTATAAAAATGAAGTACCTGCAAAGAGTAAAGTGAGTGACACAAAAAAGAGACTGACTGAAAAAGGAAGATAAGCGAAATGAACTGGAAGTAGAATCTTTCTTGGAATGTATCAAAAGGCATCTGTTGATATGGTTGAACATTTGGTGAGAATAAGATGGGGGACCAGTGAAACGCATATAGCAAACATAAGTCAGGGTGAGTGGAAAACTTAAGGAGACATCGAATGACATTCTAGAATTATAGAAGAAAGGCACAAATTGGAATGAAACCAAACAGTTTGCTAAAAATAGAATATGAAGAACAATATATATATATATATATATATATATATATATATATATATATATATATATATATATATATATATATATATATATATATATGTCACCAAGGTGACAATTATTCCATAAATGAACATCACTTCTAAAATTTTGAATTTTGAAAAGTTTTAGATATTTAAATTAGTTATATTTTTCAGATAAGTATTTTTAAGTTATTAAAAGTAAGTACACATAAAATTTCCTACCTTTATTGATTCATTTTTCAGGAAAACGTTTTATGAAATATATTATTGACAACTGTCAAATTTTCGAATTCCAAAAAAATGAATACTTCATATGAATATGAATCTGATGATGAATATAATCCACCAAAATATCCTTGCGATTCATATAATCGATTGGAGAAGAACTTCAAAATCTGCACTCAAGATCGTTTAGATGCAGGACCATCAGATTCTCAAACTTTCATATCATCTGATTCAGGTAACGTTGCAAAGAAAATTATTTCTGGGCCCGTTAATCATGAATATGATGATAAGGTAAACAACTTAAATGAAGGTAGGAATAATATATTAAAAACTATACATTCATATCATACACGAAGTAAATCTAAGGGTTCTGACATTTCTACTTGTTCTGTCTATTCTTCAAACAACAAAAGTTTTGATGACTGTTTTCAAAATCATGTAGAATCACCTTGTTCCTCTAATCTTATCATAACTTCATCACCTAATTCAGATCTACACAAAATTAATAAAGAAATAAAACGCATGAAATGGACGTATGAAATGAATAAATTTATTATGTTTTGTTATTACAAAATAACAAATAATGGAACAAATAAAAAGCTTATATGTCTAAACTATATAATATGTTCAAAGAAAAATTCCCCAATTGCTGTATTTCAGAACAAAGCATTGCGAATCAAAGACGGTATATTGAAAATAGAAACTTTATATCTGAATCAGAATTAAAATCAATGAAAACAACGTTCAACAAGAAGAACATTTAAATTTTGAAGTTTCAGATGAAAACCTAGTCTCATTCATGAAAAGCATCGAAAATAAATCAGAAAATTCATCTAAAAATAATGATAAAAAAGATATAGAAAATTTATTTCTCAATCAAATGAATTTATTTGAAAATATTGACCCAATTTTAAGACCTAAACTTCCTAAAATTCATTATTCAAAGAAAATTTTCGATTGTATAAACGTGCTTAATGAGAATATTCTTCCAAAGCAACTTGTTAAAGTAATGAATATCTATACACTTCATCTGATTATATATTGTGCCGCTATTAAAGTAGTTAAACATTCTGGATGCAAATTAGAAAATTTTGGATCTAATTATAATATCAAGAAAAAACCTTCATGGCAAAAAAGGTTAGAAGGTAAAATTTCTTCTATCAGATGTGATTTAGGTAGATTGACTCAATATTCCAGAGGTAATCGATCAAAAAACTTATGGCACATATTGGAAAAATATTCCTCAAAAATAAAACAAATAAAAATAATGAGATAAGTAATGGACAATTGATAGAATACATCGATACTTTAAAACAAAAACTTTCAGTATACTCTATTAGACTACGTGAATATAAAATAAATTCAGATAGAACATTCCAAAACAAACTATTCAAAAATAATGAAAAACATTTTTACAAATTTATTTCAGGTTCAAATGAAAATATTTCTGGAAATGGAGTTCCTAAAATTGATATTTTAACTGATTATTGGTCTTCAATTTGGGCAGTGCCAAGGCAACATAATTCCAATGCAAGTTGGATTTTAAATGAAAGGTCTCGATTTTCTCAAATAGAATGCATGCAATTTGAAAAATTTTCAAACGAAGATATAACATCAGTTATTAAACACAAAAAATTGGAAATCTCCAGGTGTTGATGGTATTCATAACTTTTGGTTCAAGAAATTCTCTTGCGTTCATGAAAAATTGGCTGATTATTTTTCATTTATAATAAAGAACCCCTCAGCTACTCCTTTATTTTTCACACAAGGAATTACTTATTTAAAACCGAAAAGTGATAATACTATTGATCCGTCTCAATATAGACCAATTACTTGCCTTCCAACAATATATAAAATTCTAACTGCATGTATTACCCAAAAAATTTATGCACATTTGGAGAATTATAATATTCTTTCCGAACATCAAAGAGGATGTAGAAAAAAACACCTTGGTACTAAAGAGCAACTTGTAATTGATTCTGTTGCTTTGAATCAAGCTCAAACTAAGAAGAGAAATATTCATACAGCCTTCATTGATTACCCAAAGGCTTTTGACAGTTCTCCCCATTCATGGCTTCAAGAAATTTTGGAAATTTATAAAATTGATAAGACACTTCGTCATTTTCTTGAATTCGTAATGAAAAATTGGAGAACCAATATTCATTTAAATATTTCAAAACAATCGTTAAAATCCGAAGTAATTCCAATCAAAAGAGGCATTTTTCAAGGTGATTCTTTAAGTGCTCTTTGGTTTTGTATTTGCCTCAATCCATTATCTCATGAATTAAATGCTACTAGTTTCGGCTTCAAAATAAAGAGTTCATTAACTGAATTCAAATTAAGTCACTTAATTTATTTAGATGATATTAAATTATATGCCGGAACCAGATCTCATTTAAAAGTTACTTGAGATTACTTTCAACTATTCCAATGATATTCATATGAAATTTGGGCTTCCAAAATGTAAAAATCTTTCTATTGAAAAGGAAAGATCACCTCTGATTATATAAAGATTTCCAATATCGAAATAGAGCCAATGCATCAAGGAGATACATATAAATATCTAGGATTTTGTCAAGAGAAGACAATTAACCATAGCAGCACTAAAGAAATTATTAAAAGTCCATATTACAAAAGACTAAGAATTATCATCAAGAGTTATTTAACTAGTAAAAACCTTTTCAGAGCTATCAACTCCTATGCTGTTCCTATTCTTACATCTTCTTTTGGAATTATTAAATGGTCTAAAACTGATCTAAATGAATTACAATGTCAAACGAGGAAAATGCTCTGTAAATATCATAAGCACCACCCAAAGTCAGCTGTTCAGAGAGTTACACTACCTAGACATCTTGGAGGTCGTGGATTAATTGATTTGAATAATCTTCACAGTAAACAGATTTTACATCTACGTTCCCATTTTCATGATAAACAGAGAACGTCTAAATTACAAGATATTGTTGTTGCTTCAGATTATAATCTTACACCTCTGAACTTGACAATGCAAAAGGTAGATTTTGATATATTTGATGATAATTCTAAAAGAGAAAGTTGGATGCAGAAGGAATTACACGGAAAGCACCCTAAAGAATTGAAAAATGATTATATTGATGAAATTGCATCGAATAAATGGTTAGTATCTGGAGAATTATTTGCTGAAACAGAAGGCTTGGCAATTGCGATCCAGGACCAGGTTGTTTTCACAAGGAATTATAGAAAACATATCATCAAACAAAATATAGATGATTCTTGCCGTAGATGTTTCTGTTCTTCAGAAACAGTTTTTCATATATTATCATCTTGCTCAGTCCTTGCTTCAACAGATTATTTAGAAAGACATAATGCCGTCGCTAATATTATTCACTTCAATCTAGGAATTAAACATGACCTAATTCCCAAAAGAAAAAATTTCAAAAATATGAACCTGAGATTATTTGTGAAAATGACAAATATAAACTTTATTTTGATAAAACAATTCTGTGCAACAGAGCTGTAAAACACAATAGACCAGATATCGTTCTTATTGATAAACAGAATCAAATAACATATATAATTGATATTGCTATACCCGACACACATAATATACAAAATAAATACAATGAAAAAATTTCTAAATATATGATGCTTGGAGACGAGATTAAAAAATGTGGAAAATGAAGAAAATATTTATTCTACCGATTATTATTTCTACAACAGGCGTTATTCCTGTAAATCTTCACAAAAGTATTGAGATTTTGGGTCTGAAGAAAAATTTGTTTGAACAGTTACAAAAGATAACAGTTATCAAATCTTGTAATATTCTTCGTAGGTTTCTTTCCGAAAATAATAATGAGGTAGAGTCATAGGTTTTCTCTTTAGTTTATACTGCTCAGAATCTCATTTCATATTTTATTCATTTGTTTATATAAATGTAATATAATTAACTGACAATTTTGTCATATTTATATTCAGAGCAGTATTCTATTCGATCGTTCACCACTTCACACAAAGGAAACTATTAATGAGTAACATTCAGTGTTACTTGACTAAGGTCCGTACACTGGATTTTTCCGGGGAGAAAGCCTCTGACACTACTCGTTGGTACATTGATATCATTGTCTGATGATGCTATAGTATGTATATATTCTGGTAGATTGATATATTCTCATAACATTTAACGTTATCCTAATATATAATTAATCCAGGATATGTTTTGATTATAATCATTGCCTGGCAATGGTATTAATTACCGGGTGGTGGATTTATATTTTTTCATGAAATCAGTTTGATTGCATGAACAGATATATGGGCAACTCGTCGGGGTATAATTTGGGATATTATGAACTGAAAACTATCGAGGGGTTTCTTTACTAAGTGTTGTTGCGAAAGTTTATGAGAGAGTGCTAAAAGGGAAACTGTTACAGAAAGTGGAACAACAACTGGCTGACTCACAGAGCAGATTTCAGAAGGGGTACAGTATCCGGGATCATATTTTCAGCCTTAAACAGATCACCGAGAAAATACTCATTCTGGATCTCAAGGTGTGGATAGCGTTTATTGATCTAGAGGTAATATTGAGACATCGAGTTTGGGACATTTTGGCACAAAGACAAATAGAACACAATTTTCTAAGGGCACTGAAAAGCTTATATGCTGTATGCAGGAACGTGGTATGAGTAAGAGGGATAGAATCTGAAGAGTTTGTCACCGAACAAGGCTTGAGACGTATTGAGTCCCCTTCTGTTTATAGTGGTCATGAATGAAAGAGGCGAGAACTAATGTCAGAAAACTCCACTTGGGTTTCAAAAATTTTTATACAGTTGAAATCACTGAGTGCGCCTTTGCTGATGATTTGGCGATTTTTGCCAAAATTGAAAATGATCTCCAGTACAAGATGTTTGGAATAACTGCCTTACGAGATGATCCCTAAAAATCAACGAAGGAAAAACGAAAATTATAGTTATATCGAATAACAGAAATAATCCGAAGGTGACACTCAACAACAAAATCATAGAAAGAGTAGAAACTTTCAAATATTAGGGGTATATAGTGGAGGAAAAGGGTAAATAGGATTTGGAAATCGGAGAAAGGATTCAGAGTGCTGCGAAAGTTTATGGAACATTCAGCAAAAGTTTTCTTATAAAAAGAAGGATCGGGAGAAAATCGAAATTGAAAGTTTATAAGTCTTGGACATTGAGTAGAAGGGAGAAAAGCAAAATAGTTTCCATGGAGATGAAGTATCTGAGAGGTGTGGTTGGAGTGACAAAGAGAGATAGACTAAGAAATCAAGATATAAGACAACAGCTAGAAGTAGACAGTATTGTGAAGATAATTGGCCGAAACCAGCTTGGACATTTATGCAGAATGGATAGTTCAAGACAGGTAAATCTATTTGGGTTACACGAACGAAGACGAAGAGAAAAAGGGGACGACCGAGGGAAAGGTGGGATGGGGTGGTAGCGAAGATACTAGCGGGACAAAATTTAGAGATGACAGAAACGAAGAGAATGGCACAAAATAGGGGACACTGGCGAAATAGTAATTCGAATGTAAATTATTTAATTTGATTTTCATTATTTGATTTTTGATTAAGTTTTTCTTTATTTCGATTATTGTAAAATTATGTTTTGTATCAAGCCTTACACCGTTACTCGGTAGAAAGGCTTTTAATGATGAATATATATGCTAGCTCATTTGGAGTAAGTTGAGATTTTCAAATTGATTGTATCTCTTTGAATCAGAATAGTAGTGAATAGTGTTGACATTCGTATGGTTGATGAGTCAGTATACATAAAACAATACTGAAAACTGCGTTACCATAAGGATGTGTAAGGCAATATATGAGAGAGTTCCATATAAAATGAAGAACTATTAAGTATAAATATCAGTGAATATATTAGGCTTTCCGTATAGATAGAGTTGGATATGAAAAAGCGTTCAGTATATTTGGTTTTAGTACATTAGGCGTTTAGTTTATTAGGCGTTTTTGTATATTCGGCTTTTTTGTATATTAAGAGTTGGAGTTTTTGTATATTAGTCGTTTTTGTATATTAGGCGTTTAGTCTATAAAGCGTTTTTGTATATTAGGCGATTTTGTATATTAGGCGTTTTTGTATATGAGGCGATCTTAATGGGATCACTAGTATAAAAATAAAGCAATGGATTGAATCATGGGAGTTGGGAATAACACTTTCATGTATTTCCGTCGTCCACGTAACTTTACTCCAACTAACCTTGCGTTATAAACAATTTACTTTTGTCTTTTATTGAGAAACTTCAAACTAACCTGAAACGTGTGAATGTCGAAAATCACGTTCGAAACTTCGAAAACGACCGGATAATTTGAGGCAGAACGTCATATTAATTGGTTGATGAAATCAAACCATTTCAAGGATTTGGCGTGATCTGGAAATGATTTGGAAGCCTGCCGAAATGGTCTTAGCTACTAAGGTCGTGTTAAAGACAGATTTACCGTTTCGATGTAAGCATTCTTGAAGTTCAAATTGACAAATTCCGACAACAGTCTGGGTAGAATGCTCGAAAGCTGAGCCCATTCCGTATTCCTCGATAGAGTAGGTAAAAGTTACGAAGAGCCAAGTAAAAGTCGAAGAAAGAAGATCAAATTGACGACTGTTTATGACATAACCTATATAAAATTGAAGTTGTTTTGCTTTGTATTCGCAAAGATTAATGAAAGATTTAAGATGATAGCAATGTAAGATGAAGTGATCCATAAAGACATATACAATCGAGAAAGACATAAGAGATAAGTGAAATAAACATACTTAGAAGACAGGTACCATTGATATATTGCTATAAGTAATTTCTTGGACGTAAAGACAAGCAAGGCCTGTTCAATTTTGAAAGTTGAAGTTTTCAGAACCGAGGGAAAGAATTGTAAGTGTTCAATATGAACTACAAAAAGAGACACTTGAACATTTGACAAAGGCAAAATTCAAAACTGGGCTTCATATCAATTTAATCATCAAAGTTCTGAAAAACCACAATCTTCAAAATAATGGCGAACTGAGATGAAGTGATGCAGGAAATTACCATCGAGAAAGACATCAGAGGTAATACAAATAAACATAATTTAATATGGTTTCCATTTATTTTATGTTGTTGCAGGTCATTTGTTGGACACAAAGAGCACTGAACGCTATTCGATCTGGAATGTCTTTAGACCTTTCTTCTTGGAGCAGTTATTTTGAATCTAAAATGTTTGAAGAAATTTTTATAGTGGAGCAAATTTCAAAATGAAACCCAAAAAGTTAATGAGTTCATAGTAATGCTACTTCAAGTGAATGATATGCCGATAACGGAAAGTTTTTATGTTTCGATCTGTTTTTTTTAATACATTATCCTTACCATTTTGTATTGATACCTCAGTCTGATTGTCTATATTTATATCAAATTCTGATTGTTGTTGGTTTTTACTCCTATTCTGACTGTTCTGTGTTTATATTGATGTATGTTTGCCATTTTGTTCGGATGTAGTAAGTCTATACACACAGTATTTGTCTCAATTCAAGTTCAAATCTATTAATGTCGATTTTTTGAGTGACTTGTCATGAATACTCTCAACTTATAAATCGATTACTAATACAGAATAAATTAATTAATTATATCAAGGATTCAAGAACTATGTGATAATAAATATCTTATTTTGAGAGTTCTGAATACATAGACTTTGTTAGAATTTCCTTAATTATTTAGTGTACATCATATGAAAGGTGAATATAGATAATAAATTCAAGAAATTTTTCAAAGAAACAATCAACTACATTCTTTACAGAAGCAAGAAAAACTGATGAAAAGTTAAAAATTCATTTCAAATCGATATTGAAATATACAGAAAAAATTTTTGTGACAGAATTCACATACTACATCAAAATACTTGACACAAATTCAAATTGAGAAAATATTCGTTTGGAGTTGATATTAAAACTGATACATGATGTACAGGTATTTGCAGAAAAAAAAGTACATCCGAAATTGCTGAATAATTGCTCTTTGTTCTGGAAATCCCAAATTCCATTTTCTGGTCTCGTGCCATAGGTTTCTCAGTTACTAAACTATTGAAGAGCTGCAAAAATCTGAAAAAAATTTTATTTTGAAAGCAGAAGAATTATTCTGAGAAAAACTTAACATGTTTTTTCTTTCTTATATCAATGTCGAAGAGATAATTCCTGAATCTGTAATTGATGGATACAATAATTATCTCTCAATATTAGCTTAGTTCTTGTACAGAAAAAAAGGCACAACATTAACTGTGGAAGATATAGGGGAATTACATTATAGAGAGAACCATACCTTTTCTTCAATTCATGTTCTACTAAACCTTTGTAATATAACCACCATAAGTGCCTTACGCGTTTAGTATATATACACTAGTGAGCCCATTAAGATCGCCTCATATACAAAACCGCCTAATATACAAAATCGCCTAATATACAAAAACGCCTTATAGACTAAACGCCTAACATACAAAAACGACTAATATACAAAAACGACTAATATACAAAAACTCCAACTCCTAATATACAAAAACGTCTAATATACAAAAATGCCGAATATACAAAAACGCCTAATATACAAAAAATGAACAATAAACTAAACGCCTAATGTACTAAAAACCAAATATACTGAACGCCTTTTCATATCCAACTCTATCTATACGGAAAGCCTCATATATTCACTGATATTTATACTTAATAGTTCTTTATTTTATATAGAACTCTCTCATATATTGCCTCACACATCCTTATGGTAACGCAGTTTTCAGTATTGTTTTATGTATACTGACTCATCAACCATACGAATGTCAACACTATTCACTACTATTCTGATTCAAAGAGATACAATCAATTTGAAAATCTCAACTTACTCCAAATGAGCTAGCATATATATTTATCATTTAAAAGCCTTTCTACCGAGTAACGGTGTGAGGCTTGATACAAAACATAATTTTACAATATTGGAAATAAAGAAAAACTTAATCAAAAATTGAATAATGAAAATCAACTCAAATAATTTACATTCGAAACACTATTTCGCCAGTGTCCCCTATTTTGTGCCATTCTCTTCGCTTCTGTCATCTCTAAATTTGGTCCCGCTAGTATCTTCGCTACCACCCCATCCCACGTTTCCCTCGGTCGTCCCCTTTTTCTCTTCGTCTTCGTTCGTGTATCCCGAATAGATTTTACTTGTCTTGAACTATCCATTCTGCATAAATGTCAAAGCTGGTTTCGGCCAATTATCTTCACAATACTGTCTAATTCTAGCTGTTGTCTTATATCTTGCTTTCTTAGTATATCTCTCTTTGTCATTCCAACCACACCTCTCAGATACTTCATCTCCATCGAAACTATTTTGCTTCTCTCCCTTCTACTCAATGTCCAAGATTCAGAGCCAAATATTCGGCGCGTATATTGACTTATAAACTACCAATTTCGATTTTCTCCCGATCCTTCTTTTTATAAGAAAACTTTTGCTGAATGTTCCATAAACTTTCGCAGCACTCTGAATCCTTTCTCCGATTTCCAAATCCTATTTACCCTTTTCCTCCACTATATACCCCTAATATTTGAAAGTTTCTACTCTTTATATGATTTTGTTGTTGAGTGTCACCTTCGGATTATTTCTGTTATTCGATATAACTATAATTTTCGTTTTTCCTTCGTTGATTTTTAGGGATCATCTCGTAAGGCAGTTATTCCAAACATCCTTATTGTACTGGAGATCATTTTCATTTTTTGCAAGAATCACCAAATCATCAGCAAAGGCGCACACAGTGATTTCAACTGTATAAAAATTTTTGAAACCCAAGTGTGGTTTCTGACTTTAGTTCTCGCCTCTTTGATAATTTCATCCATGACCACTATAAACAGAAGGGGACTCTATACTTCTCAAGCCTTGTTCGGTGACAAACTCTTCAGATTCTATCCCTCTTACTCATACCACGTTCCTGCATACAGCATATAAGTTTTTTAGTGCCCTTAGAAAATTGTGTTCTATTTGTCTTTGTGCCAAAATTTCCCAAACTCGATGTCTCAATATCCTATCGAAGGCTTTCTCTAGATCAATAAACGCTATCCACACCTTGAGATCCTAAATGAGTATTTTCTCGGTGATCTGTTTAAGGCTGAAAATATGATCCTGGATAATGTACCCCTTCTAAATTTCGCAAAAACACTTAGTAAAGAAACCCTCGATAGTTTTCAGATCACAATATCCCAAATTATATATATAAATATATATATATATATATATATATATATATATATATATATATATATATATATATATATATATATATATATATATATATATATATATATATATATATATATATATATATAATTGTTCTTCGTATTCTATTTTTAGCAAACCTTTTGGTTTCATTCCAATTTGTGCCTTTCTTCTATAATTATAGAATGTCATTCGTCATTCGATGTCTCCTTGTTTTCCACTCACCCAGCTGTTCCTGACTTATGTTTGCTATATGCGTTTCACTGGTCCCCCTTCTCATTCTCACCAAATGTTCAACCTTATCAACAGATGCCTTTTGATACATTCCAAGAAAGATTCTACTTCCAGTTCATTTCTCATATCTTCCTTTTTCAGTCAGTCTCTTCTTTGTGTCACTCACTTTACTCTTTGCAGGTACTTCATTTTTATAACCTGTAGTTTGCTATTCTGTGCCAAACTCAGAAGCCTGCTTTCACTGCCGCATGCGATAACAGATCTAACTAATGCCTTCTTCAATTGAAATATTTTTGTTCAATTACTCATCTTCCTGTTTCTCATAAATTAGTTTGCTATTGAAGAATGCAGCTTAGAAGCATTTCCTATCCTCTTATATTCTCTCTCGATCAAGTTTTATTTTGACTATTGCCATATATACCCGTTTGTGATTCCTTTCCATGACCATCATTTTTCTTTTGTTCCAATCATATCTCATTTTTTTCCAACTCCATTGTCCATACTTGCAAATTATCGTGCAGTCTCGTTTTGTTCTTAGGACATACCATCACATAATTTACAAATTCCAATTGATTCCAGGCTTTTGTATCATGTATGATGTTTCTCCATTACTTCATGGATAACATCTATAACAATAAGAAATAATAATTTACTCAACACTCTACCCTGTCTGACTTCTCAGTAAAAATGAGTCCAATATGGAATTTCCAGTCCTTATTATTTTTATCTGCTGTATATAGGCTTCTGATATACTTCTTCAGTTCCTAAGTCACTCCTCTTTTTCTTAGATTCTCCCCTAATACTATTTTCAACATTCTGCCAAGAGCTTCCTCCAGATCAAGGAAAGCCATTCATATTTTTTTGTCTTTTTGTCTACACTACCTTATAACTGGTTGATGGTAAACATGCATTTCCAATAACATCTTGCATCCCTGAAAAGTGCGTTTCTTAAATTGTTTTTCAATTAATCCTCTCAGTTTGGTTCCAAGAATTCTTTTGCAATAAAGTATATCCCCTAAAATTGGCTCTTTTACTGTTGTTTCCTCTATTCAGTACTGGAATTATAATGTCAATACTGTAATTGTTATGAGCTGGCACATTTTCCAAAGTATTGCCATCATAAAAGAGGACAGGACTTAAATCTACCTTAAACCGTTCACAGTTAATAATTCACTCCTCCTTTCCTTAGTTCTTCTCAGTTCTCTGTTAAAACACTTCCACAGATCAGAGAAAACCTATAATAATTATATTATGCCCTTAAGTCTGTTCTTCTCTATTTGCTAGTCAATGGTGAAAATGTAATCCTGAACACTTCTTCCTTTCTTGAAGTGTTTCCATGTTGTTTTCAATTATTTCTCTAATTCAAAGACAAACAGGTATTATATATTAATGACAAAAAAATTTGGGAAGAAGGCAAACTTTCTCACACACCGTTGTATATTATAAAGCTTTCGCTACTCTTTCTCCGTTTATAAATAACTCCTTTTTTCTTGAGACTCTCATACTTCTCTTCTCAGTGTTCTGTCAAAAGCCTTCTCCAGATGAGGGAAAACCATAAATATTTTCAGTCATATATTCAGTCTGTTGTTCTTTATAAGGTGGTTAATCGTGAAAATAAGATCCTGAATACACTTCTTCCTCATATGAAGTGTGTGTTTCTTGAGTTATTTTACATATAATTCTCTCACTTTTCTTCGAAGAAGTCTTTCGAAGAGTTTGGCATTAATGTAAGTCCTTCAGAATTTTCTCAGTTCCTGCAGTCTTCTTTTGCAGTATTGTTTTTCAAATGTCAATCCTTCAATTATTTTGAGCTGTTAAACTTTCTCACGCCCTTCTGAATGTTGCAGTCAGATCTTTTCTTCCCTTATGTACCATGCATTGTCTTATGATAGGTCTTGTTATTATATATCCTGGTGAAACACCAATTTTAAGTTCATTGATCTTTTGCTTCTTTGTATATATATATATATATATATATATATATATATATATATATATATATATATATATATATATATATATATATATATATATATATATATATATATATATATATATATATATTCCTGATTTTATCGAGTTTCCCACCAATACCAATAAAAAAGAAACTTTATATTCTAAATGTATAGAGACTAAACCACAATAATTTCAGTTATATATTCAGTCTGTTGTTCTAAGGTGGTTAATCGTAAAAATAAGATCCTGAACGCACTTCTTACTCATATGATGTTTGTGTCTCTTAAGTTATTTTACATAGAATTCTCTCACTTTTCTTCGAAGATGTCTTTCGAAGAGTTTGGCATTAATGGAAGCCCTTCAGAATTTTCTCAGTTCCTGCAGTCTTCTTTTGCAGTATTGTTTTTCAAATGTCAATCCCTCAATTATTTTGAGCTGTTAAACTTTCTCAAGCCCTTCTGAATGTTGCAGTCAGATCTTTTCTTCCCTTATGTACCATGCATTGTCTTATGATAGGTCTTGTTATTATATATCCTGGTGAAACACCAATTTTAAGTTCTTTGACCTTTTGCTTTTTGTGGATATATATATATATATATATATATATATATATATATATATATATATATATATATATATATATTCCTGATTTTATCGAGTTTCCCACCAATACCAATAACAAAGAAACTTTATATTCTAAATGTATAGAGACTAAACCACAATATTTTCAGTTATATATTCAGTCTGTTGTTCTAAGGTGGTTAATCGTAAAAATAAGATCCTGAACACACTTCTTACTCATATGAAGTGTGTGTCTCTTAAGTTATTTTACATATAATTCCCTCACTTTTCTTCGAAGAAGTCTTTCGAAGAGTTTGGCATTAATGGAAGTCCTTCAGAATTTTCTCAGTTCCTGCAGTCTTTTTTTGCAGTATTGTTTTTCAAATGTCAATCCTTCAATTATTTTGAGCTGTTAAACTTTCTCAAGCCCTTCTGAATGTTGCAGTCAGATCTTTTCTTCCCTTATGTACCATGCATTGTCTTATGATACGTCTTGTCATTATGTATCCTGATGAAATACCATCTTTAACGAAAATCATCAACTATACACAGCATTTTTCAAGAAGTAATTGCATTTTCCACAAAATATGTGATTTTCTCGAACTGAAAGTTCCTGTTGTAATGAAGCTTCATAATTTGCTTCACCTGATTTTATCAAGTTTTCCACAAACACCAATGAGGAAGAAACTTTACATTCTAAATGTATAGACTACCTGTTATTCAGTGACTAAACTTCTTAAAATACAAAAGAATGTGTTATGCACAGAAGTAGCTCAAAACATGTACCTTATGTGTTTTGTAAATATTGGAATATCCTGAAAAGCACCAGTTTTCATGGCAACTATATGAAGAATTGTTCAACAAATAAATTTTGAAGTTAAGAATTGCAGGTAATTTACTTGATCTCTTTCCTTTAGAGTTTGAAATCTGACTCTATTGTAACTATTATTAATCAGACTGGTTTACTTACACAAAAATATCTACGAAGATTATTATCAGAGAACAGGGATGTATTACATTTATATTTACTTGAAACTTTCTTGTTATTGCTTAATATTGTCTTTGCTTAATTTTCATTTAATTTTCCAACCTGTTTACGGCGGATCCAATTAATTTTTCTTGTTATCAAGTGGATTGTAATCTAAAATAAATATTTCATTAAAATGAAACTACTTATATGCACTCAAAGTAAAACTCACTTTCAAAGAGTCACTTTCATACATTTTAATTTGAATAACTTTACTTCAAATACATTGAATTCCATTTACATTTTTGTAATTTCATAATTGTAGTCAAAAAATACTACCACGTTTATAAACTGAAACAAAAATTCAATACAGATGAACACAAAATTCAGTTTAAAATACCTTATTTATTATTGTTTTCTTTCATTGGAATACATAGGTTAGAACACAGAATGAAAATATGAAATATGTGGATTCTTCATTATGCTGAAAAAAAAAATACATTACGATGCATTAAATATTCATTTAATTACGTTCACTTACCTTGGAATGATTATTTGAGGTTTTGTTAATCAAACGTAGACAATCTCACATTATTTACAATTTTTCTTCTTCTTCTCTTCTTTTTGTTGCCCTTGATAATATTGAACATCTAGACATTATCAACTTAACGTCAAAGTCCGCCGTACACGACGATGTCCGTCGTACGGGACGGATATTCGATCGTTTAGTGAGAGAATAGAGGGGATATAAGTGTTCGTTTATATCCCGTCTACTCTTTTCACCTATGTTTCCGGGTACGGTCCTCTTTAAAACTTCTTCCTCTTCTTTGCCTTGTCAGATTGAGAATCGGAGGTTTAAGGAGAGTAAGGGAGGGAAGGTGGCTCCGCCCCCGTGTTTCCGTTCTATTCTTCGAAAATGTAGGTCTCAAAAACCGTCCCAAATTCGAAAATTAAGTCGTGAAATGACGTTTTGTCGTCGGGGACCCGATCTCGGGATATGTAGGAATCGTTCGAAGGTCGAATCCTTTCTCCCGGTGACCCCATTTAAGTGGGATGGTTAAAACAAAAACCCGTATTTTGACAGCTCGAGGTTTGTTTATTTCGCGAATTTCTGGCCGTCGGAGATTTTCGGAATATGGAAAGTAGAGCGAAAATTTGCGAAAGTCGGTCGATAGCCCTCCGTTCGATGGAAGATTTTTCCGTTTTCCCGTGGTTTTATGAGAATCTAACTACGGCGGCGCGAAATGCGAAACTCGAGGCTTTTTCGTCGTCCGGGTTTCGTAACGATCGAAGGCGATATAAATATTTTGTATAGCTGCAAATGTCTATAGAAATTATCCCCTCCATCCCGGAGATTTCGGAGACGTATTTTATTTTCGCTTTTTCGGAACTTTTTGCCGGAATTTTCGCCCGATCGACCTTTCCGATCGCCCTCCGAAATGTCCGAGTTACCGATTCCGAAGAAATCTCGCCGTTTCGACGTTCCGTTCGCCCGGGGCGACGTTTCGGCGAAATTTTTCGAAACATCGTCGCGCCTCCGTCGTACGAAGTAGGGACTTCGAATTTCGCTCGGATCTTCCTCAGACGTTTCTCTACAGGAAAAAAATTATTCGCGGGGGCCTACGGACCCCGCTCGTCCGCGCCGACCCTTTCTTCCCGCCCGGTTCAAACTCCAACTGTCCCCTCCACTTTCCTCGAAATAAGGCTTACTGCTTTAGTAATATAGACTAGTGAGCTCATTAAGATCGCCTCATATACAAAAACGCCTAATATACAAAATCGCCTAATATACAAAAACGCCTAATATACAAAAACGCCTAATATACAAAAACGCCTAATATACAAAAACGCCTAATATACAAAAACGCCTAATATACAAAAACGCCTAATAGACGAAACGCCTAATATACCAAAACGCCTTATATATAAAAATGCCTGATATACAAAAACGCCTAATACACTAAACGCAAAATATACTGAACGCCTTTTCATATCCAGCTCTAACTAAAATGAACGTCTCATTAGATACGATATTTATATTTAATAGTTCTTTATGTTATATGGAACTCTCTCATATATTGCTTAACACATCTTTATGGTAATGCAGCTTCCAGTATTGTTTTACGGATACTGACTCATCAACCATATAAATTCAAACACTATTCACAACTATCCCAATTAAATTTGAAAATATCAACTTTCTCCTATTGAGGAAGCATTAAAATTAAAACAAAAATATGAGTTTGAAACATCAAGATGGACGAATTACTGCTCAAGAATATTAATGAAATAGAAACTGAAAATTCTCTTCAAATTAAAATTTCTTGAACGTATCTAAAAGATAAAGGCGAGAACTTAGTAATGAAATAAAGGAACACTACTGAATACATAGAAAGTTTACCTTATATGATTGCCCTGTACTATTTTGTATCACCTCAAATTGACGAAAATTCACACAATTTGCTTACCAGTAAAACAAACATCTTCTCAATTGAAGTATTCTTGTAGAAAGTACAAATCAGATTCAAGTATCCACAAATTTGTAAATTACGTTATGAACCTTCATATAGATTACAATAATGTTAACTATATATCAGTTTCAGTACAACAGATTTCCTAGATCCTCAACCCACATTCTATCACCAAATCTTCGCAGCATTATATATATATATATATATATATATATATATATATATATATATATATATATATATATATATATATATATATATATATATATATATTCCTCAGCCATTACTGTTGAGTAATCTTAGTCATCATGAATACTGTTTCCTTGTTAGATGCTTTCATCTGTGTTCTGTATTTCTTCTTTTCCTGAAGAGTTTTTCCTATGTTGTTTTCAAATTATATCTCTGTTTGGTTTTTAGAATTCTTTGAAATAGTTTCTCAATAGTATAAGATCCTTGAAATTTGCGCAGGTCTCTTTTACCTTTAGGAAATATAAGGCCAATACTCCAATCATATGAGCAGATACATTTTTCCATTCCTTTCTGAATATAGCTGTCAGGATTCTTCTTCCCTTATCTTTGATGCATTTTCTTATATCAACATTGTTGCCACATTTTACTGATATACCATTCTTAAATGCTTTTGATACTCTTTCTCAGTCTATAATTTACTCCTCTTTTCCTTAGGCTCCTCTCACTTACTACTCTTTTCAGCATTCTGCCGAAAGCTTTCTCCAGAACAAACATTTTGTCTTTTAGTCTGCTCTTCTCTATAACTGGTTGATGGTAAAATGACAATCTCACAAACTTCTAGTATTCCTGAAAAGTGTATTTTTTACATTTACATTTTACATTTTTTATATCCCTTCTGAATTTGCTGACTGAATTCTTTTTCTCCTATCATCAATGCATTTTCTCATCTCATAATTTGTGTTGTCACATTATTATGATATACCAATTACAAAGGCTTTTGATACTCTTCTAGTCTCTGATTTACTCCTTTTTTCCTTAGACTCCTCTCTCATACTACTATTTTCAACATTCTACCTTAAACACATTCTCAGTTTATAATTCACTCCTCTTTTCCTTAGACTCTCCCAACTCTCCCATAGTATTCTTCTCAGTTCTCTCTTGAAAGCCTTTCCCACATCAGAGAAAACCTATAATTATATTTTGTCCTTAAATATGTTCTCTATTTGCTAGTCTATGGTGAAATTGTGATCCTGAACTCTTCTTCCTTTCTTGAAGTGTGTTTTTCCATGTTGTTTTTCAATCATTTCTCTAATTCAAAGACAAACATGTAGTTTATATTGATGACAGAAACATTTGGGAAGAAGTCAAACTTTCTAATAGTATGTGAGAAAGTTCAAATTATCAATTTGACAGTTATTTTAAATTGCTCTTTTATATCCCAGTATTAATGCTAGTAATAGTTGAAGGAAATATGAAAACAGTCATGTATAAAGAACTTCCCACATACTAATGAAAAATTAAGTATTGAGACTAATATCTTACTTCACTGCTACTAAGCTAACTTGCTGTACATATGAACTGATAATAAAATATTGTTATTCTGAATATTGCTGTCATGATTCTTCTCCTATCTTCAATTCATCTTATCATCCTAACTAAGATATTAACATATTATACTGATTTACCCATTTCAAGGCTTTTGATACTCTTCCTCAATCTATAATTCACTTCTCCTTTCCTTAGACTCTCCCATTTTACTCTTCTCAGTTTTCTTTCAAAAGCCTTCCCAGATAATGAAAAGCAAGGAATATCTTCTTGCCCTTTAGTTTGTTATTCTCTGAGCTGGTTGATAGTGGCAATGTTATTCTGAACACTTTCTCTTCTCCTTGTAACGTAATTTCTTACGTATTACATAATTGCGCTTATTGGCAGCTTTTCGCCAGAGAACAGTTGGGTAGTGGGTTGTATAATTTACAAAACTCTTAGTACCAATAAAAGAATAATTAAAATGAACTGGGCGCCACTTGATTTAAGCTATGAAATATAAACTTAATATGAATCGACTGATTGAAAATCAAGAAACAATCAGTGTTACTTTTAGGTAACAGTAAATGAAGAATATGATTTTTGATGAGAATATAATATACGTAATGAAATGCAATTTATAATATACGGAAAAATAAGGGTTAGTAATCCACTTATAATATAACTCTAAAGATGATAAAAGAAAACGGAGATGTTTGAGAAGGTAATACGATATTGAAGTTACACCAAATTCTTCTTTATTATTTAGCGTTGAAAGATGAACTGATTAATATAACAGTGTAGATTGATACTGGCCTTGATTTGAGAAGGTTCTATAGAACAACTGTACTTTGAAACAAAATGGCTTCAGCTTTTAGTGATGATGATGAGTGGCTGAATGTAGGTAAGCGTATTCGAAAATTCTGTCCTCAGAACGATAACCAAAACTCCAGTTGATCGGATTGGATTGAATTCTAGGCATTAACAGTAATGCTTTTCTTGCAGGTATGTATAAGAAAAGAAATGCTATGCCTCCGATAGAAGAAACCCTAAAATGTTTATTTTCACGTATGAAACAATTGGAGTTAGACTCGATAAACACTCACCTTTTATCAAAAGGGTTTTTGAGATTCGATAATTAATTTGATACGGAATATTCTAATTCTGAATTTTGATTCTAATATTTTCTTATCCCTTTTCAGGTCGAAAACTAGATCGATTATGGTAAATCTGTAACGAATCTTATCTACTGCGCCGATAAAACAATAATTACGAGACATACGGACAATGCTCGCCACCTGTGATCCTTATGAATAATTATTAACCTTTAATGTTGAATTAAAACTGTTTGATTTCGAATTAATTTTGATTGATACCGGAAGATGGACATAATATGAAAAGAGGAAAACTGTTAAAGTGATTTATATTAAAAGAGGAATTCTATACCGTTACACTACCCCTCTCCTAAAAAAAAAAAAATTGATATAATTTTTTTTTTTGAAGTATATTCAGTTCATATGGAATAGGCATATATTATTGAAGGCCTTACTAACCCCGTCATGCTGTTTCTCATCGTTTTTATTCCTTACAGCTAATTTTTGTTTTGTTGCGCCACAACCCTAAACTAACTTATCTAGTTATAATCTAACCTATCTATCTACTCATCTAACCTATTTATAACCTAAATAATAACCTATAGCTAACTATACTACACCCATAGGTCAAATCCTGATAATGTTCAGAAACTAATCGATCGGAGGAATAATGAAATGAATACTTCGACAAGGAGGTATTCAACGACAGTGAAACTTTAAAATACTTGAGCGATACAAAAAATATTATGAAACGGAAACATCAGAATTTGAGCCGAAATATGGTTTTAGGTCTTTGACATGCCACTTACCGTCCGGTGAACCGTCTAAATTTACTAAATTATAACAAAGACCAGAAACTTTTTGATAAACTCGACGCAATACATACTTTGGTGCAAGTTTTGCCGAGAATTTCTTTGAAGCATTTGAAAGGACTTTATTTCGTCGCCAAACCTTCTCTCCTACACCAAAATTGTAGTCCCGTCGACGCAAATTATAGGTTCGGGCATTTCTACTATAAGCCTTATGAAGCTTTTCCCGAATATTTCGAAAATATCAGACAACGGTGCGATATCAACTGCGTAACTATCCCTTTTTCAGGTAACAATTGTATATCGTCAGTCAACTCTATTTCCCCGTAATAATCTCCACTAAGCGGAACATATCTACCGAAATTTAGAAAAGTTGGTGAAAATCCTGTTACTTCATGTTTAGCGGTATTAATAGCGAAAGCAATTTTTGTAATTTTTATCCCATTCCGAATGATTTTGTTCTTTTATATAACAACGAATCGTAGTACCAACGGTTTGATTTGTTCGTTCAACAAAATCACACTGAGGTGAATATACCGGTGTGAACCAAATCTTCTGGACTTTATATGCTCTGGCCAGATTCCTCAAAGCGCGCCCTGCGAACTGTGTTCCATTATCAGCTATTATAAACTGTGGGATACCAAACTTTAAAAAGACATCTGATTCCAAAAATTTAACGACATTTTCAGCGCTAGCCTTACGCAATGGGTGTAAAATGGCATATTTCGTGAACCAATCAGATACGACCAGTAAAAACGTATTTCCATGTTTGGACCTGGGAAAAGGACCTACTAAATCTAACGCGATAATTTGCCAAGGAAAACGGACATTTTTCTCTTGCCCCATTAATCCTAAACCTGGTTGGTTATAAATTTTATTAGCTCCGCAAATTTTACAATTTTTCACGAATTTAAGAATATCGGCTCTCATCTTTGGCCAGTAATAAAGTTCACTTATTCGGGAGAGTGTCTTAAAACACCCGAGATGACCGCAAGTTGGTGGGTTATGGAACGCTTCTATTGTTGACTTACGTTTCTTTTTCGGAACTACTACCTTCCACTCAGAAATATTTGATTGAACATGAATGTTCGACGGAACGAACTTGTAGAGCTTTTCATCTTCTACCTTCCACTGGGGATAGGAATTGCCCCTTTGTTTAACTTTATTACGCATGCTAACATACCAATTGTCAAAATCATCGTCATAAAAGGATATTACATTAATCTCTTGCGATTCATGAATGCGGGATAAGAAATCGGGTACCACATTGTCTTTGCCTTTTCTATGTATAAGCTCAAAATCATATTGTCGCAGCCTAACTGCCCAACGAGAAAGTCTACCAGATGGATTTGTGAGTTTATTTAGCCATAAAAGCGAATAATGGTCAGTTATGACGGTGAATTTAACACCTTCTACATAGGCTCTGAATTTTTCCAAACAGAATATTAAGGCCAAAAGCTCGCGTTCAGTAACTGTGTAATTTCTTTCTGTTCTTGTGAGAGATCGGCTTGCATACGCAATAACTTTTTCTTCGCCGTCATGACATTGTGTGAGTACGCCACCGACACCGGTTGCAGAAGCGTCGCTTTGTATGGTAAAGGGATATTGAAATTAGGGCATGTAAGTATGGGAGATGCCACTAGAGCCTCTTTTATTTTCAAAAAGCTTCCTCAGCTTGAGGAGTCCACGTAATAGCTTGTCGTTTCTTTTTGCCTTTCAGTAAATCATTAATTGGTGAAAGTAAGGTAGAGAAGTCTTTGATAAACGCTCTATACCATGAGCACATTCCCACGAACCTCTTTATTTCTGTACTTGTATTCGGACGCGAAAAATTAACCATACAAGATACTTTCTCAGGATCGGTTCTTAAACCATTTTCATCTACAATATAGCCTAAATATTTTAATGAATTTCGAAAAATTGACATTTTTTAGATTAACAGTAATATTGGCTTGTTTTAGACGATCAATAACCTGCTTTAGAAGGTAAACGTGTTCTTCAAAAGTACCAGATATAATTATAATGTCATCGAGGTAAGCAAAAATTTTATTTTCGAATTCGGGACCAAATAGACTGTCAACAAGACGCTGTTGTCTTTGCGCACTATTTCGCAATCCGAAAGGAACGACTGTAAACTGAAATAAGCCTCTTCCAGGTATACTAAAGGCGGTTTTTCTCTTGATTGTGGTTCCAGCGGAATTTGCCAAAACGATTTCTTTAAATCAATAGTACTAATGAATTTTGCTCCGGTAAGACTTCTTAATATGCAATCGATTCGAGGAAGAGGGTACGAATCGTGTTTAGTAACTTCGTTTAATTTACGCCCATCAAAGCAGAAACGATATTCATTATTCTTCTTCTTGACTAATATAACCGGACTAGACCAAGGTGAATTTGATGGTTCAACAACACCTAAATTCAACATGTCATCTAATTCCTCGTTAAGTATCTTCATCATATATGGAGACATCGGATATTGTTTCAGTCTAAAAGGTTTTGCGTCGCCAGTATCTATAGTAAGAGAGATTTTATCCGTTCGACCTAGACGATTTACACCGCTAACTTCTTCAAACGCCTGTAACAACTCATTGATCACAACCTTTTGGTTTGGGGATAAATTATTTTTATGGTCCAGATTATTTTTTGAATCGACTGAAGTAACCGTTACCAAGGAAACATTATTGTGTTGTATTTCCCAATTTCCCTCAAGATAATCTATTTTAATTGCAAATTTTGGCAAAATCACTTCCAAAAATCAAATTATGACTCAGGCTCGGAACAACCAGAGCTTCTACAAGATGACACTCCTCGTTAATTTCAATAGGCAAATGTACAAGACCAGTTACATGTTGCCTTTTATTATCAGCAGTATGTACAAATTTCGAACTTGGACTAAAATTTTTAAATTAAGACGTCGTATTAAATCAACGCCACCTTTACCGATAATTGTAATATTGGAACCAGAGTCCAACAAACCAACTATTTTATTGTCTAATACTTTCACCTCGATGTATGGTCTATTATCGTGTGTCATTTTAGTGAAAAGTCGTGAAGTTTGGAAATTTTCAAAATTATTTAATTCAGAAGCCCTCAAATGAAACGACTGGGACGAATCTCGGCTTTTAGTTTCGCCCCAAAAATTAGTTTTTTGACACTGTGAGCAGGTACGAACAGTAACGTTAGGTAATCCACAACGATAGCAAAATTTACTTTTCCTAGCTCTACACTCACTATAGAAATGTCCTTTCTTATGACAATTCCAGCATTCATCGGGGTTAACAGGAATATTATTATCTTTTTATCAATCGTTAATAATTTGGGTGAACGACTATAATGTTTTGAAATATTATTGTACGGGGAATCCTTTTGGATTTGAAAAATTACCTTTCGCAGTTTCAGCACGACTAGTCGAGGGCAACGAAATATTTATGTCCAAATAATCATTGTCTTCTAAACGTTTAACTAGCTTGTAAAGTTCGGAAATGGAAGAAATTTCTGTCATTGCTATCGCCTTACGATACTCAGGGATCAAATTATTTCTAATATATTTGAGTCTAGTGCTCTCCGCAGGGATTCGAGTGAGTTGATTGAACAATTCATTCATTTTGGCAAAATAAATAACGGCCGATTCATCCTTAATTTGAGTTCTACATTTTATAGCTTCCCAAAGCTCATCATCATGATACGGTGACCTAAAATCTAATTTTAATGCCTCAACAAGAGCATCCCAATCTTTAACATTACCTATAGTCTGTCGAAACCAACATCGTGCGTTACCGACAAATAAGTCTCTAGCTGATTCGAACAATTCTGTTTTGCTTACGTGTCGTGCCTTTCTTAACTCTTCTACGTTCTCTAAAATGAAGATAAGGTGCTCTTATCGCCAGAAAATGTTTCACCCCATTTATAAACAGGTATGGATTTATAGTAAGGAGGATTTGGTAATGACTGTGATGTACCGGAGACACTGTGTATACAAGAATTCGATATACTAGATGCGTTATTGACAGTAGGTGCTTGATCAGTGATTTTATCATATAAGTCAGCTTCTAAACTGATACAAGTTGCAAAGGCTTCATTTTTAAATGACAAACGTTCTTTTTCATCATCTCCAACGATAATAGGTAAACGTGAAATTCGCTCTGAAATGTGAGATAGACGTGATTTCGCTCTTTTAAAAGTCGAATCCTCTTTATTACCTTCGAACTCGATAACAAGTTGCGTTATAGACTCTAATGTGGTATTAATTTCGTTCTGTTCAGTAGTGAATGAAAATTCAGGATCGTGTAACTCTAAGTCTTTTACAGTTTTCTGACGTACTAATAATCTACGCAAGATTTTCCTCTTTTCATCTTGTCCTCTACATGATACAACGCCCTTATTCTCAATTCATAGTTGAGTTCATTAATCGACAAATGATTAGGATTAATTTCGATTTCCATTATTCACAACAAATATAAAATTATAAATTCAACAACAACCGCAATACCTAGCACATATGTTGACAGTATCAAGATAATCAATCATCACACAAATTAAAAAGAGAGAAAAGTTTGGTGCATTACAGCTATCAAGAATAAGAAAATACAAAATACACTCAAAATATCCAATCAATATAGAATACAATAACAGTAATCAATAATTCAAAAAATTTCATACAATATTGCAAAGTAATCAGAAAAAAATAGAACTACGGCCCCACGTTGGGCGCCAATTTTATGTAACGTAATTTCTTACGTATTACATAATTGCGCTTATTGGCAGCTTTTCGCCAGAGAACAGTTGGGTAGTGGGTTGTATAATTTACAAAACTCTTAGTACCAATAAAAGAATAATTAAAATGAACTGGGCGCCACTTGATTTAAGCTATGAAATATAAACTTAATATGAATCGACTGATTGAAAATCAAGAAACAATCAGTGTTACTTTTAGGTAACAGTAAATGAAGAATATGATTTTTGATGAGAATATAATATACGTAATGAAATGCAATTTATAATATACGGAAAAATAAGGGTTAGTAATCCACTTATAATATAACTCTAAAGATGATAAAAGAAAACGGAGATGTTTGAGAAGGTAATACGATATTGAAGTTACACCAAATTCTTCTTTATTATTTAGCGTTGAAAGATGAACTGATTAATATAACAGTGTAGATTGATACTGGCCTTGATTTGAGAAGGTTCTATAGAACAACTGTACTTTGAAACAAAATGGCTTCAGCTTTTAGTGATGATGATGAGTGGCTGAATGTAGGTAAGCGTATTCGAAAATTCTGTCCTCAGAACGATAACCAAAACTCCAGTTGATCGGATTGGATTGAATTCTAGGCATTAACAGTAATGCTTTTCTTGCAGGTATGTATAAGAAAAAGAAATGCTATGCCTCCGATAGAAGAAACCTAAAATGTTTATTTTCACGTATGAAACAATTGGAGTTAGACTCGATAAACACTCACCTTTTATCAAAAGGGTTTTGAGATTCGATAATTAATTTGATACGGAATATTCTAATTCTGAATTTTGATTCTAATATTTTCTTATCCTTTTCAGGTCGAAAACTAGATCGATTATGGTAAATCTGTAACGAATCTTATCTACTGCGCCGATAAAACAATAATTACGAGACATACGGACAATGCTCGCCACCTGTGATCCTTATGAATAATTATTAACCTTTAATGTTGAATTAAAACTGTTTGATTTCGAATTAATTTTGATTGATACCGGAAGATGGACATAATATGAAAAGAGGAAAACTGTTAAAGTGATTTATATTAAAAAGAGGAATTCTATACCGTTACATCCTGAAGGGTATGTTTTCCAATTATATCTCTGTTTGGTTTCTAGAATTCTTTTATATTGTTTCCCAATAGTATAGGTTCTTTAAAATTTGCTCAGTTGCTGTTTTCTTCTTCCCCTATCTTCGATTCATTTTCTAATCTCAACATTGATGTCATATCCTCCTGAATTACTTTATAAGACTTCTGCTATTCTTTCTCAGTTTATACATCACTTCTCGTTTCCTAAGACTCTCATACTGCTCTTCTCAGTGTTCTGTCGAAAGCCTTCTCCAGATGAGGTTAACTATAAATTTTTTTTCTGCTTTCAATTTGTTATTCTCTATAAGATGGTTAATTGTGAAAATCCTGAATACACTTCTTCCTTATATGAAGAGTGTATTTTTAAGTTGTTTTACATAGAACTCTCTCACTTTTCTTCGAAGAAGTCTCTCGAAGAGTTTAGCATTAATGTAAGTCCTTCAGAATTTTCTCAGTTCCTGCAGCCTTTTTTTACAGTATTGTTTTTCAAATGTCAATCATTATGAGCTGTTAAACTTTCTCAAGCCCTTCTGAATATTGCAGATTGCAGTCAGATCTCTTCTTCCTTATGTACCTATGTACCATGCATTGTCTTATGATAGGTCTTGTTATTATATATCCTGGTGAAACACCAATTATAAGTTCTTTGATCTTTTGCTTTTATATATATATATATATATATATATATATATATATATATATATATATATATATATATATATATATATATATATATATATATATATATATATTCCTGATTTTATCGAGTTTCCCACCAATACCAATAAAAAAGAAACTTTATATTCTAAATGTATGGAGACTAAACCACAATATTTTCAGTTATATATTCAGTCTGTTGTTTTAAGGTGGTTAATCATAAAAATAAGATCCTGAACACACTTCTTACTCATATGAAGTGTGTGTCTCTTAAGTTATTTTACATAGAATTCTCTCACTTTTCTTCGAAGAAGTCTTTCGAAGAGTTTGGCATTAATGGAAGTCCTTCAGAATTTTCTCAGTTCCTGCAGTCTTCTTTAGCAGTATTGTTTTTCAAATGTCAATCCTTCAATTATTTTGAGCAGTTAAACTTTCTCAAGCCCTTCTGAATGTTGCAGTCAGATATTTTCTTCTCTTATGTACCATGCATTGTCTTATGATAGGTTTTGTCATTATGTATCCTGATGAAATACCATCTTTAACGAAAATCATCAACTGAAAACAGCATTTTTCAAGAAGTAATTGCATTTTCCACAAAATATGTGATTTTCTCGAACTGAAAGGTCCTGTTGTAATGAAGCTTTATAATTTGCTTCACCTGATTTTATCAAGTTTTCCACAAACACCAATGAGAAAGAAACTTTACATTCTAAATGTATAGACTACCTGTTATTCAGTGACTAAACTTCTTAAAATACAAAAGAATGTGTTATGCACAGAAGTAGCTCAAAACATGTACCTTATGTGTTTTGTAAATATTGGAATATCCTGAAAAGCTCGAGTTTTCATGGCAACTATATGAAGAATTGTTCAACAAATAAATTTTGAAGTTAAGAATTGCAGGTAATTTACTTGATCTCTTTCCTTTAGAGTTTGAAATCTGACTCTATTTTAACTATTATTAATCAGACTGGTTTACTTACACAAAAATATCTACGAAGATTATTATCAGAGAACAGGGATGTATTACATTTATATTTACTTGAAACTTTCTTGTTATTGCTTAATATTGTCTTTGCTTAATTTTCATTTAATTTTCCAACCTGTTTACAGTGGATCCAACTAATTCTTTCTTGTTATCAATAGGATTGTAATCTAAAAATAAATATTTCATTAAAATGAAACTACTTATATGCACTCAAGGTAAAAACTCACTTTCAAAGAGTCACTTTCATACATTTTAATTTGAATAACTTTACTTCAAATACATTGAATTCCATTTACATTTTGTAATTTCATAATTGTAGTCAAAAAATACTACCACGTTTATAAACTGAAACAAAAATTCAATACAGATGAACACAAAATTCAGTTTAAAATACCTTATTTATTATTGTTTTCTTTCATTGGAATACATAGGTTAGAACACAGAATGTAAATATGAAATATGTGGATTCTTCATTATGCTGAAAAAAAATACATTACGATGCATCAAATATTCATTAAATTACGTTCACTTACCTTGGAATGCCTATTTGAGGTTTTGTTAATTAAACGTAGTCTCACATTATTAACAATTTTTCTTCTTCTTCTCTTCTTTTTGTTGCCCTTGATAATATTGAACATCTAGACATTATCAACTTAACGGCAAAGTCCGCCGTACACGACGATATCCGTCGTACGGGACGGATATTTGATCGTTTAGTGAGAGAATAGAGGGGATATAAGTGTTCGTTTATATCCCGTCTACTCTTTTCACCTATGTTTCCGGGTACGGTCCTCTTTAAAACTTCTTCTTCTTCTTTGCCCTGTCAGATTGAGAAACGGCGATTTAAGGAGAGTAAGGGAGGGTGATTGGCTCCGCCCCCGTGTTTCCGTTCTATTCTTCGAAAATGTAGGTCTCAAAAACCGTCCCAAATTCGAAAATTAAGTCGTGACATGACGTTTTCTCGTCGGGGACCCGATCTCGAGATATGTAGGAATCGTTCTAAGGTCGAATCCTTTCTCCCGGTGACCCCGTTCAAGTAGGATGTTTAAAACAAAAACCCGTATTTTGACAGCTCGAGGTTTATTTATTTCGCGAATTTCTGGCCGTCGGAGATTTTCGGAATATGGAAAGTAGAGCGAAAATTTGCGAAAGTCGGCCGATAGCCCTCCGTTCGATGGAAGATTTTACCGTTTTCCCGTGGTTTTATGAGAATCTAACTATGGCGGCGCGAAATGCGAAACTCGAGGCTTTTTCGTCGTCCGGGTTTCGTAGCGATCGAAGGCGATCTAAATATTTCGTATAGCTGCAAAAGTCCATAGAAATTATCCCCTCCATCCCGGAGATATCGGAGACGTATTTTATTTTCGCTTTTTCGGAAGTTTTTGCCGGAATTCTCGCCCGATCGACCTCTCCGATCGCCCCCCGAAAGATCCGAGTTGTCGATTCCGAAGAAATCTCGCCGTTTCGACGTTCCGTTCGCCCGGGGCGACGTTTCGGCGAAATTTTTCGAAAAATCGTCGCGCCTCCGTCGTTCGAGCTAGGGACTCCGAATTTCGCTCGGATCTTCCTCGGACGTTTCTCTACCGGAAAAAAATTATTCGCGGGGGCCCGCGGACCCCGCTCGTCCGCGCCGACCCTTTCTTCCCGCCCGGTTCAAACTCCAACCGTCCCCTCCACTTTCCTCGAAATAAGGCTTACTGCTTTAGTATATAAGACTAGTGAGCCCATTAAAACTGCCTTTTATATCTAAATAGCCAATAATCTAAACGTGTGATATACTGAACTCCTTTTTATATCCAACTCTATCTATACTGAACGCCTTATTATTTTCACTTCATTATTCATATATTTACTCAATAGTTCTTTATGTTACATGGAAATCTGTCATATATTACCTCACTCTTCCTTAGGGTAACGCAGCTTCCAGTATGGTTTTATGGATATCATCAACCACACAAATTTCAACACTATCACTACTATCCCATTTCAAAGGGATACATTAAATTTGAAAATCTCAACTTTCGCCAATTGAGCTAGCATAAGATGAAATTAAAAACATTTCAACATTGATTCAAAAAAGCGAATTGTTCAATCACCCTTTAGGCATAGAAATTCAATCATCAACAACTCTAATATTAATTCACAATATTCAAAATTTCTAGTTCCAAAAGTATTAAATATATACTTCAGAAAGATCAATATAAGCAGATTTATAGTTTCAAATTTTTAATTTTTACTCAATAGTTCTGATTCGTATTAGATCAGATAAGAATCCAATAAGATTCATGAATTATAATAAACAACAAATATGAGCTTGAAACAGCAAGATGCAAGAATGACTTCTCAAGTATATTAATGAGATAGAAAATGAAAGTTCTTCTCAAATTAAAATTTGAGTGTTCACTACTGAACATATAGAAATTTCACCTTATGTGATTGCCCTATATGTAACTATTTTGTATAAATTCAAATTGACCAAAATTCACACAATTTGCTTACCAGATAGATCAAACATCTTCTGAATTGAAGTGATTTTATGGAAAGCAGAAATGAGATCCACAAATTTGTAAATTACATTATGGACTCTCATATACAATACAATGATATCAACTATATATCTGTTTCACTGTTTAATGTAACTGTCAATTTCCTAGATTCTTAACTGTCGAATTGGCAGTTGGTTTCGAGCAGTCAGCTTCTTATAAACTTGCTCTCTAATAATTGAAATTTCTATTCTTCAATATTACATCTCTTCAATTCATTTTCTTGTGAATCTTTATAATATACTATGAAATGAAAATGAAAGGAAAAATTGCATTAAAACAACTTCATATTTCCATATTACGTGATAAGCATACTCATTTTACACAATTATATGAAATACCTATAGTACAATTACAACAATTACAAAAATTGTCAAATTGCTTAGCATTCTCCAAGTAGTAGTTGAATTTCTTCCAAAATATGAGTCGCATAAGTAGCAGCATGTTTCCTGTGACTTTCATAAATCTCGGATTGAAAGTTGTAGTTGTACAAAATGAAACTTCATATGCTACTTCTACATTTTTGAACATGTTTCCCACTATCAGACGCCTATAACAGAGAAACTTTCAACTTCAAATCAATGAGGAATTCCTTTCATTCATTCAACAACCTTGATAAAATTTCCGGAGAAACAGTAACTATGAGATATGAATGGAAGGAACTCACAATAATTACCTTTTGTGCAAATTTGAGATCTTATTTTCTTTGGTTCAAACTTGAACATTGTCAAATACATTGAATCTCATTAACTTTTACATTGGAATAATTGTAGAATAGAAACTTATTTCCACTTGAATAAACTGAAACGAAAATTCAATTTGAAATGGCACGGTCATATTGACATCCAGCTTGAAATATTTTAATACACATATAGCCTTGAGTGGATAGCTTTCAATATTCATATGATACATAGTCTAAATGACCTAACGAAAACTTTATTGAATTCCTTTCAGAAAAAATATTATTATATAAAAGAGCTCAATACCTATTAATAGCAACTCGAAGGATATCTCCCATCATTTTGTAAGATCCTCCAATTGATTCGTTAAACAATCCTAGTAATTCCAGGACATTTTTCAAGGCATAGAGGTTGAATTAACTATGAAAGAAAAATGAAATATGTGAATTATGAGTACATTTCATGAGCATGCCTAAAAATATACATTAAATTACATGAATAAACCTCAAATTACATTCACTTACCTTTCAAACATTATTGTAAGTCTCCTTAATTCCTTTGTATTATAACATTTTGTTTGAATCATATTGTTTAAGTTAGAATTACCACAGAATGTTAAATTTATGAATTTTGAAAGTCTATCGTTTCTTTCCTTAAACAAATTATACATTAACATGGATAAAATAAACATCAAACTACGATCACTTACGTCTAAAAGTTTATTTCAAGTTTCGTCAAACTTTTCATACAAATAAAATTCGGAATCTTTTGTTTTGACAGACCGAATATAAGACTAATTGAAATAAGGTTAGATTCGAATGTCACTCAGAAGAGAGAGAGCACTATATTCTAGACGTTGTTAGTACCGAAATTATGTTGGTGAAAATCAAAGTTACTAACTATTTCCATCTCACAATTTTCGATCGGAAGAGAGAGAGAGCATTACATTTTACACGTTGGTAACGCTCACTTCCGACATTGAATAGCGATAATAAGGGGCATAAGGGGCGGTGACTGGCTCCTCCCCCGTGTTTCCGTTCTATTCTTCGAAAATGTAGGTCTCAAAAACCGTCCCAAATTCGAAATCAAGTCGTGACATGACGATTTCTCGTCGGTGACCGATCTTGAGATATGTAGAAATCTTTCGAAGGTCGAATCATTTATCCCGGTGACCCCGTTTATGTAGGGTGGTTAAAACAAAAACCCATATTGTGACAGCTCGAGGTTTGTTTATTTCGCGAATTTCTGGCCGTCGGAGATTTTCGGAATATGGAAAGTAGAGCGAAAATTTGCGAAAGTCGGCCGATAGCCCTTCGTTCGATGGAAGATTTTTCCGTTTTCCCGTGGTTTTATGAGAATCTAACTATAGCGGCGCAAAATGCGAAACTCGAGGCTTTTTCGTCGTCCAGGTTTCGTAGCGATCAAAGGCGATAGAAATATTTTTATAGCTGTAAATGTCCATAGAAATTATCCCCTCCATCCCGGAGATTTCGGAGATGTATTTCATTTTGGCTTTTTCGGAACTTTTCCCGGAATTTTCGCCTGATCGACCTCTCCGATCGCCCTCCGAAAGATCCGAGTTATCGATTCCGAAGAAATCTCGTCGTTTCGACGTTCCGTACGCCCGGGGGGACGTTTCGGCGAAATTTTTCGAAAAATCGTCGCGCCTCCGTCGTTCGAGCTAGGGACTCCGAATTTCGCTCGGATCTTCCTCAGACGTTTCTTTACCGGAAGAAAACTATTCGCGGGGGCCTACGGACCCCGCTTTTCTGCGCCGACCCTTTCTTCCCGCCCGGTTCAAACTCCAACCGTCCCCTCCACTTTCCTCGAAATAAGGCTTACTGCTTTAGTATTATACTAGCAGGCGGGCAGATCTATCTTGTATATCAAACGCCTATCCGGGCAGATCTACCTTGTATATCAAACGCCTAGCCGGGCAGATCTACCTTGTATATCAAACGCCCAGACGGGCAGATCTACCTTGCACCCAAAACGCCTAGGCGGGCAGATCTACCTTGTATATCAAACGCCCAGGCGGGCAGATCTACCTTGTATATTAAACGCTTAGGCGGGCAAATCTATCTTGCACCCAAAACGCCTAGGCGGGCAGATCTGGGCAGATCTACCTTGCAATTCAAAGGGCTAGGCAGGCAGATGTACCTCTGATTCCCAAACGCCTACGCGCCCCGTCATACCTCGCGCACAAACTCCCTGAAACATTTTACGCCTTCAAACGTCCAGAACTATCTTGCGTCCGAACATCCACATGACGCAAACCACCTTGCACCCAGAACTACCTTGTTATAAACGCTCAAGCGCCCCACACTGTCTTGCGCCTAAAACTCGGACCCTTCGAACCACCATGCGCCTCGATCGGTCACTCTCTGAACGTCCAGATGCCTTGAACACCTAGTGCCCAAAACCAACCTTGCGCAACAACTGGGCACTCCGACTCTCCCGGCGTCAGAGTTCCTAGAATCCTCAAATGCCTAAGCTCCTTGAACGTTCCATCATCCGTCGTCTCGAATTACCTAGCAACTGAAAATGCTGTCGTCAACTTGGCGCCTAAAATGCTCAGGCGCCCTGAAAATACAGGCACGGTGGGCGCCTAGACGACAGACAAAGTTCATTTGGCACTCAAAATAATATAATATATATATATATATATATATATATATATATATATATATATATATATATATATATATATATATATATATATATATATATATATATATATATACCTAAAAATACCTTTCGATTTATATCTTCTATGTAATATAACATATCGCTCATAATGAATGATATAACATTTTTCGTTGGACTTTTTTGGTAAGCTTTGGTTCGTCTTCAGTCATTATTAATTCAATATAATATAATAATAGTTATATTTGTGTGTTTGTGTGTAGATGTGTTCAAATGCATAAATTTATGCAATTTCAATATGTTCAATATCACAAAATAATTTATTAATTCTGCCCAAATACACTCAGAGTAGGGTGTGTGTGATGGGTGCCTTTATGGATTTTAATTTTATATACTACGCGAAGGCTTTCTTCAAAGGGCTTTGGAATTATACCCGTCTAAAATGTTGTGAGTTTCTTGGCACAATTTCAAAAACTTTTACACGAACTTATTTGGGAACTCAATCGTGTAAAATGACTTTAATAAAAATGCTGAGATTTTTGTTATCTTTTAAATAATTCTAAAGGAAAACTTTAAAATAAAATAGACCGACGCAACACATTATCATCTTTACAGTTCGTGGGCTATGAATGCATCGACAATAAGTTACTTATGCTGTACTATCTCTGTAATGGATGTAACTCGATCGGTAATTTCCGGATGGGATGTACCTCAACTTGTATCGAGGATAGAAGTCTCTTTTATAACTGATCATTGATCGAATAGTATAAATATAAAGCAAAGGATTGAATCAGGGGAGCTCGGAATAACAATTTCATGTAACTTTACTCCAACTAACCTTGCGTTATAAACAATTTTACGCTCGTACCCAGGTTGCCCTCAGGCAAACCCTCGATTTACCTTTGTTTTCTATTGAAAAACTTCAAACTAACCTGTCACGTGTGAATGTCGAAAATCACGTTCGAAACTTCGAAAACGACCCAATAAATTGTGGCCAAACGTCATATTAACTGGTTGATGAAATCAAACCATTTCAAGAATTTGGTGTGATCTGGAAACGATTTGGAAGCCTGCCGAAATGGTCTTAGCTACTAAGGTCGTGTTAAAGACGGAGTTACCGTTTCGATGTAAGCATTATTGAATTTCAAATTGACAAATTCCGACAACAGAGTCTGGGTGGAATGTTCGAAAGCTAAGCCTATTCCGTATTCCTCCATAGAGTAGGTGAAATTTACCAAGAGCCATGTAAAAGTCGAAGAAAGAAGAAGATCAAATTGACGACTGTTTATGACATAACCTATATAAAATTGAAGTTGTTTTGCTTTGTTTTCGCAAAGATTAATGAAAGATTTGAGATGAAGTAATGCATAAAGACATATACAATAGAGAAAGACATCAGAGATAAGTGAAATAAGCATACTTGGAAGACAGGTACCATTGATATATTGCTATAAGTAATTTCTTGGACGTAAAGACAACCAAGCCCTGTTCAATTTTGAAAGTTGAAGTTGTCAGAACCGAGGGAAAGACACTTGAACATTTGACAAAGGCAAGATTCAAAACTGGGCTTCACATCAATTTAATCATCAAAGTTCTGAATAACTACAATCTTCAAAATAATGGCAAACTGAGATGAAGTGATGCAGGAAAATACCATCGAGAAAGACATCAGAGGTAATACAAATAAACAAAGTTTAATATGGTTTCCATTAATTTTATGTTGCTGCAGGTCGTTTGTTGAACACAAAGAGCACTGAACGCTATTCGATCTGGAATGTCTTTAGACCTTTCTTCCTGGAGCAGTTATTTTGAATCTTATATGTTTGAAGAAATTTTCATAGTGAAGCAAATTTCAAAAAGAAACCCAAAAAGTTAATGAGTTCAGAGTAATAGGAATTTTAGATACTTGTGAATGATATGCCGATAATGGAAAGTTTTTATGTCTCGAACTGTCTTTTTTAATATATTATCCTTACCGTTTTGTATTGATACCTCGGTCTGATTGTCTCTATATTTATACCATGTTCTGATTGTTTCTGGCTTTTACTCCTATTCTGACTATTTTGTGTTTATATTGATGTATGTTTGCCATTTTGTTCGGAGGTAGTTAGTGTATACACACAGTGTTTGTCTCAATTCAAGTTCAAATCTATTAATGTCGATTTTTTGAGTGACTTGTCATGAATACTCTCAACTTGTATATTGATGACTAATAAAGAATATATTAATTAATTATATCAAGAATTCAAGAACTATGTGATAATAGATATCTTATTTTGAGAGTTCTGAATACATAGACTTTGTTAGTATACATGACATGGAAGGTGAATATGGATAACAAATTCAAGAAGTTTTTCAAAGAAACAACCAACTACATTCTTCACAGAAGCAAGAAAAACAGATGAAAGGTTAAAAAATTTATTTCAAATTGATATTGAAATATACAGAAAAATTTATTGTGAAAGAATTCACATACTACATCAAAATGCTTGACACAACTTCCAATTGAGAAAATATTCATTAGAAATTTATATTGAAACTGATATATGATGTACAGGTATATGCAAAAAAAAAGTACCTCCAAAATGGCTGAATATTTGCTCTTTGTTCTGGAAATCCCAAATTTCATTTTCTGGTCTCGTGCCATAGGTTTCTCAGTTACTAAACTATTAAAGAGCTGCCAAAAATCTGAAAAAAATTAAAATTTTATTATGAAAGCAGAAGGATTATTCTGAGAAAAATTAAACATGATTTTTCTTTCTTATATCAGTTTCGAAGAGATAATTCTTGAATCTGTAATAGATGGATACAATTATCTCCCAACATTCAGAGCATTTCAAGTTTCATTATCGGTGTTGTGAAATAGAGTTAAAATCGAGAAATGTTGAATAAGAAACTTAGTCTTAAACATGCACGAAATTCTCACCTCGTGACAATTACGAAACAGTTTCAAGATGAATAAACACATATTTTTATCAATGCTTGTACAATGTGAAAATAAATAAAGCCAATACTACTACCAACATTTCAAATTCCATTGAGGTACATACTTCAGCGCTTACCCGTTCAGTTTTCATTCTTTGGCAAAATTTTGTCTCATCTTGTAACGATAAACTTTGCATTTTTGTACGATGAAATGTGTTCAACAAATTTTCTTGGTAATTATCAAATCTCTCCTCAGAAATTGTTGCTGTGAAAAATTAAAACCAATGAGTAATGTAAGAGTCATAACGTATCTCAATGAGCACTTATTATCAAGCATATTCTTCTCACTTTCATAAAAAACAAAACCATACTAACCTTAATATAAAATAGGCCCATTCCTCCTGCTCGAAGATTAAGTTGTTGAAATTTATTCCACTCATCAAGAAACAGCAGTAAGACTGTTGCATAGATGTTGTTAGTGAGGTTTCGATAAACATAGCTCATATATATCTGCAAAATATTCATAATGTTAGATTAATGGTTTGCTACGATTACTACATGCAATAGAGAGTTGATATGTAATTGTGAGAAAAAGAGAATGTACCAACCTGATATATTGCTGAGTACTATTCAATATTATTGTATTACAATATAAAGGCCAAAAGGATACATCTGGTTCTGTTACTATTGCATCTTTTGAATAACCAATTTCATTTATGTAATGTTAGGACTTAAAAGCGGCTTTCTGTTCATTGTTTTTCTTAGACCCGTGCACTCTTCTACCTTCAAAATAGAGCCTGTTACCACAAAATAAAGAAGTTTTTTGACCTTGCACTTGTGAACACTTTAGCCTGAAAAAAACCACATTAGGTATTCGTTAGATTGCCTTCGATAAGCTGTACATTACTGATTTCATTGAGAATACCGAGATGATTCGTCTTTGGAGAAAACGACAAATAACGTACCTTCAGATACCAAATTATATTCTCGGTTGGCTTAACCTCTTGAGATATTCAGTTTCGCGTGCATATTAAAACTTGTTCCGTTCTGTATTGCACATTTCTCCGTTCTACTTAGTGGAATGAGCTGAAAATTTTCGTGTTATTATTGACGAAAAAGATCGTGCTGTAAATACTTACTTTTCGAGTAGCTTATTTTTCTAATAACATTGGAAAATACGGATGGTTTATATCGCTGGAATTGGTATCGTAGGTAATAACAATAGGCCTTCACTCGTAGCGAAAATAAATGTACAAATCCATTTTCGAAGTTCATTTTCGTTTTCAAGCGTCCCTTTCGAGAACGTCGGACAATATAGCCGATTGACTGGAATGTAAACAACCTACTTCAACTTTCGTCACGAACGCTGTGTGCATGGAAATAGAAGAAAATACGTATTTTAATCCAGTAAATAGGTAAAAATACGACGTAAATGAAAATTAAGACGAATTAACGCATCGTTTGAAACGTTTGTTTCGTGAGAATATATGAATTTTCGTGCAAAAACGAACCAAATACGTAATGTTTACTTACGTTTCGAAGGAGTTCTCCCCTATTCGTTCCAAATACGACGTTTTTCTCGCGATCGAATCGAAACCTTTTACGTTCTACGTAACCGGATAGGTTTCGAGATGATTTCGATGTACCTTTATTGATGAGATGATTGATATATTTCTTAAATAAGATGTTATTCCACGATCCAAACCCTAGAATTTGAGTTTGAGAAACGTCAACGTCAACGTCGACGCTCGGTAATCGTCGTGTTCCCGACGTGTTTCGTTTTCTATTGGTGGAAAAGGAAATGAGGACGGCAGGGGTATCGAGCAAATTTGTCGTTTTTCCGGAATTAATTAAAAATACTGGAAAGCCCTTTTCGCGAAAAAGAAAGACGTGAGAATAAAATTTCGTCTTTCTTCTCGGATTTCGTGGTATTTCCCCTCTTTTGCCGATAGTTTTAAACCTCGAACCGAAGCGTTTTTGGCGACGACTTTCGATGGGCGTGTCCGTTTTTTCGAAAATGTGGAAATATCTTCCGCGTCTGAAAATGGACCTCTTTTCTGACGCGGATTTATAAGGTTTCCCGTGGAAAATACGCGATAAAAATTTCGAAAAGCAAGATGGGAAAGACGAACGCTTCGTTCGGTAAAAAGTGCGGGACCGATTAGGCGAAGGAAAAAATTTGTATAGCCTACCCGTTTGGGTAATTTCCTCCCTGCCGTTTCGAGAAAATCGTGGACCTTTTTCTTTTCGGCGTTTTCGAAAGGTTTTTCTGTGAATATCGAGATTATCGCGGTACGAATCGTCTTCCGAAAGACGAAATTTACCGATACCGAAGGAATCCGGCACTCGACTCTTTCCGCTTTCGAGATCTGGCGATATCGCGAAAATTTTCGAAAATTCGTATCTCCGCCGTTCGGGGTCCCGCGGCCTCCCGATTTCGCACGCGCCTTCGACCGACTACCTAGTTTCGTAAAAAAATTACTCGGACCGGCCTCCGCCCCCCGCTCGAGAGCTATTCGAAAAATCCCTGTCCCGGTTCAACCAAATTCCATCCCCTCCATTTTAACGGAAAAGTGCCTTACGCGTTTAGTATATATACATGAATAACAAAAAGTTTAGGCTTAAAAATATGAAACTCTTTTTTTTTGCTTCAATATCCAATCATACTACCAAGAACTGCTAGAATTTATTAATAAGGCTATTTAAAGAGATTTTCGTTTATTTTAAGCAGAGAGGAGTTTTCAAAATATAAAAGAAAGTGACATTTACTTTTCTCGGAAATATCTCAATGTTTATTTTGATGTTTTTTGATACACGATCGTGAGAAAACATTGCAAGAGAAATTGAACTTCATCGAAGCATGTTATGCTAATGTGTAAGCTCAGGAAATAGAGAAGTAACGGAAAAACCCCATTCCTTAATCATAGAATTCATCATCTTTATAGCAGTCTTCATTTCTATGAGTGATGGGTAGACCCTGTGGCCAAGTTCGTGATTTTTGTAGTACTTTTGGAAGATTTAGAGGATTTTGTATAGTATTATCTGAGATTATTTACCTTGTCGTGCATTCACCAATTATTCAACCTCTTGAATATTATATTTAGGTGAATCCTGAGGGGGAAGATTATATTGAACACCTTCATTTCGATTAGGTATATTCGAAAGTAACGATTTGGTATTTTGCATCTGACGATATACCCGTTACTCAGTAACGAATACATACGGTTTGCCACAGCTCTATTAAATATTTTTTTAGTTTATAGCTAGTTTCTCGCCATAAGAAATTATTGTTGAATTTATGAGGCATATTTCAAATTTTGATCACGGTAATGATATCACCTTGATTTTAATCTCGCGTTATCTTTTCGGAAATAAGAAGTCTTAGTCTGTGTCATTCAATATTGAATCTTTACAAAACGAAAGTACCAAGAATCTATACCAAACACAACTCGAGGAAAAGATCAACCTTAACCCTATAGTAGACACAGACAACATAAACGCGGTAATGATATCACCTTGATTTTAATCTCGCGTTATCTTTTCGGAAATAAGAAGTCTTAGTCTGTGTAATTCAACATTGAATCTTTACCAAACGAAAGTACTAAGAATCTATACCAAAACACGACTCGAGGAAAAGATCAACCTTAACCCTATAGTAGACACAGACAACATAAACGCCGCATGAAATAAAGTGAAAAACAACATAATTAACAGCGCAAAAGAAGCCATTGGGGAACGAAGAATCAATATAAACAGTGATATAAAAGATAAACCATGGTTCACACAGGAAATCAAAGATTTAGCAAAAGAAAAGAAGAACGCATATATCAGATATGTCAATCACAGAACACCAGAAGAGTACCAAAGATATAAAACAGAAGGAAATAGAACAACGAACAAAATTAAAGAATTGAAAAAAATATATTGGGAAAGATTTACAAATGACATGGAACACGACTTACGAGGAGCACAGAAAAGGTATGGAACATGTTGAGAAACAGGAAAAAACCGAAGAACTGCAGATCAATGTAATAAAACCAGGAGAGTGGGTGAAATATTTCCAGAACTTATACCTAAGAAATAATGATAACGGTAACAATGAGGAACGAGAAATCGAACAACAAAACACACTCTACGAAGAAACAGAAAATGACATTATCAGCCTAGACGAAGTACAACTAGTAATCCATAAATTAAAAAATAGAAAATCACCCGGTCCGGACAACATAAATAACGAACTAATTAAATATGGGGGAGCAGAAATAACAAAAGAAATAATAAAACTATTCCAAAAAATTGAAAACAACAAGGAGATACCAGAAGAATGGAGAGAGAGCATAACAATACCTATATACAAAAAAGGCGTGAAGACAAACCCAGCAAATTATAGAGGCATCACACTCCTTAACTCTGCATCGAAACTACTCACTAAAATTCTATCGCAAAAGATATATGCCAAAGTAGGTGTGTCTGAAGAACAACAGGGATTCTGACCAAATAGATCAACAACGGATGCAATTTTTATATTGCGGCAACTGGTGGAGAAGTCCATAGAGTTTGACAAACCGATGTTTATATGTTTTATTGATTTGGAAAATGCATTCAACAGAATTCGAATGAACGATGTGATCACTATCCTTAGAAATGAAAACTTAAGCAATAAATACATAAACATAATCAAAGAACTAAATAACTCTAATAAGACGAAAGTAAAAACTACACAGGGACTTACAAGCTAGATCCAAATTAACGCAGGCATTAGACAAGTTAAGAGCCTCAGCCCATGTCTATTTAATTTAATCATGGATGAAATAATAGCAGGTGTTAACCAAATGAACCAAGGCTATAGGATGGGTAACAAAACTATGAGAATACTGTGCTACGCAGATGATGCTTTACTAATAGAATGAGGATGACCTACAACGCCTACTACAAAAGTTCAAGGTAACAGCAGAAAAATATAACATGGTAATATCAACACAGAAAACCCAATCGATGGTAATAGCGAAAGATCCAATTAGATGCAAACTAGTAGTGAACGACCATATAATAGAGCAAGTTTCACACTTTAAATACCTAGGAGTAGAAGTATCGAGCGATAGGCAACTATTACAAGAAGCAAAACAGCAGACAATGAAAGCATCGAGAATATCTGGCTTCCTGAGAGATGTAATCTGGCGGAATAAGTACATAAGCACAGAAAGAAAAGTCCGGGTGTGAGACCCGTGATAACATATGCGGTTGAGACAAGAGCTGAGACAACAAAAACAAAACAACTAATGAGGAGAACAGAGACGAGAACACTAAGAGCTATAAGAGGTATTACACGCAGAGATAGAATAAGGAATGAGGATACGCTAAGGGAGCTAGGTGTCCAGGATGTGGTGAGGTGGACAAGAGCACGTCGACGCCTATGGAGAGATCACGTAGACAGAATGGGCCTCGAACGTATGGCGAAGTGGGCAAAACACAAAAACCCAACACTAGAAGACCCATAGGAAGGCCGAAAAAGCGATGGCATGAGTGCTGGAGTTCCGGTTCGCAGTAGGGGCTGTAACAGAAAAACGGGACATCGTCCTATTTAAAGAAGAAAAAGAAGTCTGTGTATGTTGGTGCCACAATCGTTAGTTTTTTAAACTTGTTATCTTTGTAGATGTAGGTGTGTATTTTTGAATCAAGACTGTTTAAATTACACATTCTGAAGCGTTTTTGATGTAAATTCTGAGCAGTTGTGATTTTATATCGCAGTTCGCTATGATAAATACGTGAAATATTCACTAAAACTCTCGGAGACGGAGATTGAATAAATCGAAGGAAAATTCTGAGCCTTCACACAAATCTTAAAGTGTCGCAATTAAAGGTAATGCCCATGCTTCCCAGCAAAACTTCCTTCCAAAATCAACGGTTTTCGAGAATCCATTATTCAACAATATTTTTGTCTAAAACGTGTAATCCGTAGAATAAGCGCCCACTTTGTATGAGTCTTCAAATTGTACCACCTATAAATTCGTCGATGTATTGCAACGACATATTTCAAATTTTTTCATACTCTACCCTTGAGAAAAGGCAAAATGCCTGTTGAACCACAGAATGAGTCTGTTTATTCGCCTCTTGAAGAGAGACAAGTTGTACGTGGTCGGCAAGATGTTTTATGGAAGCTCTAGATTCTCCATGCTTCTCGATTGTTGTTGTCCAAATATTGGTTACGTACACAAGGTGACCACGTGGTCATTGTCTACGAAAACCATATTGTCTAATCACTGATGATTCCCTGTAGCTCCAGATATTTTATGTACTAATCATTTATCTCACTTGCCAAAGCCATGATATAAAAGGCAACAATGCGATTGGTCGATGATTTCAGGGAACGCATTTTTTTCCTTTTTTCTGGATCGGTTGTACTCTAGCGAGCTTCCAACAATCCGGTATAGTTTGGCTTTCACGAAGTCTGAAACAAACAAAGGATTACGAACAGGTGCTAATTCTGGAGTACATTTTTCCAAAACAGTTGATGGTATTCGGTCGAGATCCAGTGAATGTTTACTGTTCAGCTGTTGAAGAGACTAAAACAGAGCATTTCAGCAAATAGATCCATGTTCCATATTTTCAAGCTTAAAATTTTTTGTTATACTGGAATCCCGCTATTCGTAGTTCTATACTGAATCAAATTCCATAGAAAAAAAACACTCGAGTGTGCAGGAAGAATAATTAAACAAAGGTCAACTCAAATTGTAAGTCAGAGATAAAAAGTCAACGAATTCTCATAAGTCGTAAGTGATTTCCGGTAGTATTCGGTAAAAGGAATAGAAGCTTCATTTATATTAGGTACTGCAACAAAAGAATTCGACTAATACCCTGGTATAATATTGAATCTCTGACAAAATTTCAAAGTTTTCACCTGTGGTTCAGGATGTGAAGTGATTCTACGGACTACACATATTAGACACAAAACGTGATAAATAAAGAATATACCATAAATCATTGACGATAGGTGAAGCCAAAGTATTAAAAAAGTTATAAGAATTCACAAAAGATTTCGAGAAAATATTAATGAACAGGATACGCCATTGTAAATAAGAAAGTAGCTACGAGATTTTAATAATAGGTATTCACCCGAAATTCCTGTATTCCTTTCTTGATGAACGTTTAATAAAACATTCCATCGAGAGGAATTCTGTATATTTCTGGTTCATTGGAATTATGAATTTTGGTCAGCAGTGGTTGTACAGTCACTGGGAAAGCATTGACTTAGTAGTAACTACTACTCGAGACAGAATTCGTTATAGAAGAAATGCATTTAATTCTTCGTACTTTGCTTAGATATCAAAAGGATTTGGTTTGAAATGCTTATCAAGGAATATTACCATTAAATGTTTTTGTTATCCAATGTTTGCTATGTAGTTACCGAATTTTCGTAAATTTTTGATTAAACTGTAGTATATACAGGGATATCCACCGGGACCGACTGTTTAAATTTTCTGAGTTCCAATTACAATATCAAGCTGAAATTTTATACGCGGCCATAACTAGCGATTTCCAATTGAAGTGAAACATTTTAAAAGTGATACCATTTCCGGTTATACCTAAAGTGGATCATCACTTTGTTATTTCAAACGGCAATCTACCTATTTTATTATACATCTAGAACCGACATTTGAGCAAGGCATAAAATACCCAAGCTGTTGGCTCGTATCTGTCAAAACTGACAGATTTAATTATTTTTGTTATAGACTCGATTTTTGAGGAACATTTAAAAAAATTGTAGCTCGTAGATCTTTTGCACTACAGACGCAATTTTTGCTTGGGTGAATAGAAGAAGGATCAAGGAATTTTTTAAGCAGTCTACACATGTCAAATGTTTATTGCGTTGTTTTGTATGATTTTTTCAATTTGGTCTTTTTCAAACAGCAGTAATTCTATTTCTTCAAATGGCACGTGCCAATTTTTATATTGCCATCAGATGAAGCGTCAAATTTCAGATGGAATTGTATCAGCAAATACTATACCCATCTCTTATAGTTCCGGAATAATTTGGGAATATATTGAATTTTGATGATTTCGCAAGAACTAAAAGAGAATGCTTTGAAATATTTGAATCAAGTAGCTGAACTGGCTACGCTCACCTGACAGGTGCCTAAAATTAATGTACTTGTCACTTCGTTCATTCGAATTTGATATTTCAACAAGAATTGTTGGTAATTTGTAGTGAAAATTTTTGAAAACACCATATTGATAATAACATGGCTGATTATTCAAACGAGGATATGTTTAATCTCTTTTTAATTCATGACGAATGTCACAAAGTGGTGAATACAACCTGCAGGCAATCATCTTGCACTCCACGATTTCCAGACGAAGACAAGTTTGAAAGGACAGGAATCTGTAACAATGGAAAAAGAAAACAGCAGAAAGATATTCCAACAATCAAACCTGACACTTATATGTCTAAACACACTTGAATTTAAGAAAAGATTTTTCATAGCAAGCAAGGCCATAAAAAGGACTAAGGAGATAATCAAAAAGTACATAATCTGCGATATTTCCTCTTTCGCGGAGATGTTCTTCCGTCGCAGTGTGTCTCCTGAAACATAATCACTTCCTTGTTCTTGCTAAGCCAATTTAGTATAATCTCGAAAAAATCCTTCAATATTCAAATATTCAAATGTCAAAAATAATATATATATAAATATATATATATATATATATATATATATATATATATATATATATATATATATATATATATATATAGCATTTTTTTTTTGTTTGTTATGAATAAAGTTTGAATATTGAAAAGGATTTTGAAGATTATACTTCAAAATTGGCAAGCAAGAACAAGATTTCATAGCAGGCAAGGCCGTAAAAAGGACTAAGGAGATAATCAAAAAGTACATAATCTGCGATATTTCCTCTTTCGCGGACATGTTCTTCCGTCGCAGTGTGAGTCTCCTGAAACATAATCACTTCCTTGTTCTTGCTTGCCAATTTTGAAGTATAATCTCGCAAAATCCCTTCAATATTCAAACTCTACAACAACAAACATATATATATATATATATATATATATATATATATATATATATATATATATATATATATATATATATATATATATATATCATTCAAATTAAATTGCAAAACTTGCTGAATTTATTTTGAAAAATCTTTTCTTAAATTCGATTTCTCCTGTTGGTTATTCCACTTTCAGAACTTGGTTTATCAGACCATATAATTTTTGCAAAATTTTAGAGCCATATTTTACAGAGCTTCAAGGTCAGTTGGTTTCAATTTTTTAGTCTGATGAAAATGTTATGTTTCTTAAGTATCCTTGAATGGAAGTATAACTCAATCCAATATCCATTGATGCTGACTTAATGGACGCAGGATACGATAGCGTATTAATTTGATTGTCGTCGTCCTCAAGAATTGGTTTTCTTTAGTTTATAAGTATTTTGTTCCTCCAAATTGCAGAAAATTGCTTCTAATCTTTTCGAAATTTTGTTTTACGTCTAGGCGCCAAATTTAGAAAGTGCAAGATGATTGCCTGCAAGTTGTATTCACCACTTTGTGACATTCGTCATGAATTAAAAAGAGATTAAACATATCCTCGTTTGAATAATCAGCCATTTTATTATCAAGATGGTGTTTTCAAAAATTTTCACTCCAAATTACAAACAATTCTTGTTGAAATATCAAATTCGAATGAACGAAGTGACAAGTACATTAATTTTAGGCACCTGTCAGGTGAGCGTAGCCAGTTCAGCTACTTGATTCAAATATTTCAAAGCATTCTCTTTTAGTTCTTGCAAAATCATCAAAATTCAATATATTCCCAAATTATTCCGGAACTATAAGAGATGGGTATAGTATATGCTGATACAATTCCATCTGAAATTTGACGCTTCATCTGATGGCAATATAAAATTTGGCACGTGCCATTTGAAGAAATTGAGTTATTGCTGTTTGAAAAAGACCAAATTGAAAAAAATCATACAAAACAACGCAATAAACATTTGACATGTGTAGACTGCTTAAAAAATTCCTTGATCCTTCTTCTATTCACCCAAGCAGAAATTGCGTCTGTAGTGCAAAAGATCTACGAGCTACAATTTTTCTAAATGTTCCTCAAAAATCGAGTCTATAACAAAAATAATTAAATCTGTCAGTTTTGACATATACGAGCCAACAGCTTGGGTATTTTATGCCTTGCTCAAATGTCGGTTCTAGATGTAAAATAAAACAGGTAGATTGCCGTTTGAAATAACAAAGTGATGATCCACTTTAGGTATAACCGGAAATGGTATCACTTCTAAAATGTTTCACTTCAATTGGAAATCGCTAGTTATGGCCGCGTATAAAATTTCAGCTTGATATTTTAATTGGAACTCAAAAAGTTTAAACGGTCTCCCGGTGGATATCCCTGTATATACTACAGTTTAATCAAAAATTTACGAAAATTCGGTAACTATATAGCAAACATTGGATAACAAAAACATTTAATGGTAATATTCCTTGATAAGCATTTCAAACCAAATCCTTTTGATTTTCTGACGAAAATTCATGATTCCAACGAACCCGAAAAATACTTTCTTATTTACAATGGCGTATTCTGTTTATTAATGTTTTCTCGAAAACTTTTGTGAATTCTTATAATTTTTTTAATGCTTTGGCTTCACCTATCGTCAATGATTTGTGGTATATTCTCTATTTATCACGTTTTGTGTCTAAAACGTGTAGTCCGTAGAATCACTTCACATCCTGAACCACAGTTGAAAGCTTTGCAATTTTGTCAGAGATTCAATATTATACCAGGGTATTAGTCGACTTCTTTTGTTGCAGTACCTAATATAAATGAAGCTTCCATTCCTTTTACCGAATACTAACGGAAATCACTTGCGACCTATGAGAATTCGTTGACTTTTTATCTCTGACTTACAATTTGAGTTGAGTTGAGTTTAATTATTCTTCCTGCACACTCGAGTGTTTTTTTTTCTATGGAATTTGATTCAGTATAGAACTACGAATAGCTGGATTCCAGTATAACAAAAATTTGACGCTTAAAAATATGGAACAAGGATCTATTTGCTGAAATGCTCTGTTGTAGTCTCTTCAACAGCTGAACAGTAAAAATTCACTGGATCTTAACCGAATACCATCAACTGTTTTGGAAAAATGTACTCCAGAATTAGCGCTTGTTCGTAATCGTTTGTTTCAGACTTCGTGAAAGCCAAACTATTCCGGATTGTTGGAAGCTCGCTAGAGTACAACCGATCCAGAAAAAAGGAAAGAAATGCGTTCCCTGAAATTATCGACCAATCGCATTGTTGCCTATTATACCAAGGTTTTGGCAAGTGAGATAAATGATGAGTACATAAAATATCTGGAGCTACAGGGAATCATCAGTGATTAGACAATATGGTTTTCGTAGACAATGACCACGTGGTCACCTTGCGTACGTAACCAATATTTGGACAACAACAATCGAGAAGCATGGAGAATCTAGAGCTTCCATAAAACATCTTGCCGACCACGTACAACTTGTCTCTCTTCAAGAGGCGAATAAACAGGCACATTCTGTGGTTCAACAGGCATTTTGCCTTTTCTCAAGGGTAGAGTATGAAAAAATTTGAAATATGTCGTTGCAATACATCGACGAATTTATAGGTGGTACAATTTGAAGACTCATACAAAGCGGGCGCTTATTCTACGGATTACACGTTTTAGACGAAAATCTTGTTGAATAATGGATTCTCGAAAACCGTTGATTTTGGAAGGAAGTTTTGCTGGGAAGCATGGGCATTACCTTTAATTGCGACTTTGAGTTTTGTGTGAAGGCTCAGAATTTTCTTTCGATTTTTTCAATCATGTTATTGTCTCCGAGAGTTCAAGTGAATATTTCACGTATTTATCATAGCGAACTGAGATATAAAATCGCAATTGCTGGAAATTTACATCAAAAACGCTTCAGAATGTGTATTTAAAACAGTCTTGATTCAAAAATACACACCTACATCTACAAAGATAACAAGTTTTAAAATCTAACGATTGTGGCGCCAACATACACAGACTAAGACTTCTTATTTCCGAAAAGATAACGCGAGATTAAAATCAAGGTGATATCATTACCTTGTTCAAAATATGAAATATGCCTCATGAATTCAACAATAATTTCTTATGGCGAGAAACTAGCTATAAACTGAAAAAATATTTAATAGACCTGTGGCAAACCGTATGTATTCGTTACTGAGTAACTGCTATATCGTCAGATGCGAAATACCGAATCGTTACTTTCGAATATATCTAGTTACTAGTTACTTTCGTATATCCTTAATGTGATCATAAGTCCCGTTTTGAACGAGACAGTCCCGTTTTCAGGCTCTCCGTCCTGGTGTTCCTAGCAGAGGCTTCGGGACGCAAAATTGTCCCGTTTTCACAATCTCGCGAAAATTCGAAGGATCCCTTCCAACCTGAAGCACGTAGAAGTTACAAGTAAATCCAATTCCGTAGACCGATAGTTGGAGAAGTAGGATGCGATACCCTTGTCCAATACTGAAAACTGAAGTTGCAGACAGTACTGCCAGTTAAGGAAGGTACTTATTTCCGCGCCACCCCGTTGCTAGGATACGCTAATAAGCTTCAATACGAACAAATCGGGACTGAAGATGAATCTTACATTACCATGTCGAAACGCAAATGTACCTTCAATGGGAATTTACAAGCAAAATACACATTTATTAGGAAAACGAATTATCCTTCGGATGTCCGATGCGAAAAGTGTCGGACTGAATTCAGTGTTGCCCACACCGGTGGCGGTGATATCGAACAGCATTTAAAGTCGGAAAAACATAAAAATGCTGATCGTGCTGCCGCATCAAGTTCCTCATTATTAAACTTTTTCAAGAAATCAATTGAACCAACATCGGAAGATTTGGATATCGCCGCGGCAGAAGGCGTCTGGGCCTATCATACAATTCAAGAAAACCACAGTTTTTGCTCTAATGATTGTGCATCGAAATTGATTCAGACTTGTTTCGATCCGAAATTCAGATGTGCATGGATAAAAACTGAAGCCACTGTATTGAATGTTTTAGCACCAGCAGCGATTAAAGAATATAAAATGAGTCGTTGATATGCTAAAAAAGGAACATATAAATTAATATTGAAAATTAACAAAATGCTGACTGTCGGTCGGGGGTATCTAAGCCTTCCTAATAGTTTGCAAGTTAGATTAGATAAATATAATGGTTATAGATAACTGATAACGTTCCCAATAACAAGCAAGAAAAGTTGTAACTACTTTTGAATTGCTGTTCGATTTGTTTCAATCTAAACAATGCGGTTCATATTTTCGAATGAAAAGGAATAGTGACATCTCTTCAAATTTCGGTGCTAGATCGTCACAGATTTATGAATTCAGTCCTCCCTATACAATATTATATATCATTCCCTGCTCTAAGGTTTGCAGGTACTAGGTACCGTAACAACTGGACGTATAATGTTAGATCTGACCAAATTTTCATTTTTCTTATTTCAAAGCTAATAAGTTTTTGTCATCAAGCAATGATCTGAAATTTAGATCATTGTTCAATATATACTTGTATAGACAACTGTTGATTGCCTTTGTGATATTCACAGTAACGTTATAATCAATGTAATACTAAGAAATTTGAGAAGCCGAGACGATTTTTCTCTTCATTTCATTGACTTTGTTCAAAGCACATATATAAGGTGGTGTATTTTTTTCCATTTCTCCAATCTCATCTAGTCGAGGTAATGAATCACTGGGTGTCCGATTATTCGAAAGACGCCCGATATGTATTTGATTGCCAATTTTTCTCTTCTAAATTTCAATGGGAGCATACCTGATTCTCTAAGTAACACAACAAGCCCTAGTTAGTCGTAACTCAACAGTCTAGATTTTATTCAGCTTTTGTAGCTTTTTGAAATTTATTACGTCCATTCCCAGAGCGGTGTTTCTATTGGCACGTTGTATCGCGAATTTAATTCCTCCCATGTATACGAGACCGCTTTTATGCTATTTTGTATACTGCTACAGTAAGACTAAACCATTTAAAACTTTTTGAGATTTTGTGGCACGGATATATATCTTTCATATTGTCTTCAGACGCAAAATTCGTTGCATCTGGCTTCAATTTGATAAGCTACCCACCAATAGTACAAACTGGAAGAAATCCTCACATATGGATTGTGAATTTCGAGAGAAACGATAATGAATACAGAGAAGATTGCAGCTACTTAATAAATCTTAGAAGCCTTTTCGAGAGAGATTACTCTTATGGATGTGATATCAGTCAGGTAGCTGTCACTATGTACCCAAGGCCATGCATCACCGTTCAATATTTAGTAAACTACTTATGCATCAGAAGATCATGCAGAAGACGCCAAACCAGTCATCATCAACAAAGGAAGTGTACAATTTTATCGTATAGTCATCTTTTCCGTGAGAGATCTTGTATCATCTAGTTTCCTCCCAAATTAGAGGTTATATTAAAAAAAATATAATATTAAGCTTATTTTGGCTTGTTTCAAGTACCTGTACGATTTATATTGGAAATAAATTTTATACTCATGTTCATTACAAAAGCATCACTAAATGGGGATTAGGATGCGATTTCTTTTTTATTTCTCCTGTGCCTCTATATTACGTAAGAAATTTTCTGAATAATTTCGAATAGCGGCTTATGAAGGTAAGATATAGCTATCACCATGGGCAATGACACATTTTTCTACTCATATTCCCGAAATCAGTTTCATTTAAACATTTTTTACAGCCTTCAACGATCCAAATTTTAGGTTAATTTGTATTCGAAGAACTAATCTGCCAGAAACAAAAAACATCCTGACAAAAGTTCAACAAGTGAGTATTAAAAATCACCAGCTGATCGCTTATCTTACCCCTTTCGACTTATTCGCGAATCTTTGATAACCTTTCAGGAAAACTACCTTCTGCAATAATTAACTGAGATACGAGATCAAAATACTTTCGAGGTCTGTGGTTCAGTGTTTAGATCACGATCGATCGAAGTTTCTCACATTTTATCATTATTCAATAATGGAAAAAATATTGTACAGAATTTTCAATTCGTTATTGATAAACAGTACAAAACTCAAATAACCATTCTCTACAAGAATCTAGTGCGCATGAAGTAAGGGTCATATTTATGGTATCGACATTTGAGAGATCTTTAACAAAATTGATTAGATTGTCGGAGTCTATTCACTATTTTTAATGATTTGGATTTCGGTAGATTTTACATTGGGAACGACGTGCTCTTGTCTTGCTTCAACGAGTAAAATTAGAATTTTCCGGCATTTACTCTGTTCTCCAGTTTTTTCGGAAAATAGGCGTTTCAGAGGGAAAAAAACACCACAGTCGAATTTGTACAGTTTTCCCATTTTCGTTGGTATTGAAAAGAACTTGGGAAACCTTTTCTCGCATTCATCTCGAAAATTCGTGATTCGCGTTTTTTATCGTGTTAACAAAACTTTCAGAGCTAAAAATGTTCAATTTGCCCGTTTTTTTCGTTTTCGTATATTATATATATATATATATATATATATATATATATATATATATATATATATATATATATATATATATATATATATATATATATATATATATAGGGGGTTTCACCCCGACGAGTTGCCCATATATCTGTTCATGCAATCAAACTGATTTCATGAAAAAATATAAATCCACCACCCGGTAATCAATACCATTTCCAGGCAATGATTATAATCAAAACATATCCTGGAATAATTATATATTACGAAAACGTTAAATGTTATGAGAATATATCAATCTACCAGAATATATACATACTATAGCATCATCAGACAATGATATCAATGTACCAACGAGTAGTGTCAGAGGCTTTCTCCCCGGAAAAATTCAGTGTACGGACCTTAGTCAAGTAACACTGAATGTTACTCATTAATAGTTTCCTTCGTGTGAAGTGGTGAACGATCGAATAGAATACTGCTCTGAATATAAATATGACAAATTGTCAGTTAATTATATTACATTTATATAAACAAATAAATAAAATATGAAATGAGATTCTGAGCAGTATAAACTAAAGAGAAAACCTATGACTCTACCTCATTATTTTGTTCGGAAAGAAACCTACGAAGAATATTACAAGATTTGATGACTGTTATCTTTTGTAACTGTTCAAACAAATTTTTCTTCAGACCCAAAATCTCAATACTTTTGTGAAGATGTCTAGGAATAACACCTGTTGTGGAAGTAATAATCGGTAGAATAAATATTTTTTTCATTTTCCACATTTTTTTAATCTCGTCGCCAAGCATCTTATATTTAGAAATTTTTTCATTGTATTTATTTTGTATATTATGTGTGTCGGGTATAGCAATATCAATTATATATGTTATTTGATTCTGTTTATCATTAAGAATGATATCTGGTCTATTGTGTTTTACAGCTCTGTTGCAAAGAATTGTTTTATCAAAATAAAGTTTATATTTGTCATTTTCACAAATAATCTCAGGTTCATATTTGTGAAATTTTTTTCTTTTGGGAATTAGGTCATGTTCAATTCCTAGATTAAAATGAATAATATTAGCGACGGCATTATGTTTTTCTAAATAATCTGTTGAAGCAAGGACTGAGCAAGATGATAATATATGAAAAACTGTTTCTGAAGAACAGAAACATCTACGGCAAGAATCATCTATATTTTGTTTGATGATGTGTTTTCTATAATTCCTCGTGAAAACAACCTGATCCTGTATCGCAATTGCCAAGCCTTCTGTTTCAGCAAACAATTCTCCAGATACTAACCATTTATTCGATGCGATTTCATCAATATAATCATTTTTCAATTCTTTAGGGTGCTTTCCGTGTAATTCCTTCTGCATCCAACTTTCTCCTTTAGAGTTATCATCAAATATATCAAAATCTACGTTTTGCATTGTCAAGTTCAGAGGTGTAAGATTATAATCTGAAGCAACAACAATATCATGTAATTCAGACGTTCTCTGTTTATCATGAAAATGGGAACGTAGATGAAAAATCTGTTTACTATGAAGATTATTCAAATCAGTTAATCCACGACCTCCAAGATGTCTAGGTAGTGTAACTCTCTGAACAGCTGACTTTGGGTGGTGCTTATGATATTTACAGAGCATTTTCCTCGTTTGACATTGTAATTCATATAGATCAGTTTTAGACCATTTAATAATTCCCAAAGAAGATGTAAGAATAGGAACTGCATAGGAGTTGATAGCTCTGAAAAGGTTTTTACTAGTTAAATGATTCTTGATGATAATTCTAAGTCTTTTGTAATATGAACTTCTAATATTTTCTTTAGTGTTGCTATGGTTAATTGTCTTCTCTTGACAAAATCCAAGATATTTATATATATATCTCCTTGATGCATTGGACTTCATTTGAATTCAGTTGATAGAGCCTTCATTTTGAAGCCGAAACTAGCAGCATTTAATTCATGAGATAATAGATTAAGGCAAAAACAAAACCAAAGAGCATTTAAAGAATCACCTTGAAAAATGCCTCTTTTGATTGGAATTACTTCGGATTTTAACGATTGTTTTGAAATATTTAAATGAAGATTGGTTCTCCAATTTTTCATTACAAATTCAAGAAAAAGACGAAGTGTCCTATCAATTTTATAAATTTCCAAAATTTCTTGAAGCCATGAATGGGGAGAACTATCAAAAGCCTTTTGGTAATCAATAAAGGCTGTATGAATATTTTCTTCTTAGTTTGAGCTTGATTCAAAGCAACAGAATCAATTACAAGTTGGTCTTTAGTACCAAGGTATTTTTTTCTACATCCTTTTTGTTGTTCGTAAAGAATATTATAATTCTCCAAATGTGCATAAATTTTTTGGGTAATACATGCAGTTAGAATTTTATATATTGTTGGAAGGCAAGTAATTGGTCTATATTGAGACGGATCAATAGTATTATCACTTTTCGGTTTTGAATAAGTAATTCCTTGTGTGAAAAATAAAGGAGTAGCTGAGGGGTTCTTTATTATAAATGAAAAATATTCAGCCAATTTCTCATGAACGCAAGAGAATTCTTTGAACCAAAAGTTATGAATACCATCAACACCTGGAGATTTCCAATTTTTTGTGTGTTTAATAACTGATGTTATATCTTCGTTTGAAAATTTTTCAAATTGCATGCATTCTATTTTAGAAAATCGAGACCTTTCATTTAAAATCCAACTTGCATTGGAAATGTGTTGCCTTGGCACTGCCCAAATTGAAGACCAATAATCAGTTAGAATATCAATTTTAGGAACTCCATTTCCAGAAATATTTTCATTTGAACCTGAAATAAATTTGTGAAAATGTTTTTCATTATTTTTGAATAGTTTGTTTTGGAATTTTCTATCTAAATTTATTTTATATTCACGTAGTCTAATGGAGTATACTGAAAGTTTTTGTTTTGAAGTATCGATGTATTCTATCAGTTGTCCATTACTTATCTCATTATTTTTATGGGTTTTATATTTGAGGAATATTTTTCCAATATGTGCCATAAGTTTTTTGATCGATTACCTCTGGAATATTGAGTCAATCTTCCTAAATCACATCTGATAGAAGAAATTTTACCTTCTAACCTTTTTGCCATGAAGGTTTTTTCTTGATATTATAATTAGATCCAAAATTTTCTAATTTGTATCCAGAATGTTTAGCTACTGTAATAGCGGCACAATATATATTCAGATGAAGTGTATAAATATTCATTACTTTAACAAGTTGCTTTGGAAGAATATTCTCATTGAGCTCGTTTATACAATCGAAAATTTTCTTTGAATAATGAATTTTAGGAGGTTTAGGTCTTATAGTTGGGTCAATATTTTCAAATAAATTCATTTGATTGAGAAATAAACTTTCTATATCTTTGTGATCAATCTTTTTAGATGAATTTTCTGATTTATTTTCGATGCATTTCATGAATGGGACTAGGTTTTCATCTGAAATTTCAAAATTTAAATGTTCTTCTTGTTGAATGTTGTTTTAATTGATTTTAATTCTGATTCAGATATAAAGTTTCTATTTTCAATATACCGTCTTTGATTCGCAATGCTTTGTTCTGAAATACAGCAATTGGGGAATTTTTCTTTGAACATATTATATAGTTTAGACATGTACCCTTTTTATTTGTTCCATTATTTGTTATTTTGTAATAACAAAACATAATGAATTTATTCATATCATAATTCCATTTCATGCGTTTTATATTTTTATTAGATTTGTGAAGATCTGAATTAGGTGATGAAGCTTTGATAAGATTAGAGGAACAAGGTGATTCTACATGATTATGAAAACAGTCATCAAATCTTTTGTTGTTTGAAGAATAGACAGAACAAGTAGAAATGTCAGATCCCTTAGATTTACTTCTGTGTATGATATTAATGTATAGTTGTTTTAAAATATTATTCCTACCTTCATTTAAGTTGTTTACCTTATCATCATATTCATAATCAACGGGCCCAGAAATAATTTTTTGCAATATATATATATATATATATATATATATATATATATATATATATATATATATATATATAAATTATTTGAGAAATATGGACTAATATATATATATATATATATATATATATATATATATAAATATATGAGATATATATGGATGGACATATATATATATATATATATATATATATATATATATATATATATATATATATATATATATATATATATATATATATATATATATATATATATATATATATATATATATATATATATATATATATATATATATATATATATATATATATATATATATATATATATATATATATATATATATATATATATATATATATATATATATATATATATATATATATATATATATATATATATATATATATATATATAGGAGATTAATTTACTAACCCTTCCTCTATAAATATTTGATTATACTGGGAATATGGGTAAAATTGACAGATATTATCTTCGGTTATATATAACCTGCAGAAACCTATTTTACGCGTTTCGGCACCATTGCCATCTTCAGAAAATCTGTATCTGCACAATTATATTTAAAAACTTAACCGACGATATAATTCTGTCGTTATCACATTAAGACTGTCAGTCTTAATGTGATAACGACAGTATTTTTCGTTATTCGATATAAACTTTTTATACTACGAACAAAATTTTTGGACCATTTCGAGAACTCGTTATACTAAAGTTATTTTTCCAATGTACGAATAGTTCCCCCAGCTATAAAAAACTTTTATCCACCCACTAGATTCGTTTTACCATGCGGAAAAAATTTTTGTTCACACTGGATTTCTGTCCCATGAAAATTGGCTCGCCGGTGTGAATAAATGTTCTACTATAAGTGTTTCACCACCAAGAAAAACTTTATACAGCCTCTAAATTCGTTTTACCTTGCAGAAGAAGAGTTTTATGATCATTCTTGATTCCAGGTTAACTTCACGTTCAATGAAAAATGGTTTTCCGAAGCGGAAAAATGTCCATGACTATTAGAATTGTTTCACTATCTACAACTTACATTTATCAACCGACTAGATTTGCTTTACTACATGAAAGAAAATATTTTATCATCATTCTCGATTTCGGGCTAACTTCACGTTCAATGAAAAATGCTTTTCCCGTATGGAAAAATATACATGTCTATTAGAATCCATAACAAACGTCTATCCACCCACTTGATTCGTTTAACTACTCAAGAAAAAATTGTGTTCGTACTTGATTCCAGGCTACCTTTTCGTTGCAGAAAGTTTTTACAAATTACAAAAAATAGTGTAATTAGCAAAACAGGCATTTTAAGAACAATTTTAATTAAAATTACCTAATGACCTTATGAACTTTAATCAATTCACTGAGTACCTCAATTTTATTTTATAGCGAAATTGAATTTCCTAACTTTTTATACGGACTGTAGCGCATTTCATCTTCACATTAAGGTCAGACACTCTTCAGACCATCCTATTATGAAGGTCGAAAAATAACTTACAATATTTTGCTTCCATTGTTATGAAAATGCGAATATCTTTTTTTCCTCAGTTTTTAGTTATCTCATTTCATCGTAATACAACTGATTTTCTAAAAACGAAAAAATTATTTTACAAAAGCTCTCTTCCCAATTCAAAACGTTTTCATTGAGTTCAATCATTCGTTATACATTTTGTTTTAAAGTAACTTTCTTCAAATCTAAATGAACCTGAAACTTATATTTCATTTTCATAGAGTGAGTTTTCAAAAATTTAAAGATAGAAGTTCGATAGCTCAGTTTGAAATATGAATTAATTTCTGACCTGAAATTTATGAGAATTAAGTGAGCCTGCTTCTTCATCCTATTATTGCACTAGCTAGTCTCAATAAAGACCTGGAAACAAAACAAATAAACAATAAAACACAACAGAAATGTTGAGCATTTTTTTTTATTTAATGTCTTAGATCTGAAATAACTGATCATTTTCCACAGCCTAATCAATTAATAGTTCGGGTTTATTCAAAGCAATATTGAAACAATTCACAAAAACGAAGATATTTTATTTTAACTACAGTGACGATAACTGAGGAAATTTTTATTTCTGCCACCATATCGTTTGACCATTAACGATGGATACATCTTCAACAACTCTCCATCTTCTTTAACTCCAGAAAAATTTTTCTGTTTTTGATGATCATAATGAAGACTTTTCCACTGTTAGCATTGCAAAAGTTTTCAAAGCTAAGAGCTAGGTCCCCTAAGCATTTATAATATTTTCCGTGATACATGTCTCTCTACTCTTGTTTTTCAAGATTTCTTAACAAGCTGGAGATCAAGTATGAACTATTTCCTTAAAATATCCCTAAGAAAAAGTCTAACGGTGTACGGTCGGTTGAACATACAGGCCACTCAACTGGACCGGTATTTCCAAATCGGCGACTTAGGAAGTCAGTGACCATAACTACGTTATGTCGAGGGAATTTTTATTGCTGTCGCCACATGGTTGAGGATCAACGATGGGTAGAAATTCAGCAATTTTTTTAATTGGCAGTGAAACCCAGTTAATGTTTCATCAAAAGAATGAGGTCCGATGACTATTCCGTTATATTTCATTAACTCCTGAAACCGTTTGAAAGTTGTACTCCTGAATCCACCGATATTTCTGCAGATCCAAAAACCAGAAAGAAAATCATTCATGGTTATATTTAACGACGAGAGTCGCCCTCTATGGACCAAGACGGTGAACCTGCTACCGGACGTCAGGAAGGGTTATTCATTGATCTACGGATTTTTGAATGATTCTTCTTGATTCAAGTGTACATATGTAGACTCCTCGCGAATTTTATCAAGCAAAATATTTGTCTCATCAATTATTCACAGTCAGGAGGTTTTATTCGGAAAAGGGGACTAGAGCACCAAATCCAACGAGAATATTTCGCTGGTTTTGAACAGCTGATGTGATTCTGGACCGGCGAAAGATGATGGAATTTTCAACGTGCTCACATCTGTTTGTCATTGTTCAATGCTTTCTCAAAGTCCAGTAGCGGGTTCACCGTCTCAGTCCATAAAGGGTGACTCTTGTACGTATGTACGAGATGCGTCTTTTCTGGAATCGTTGGGGGTCCCCCGAGGTAGCTGGTTAGGATGCTGAGAGGCGATATGCGACACTGATGATATCCTAATAAGGGCAATACTGCAGTCTGCCGCTTCATTTCTTGGCTTCCTGCTTAGTTGTAAAATTGAGGGCTGCGTGCACGGCGGGCAGATTTGAGAACTATTTCTAGTCAGGAAGGATTATTCATTGACCTACGGTATTTCGAATAATTCTTCTTGTCCCAAGTTTATATATGTTAGACTTCTCATGAAGTTTATCAAGCAAAATGTTTGTCTCATCAAATATATATATATATATATATATATATATATATATATATATATATATATATATATATATATATATATATATATATATATATATATATATATATATATATATATATATATATATATATATATATAGGGTGTCTACCAGCGGAAAGAGCATTGAATTTGCTATAATATAGATAAGTACTAATGCTTGAAAAAATTTGTATACCGGGTGTTGTAAAAGGCTAAAAAATTGTGAAATGAACCATATTCGTGATATTTTCTTGTTAGCTGTACTACTGGAAACTGATCGATAAATGGCCTTTTTTTTCGGAAAAATACTAAATTTAACTAGCTTTTAAATGGTGTACCAACTATTGAGCTAACTGTTTTTTCTAGCAATATAATGGGTAAGAATAATAAGAACATAAAATCTGAAAACGCAAATATCTTATATTACTTAATGAAACATGAGACTAAACTCAACTTCTTGAATATATTTTTTCTAGATTGAGAATGTAATCCTCACGGGTTTTCAGTTATGTTCACTTTCCAAACTATCAATTGTTCTTTGAGTTCAATAATTTTTGAACTGTCTCATTTCTCAGACTTAGCCTTCATGAAATCACCATTTCTTTCAACTGTTTCTCCTATCAACTTAGTTCAACTCTGAGCTCATTCAGCTGTCATTTTCACACTGGCCAAACATTTTTTTCCAAACCTCCTCATCCTTCATTTTTCATTTCCTCTTCAGACCTCACATGGATCAAATATCTATATAACTGTAATAATATTCACAACATCTCATATGCATTTATATATATATATATAGGTACATATATATATATCATATCCATATATATATCATATACATATATATATATATATATATATATATATATATATATATATATATATATATATATATATATATATATATATATATATATATATATATATATATATATATATATATATATATATATATATATATATATATATATATATATATATATATATATATATATATATATATATATATATATATATATATATATATATATATATATATATATATATATATATATATATATATATATATATATATATATATATAAATTATTTGAGAAATATGGTGAAGGACTAGAATTTAAGAGGAGGAGCAGAACAGTGAAAATTGTAGAGGGAATTAATTTAGCTGTATGATTTTCCTTCATTATCGAATTCTATATTCGTCGCTAGACAGCTACATCAAATATGACTATACCATCTTAAAGAGCATTGAATGTACTTAGAATAGGTAAGTACTAATGGTAAAAAAAAATTGTATACCGGATGTTGTGAAAGACTAAATGAAAAAATTGTGAAATGAACAAAAAGTGTTATTTTCTTGTCAGCTGTACCACTCAAAACTGATCGATAAGTAGCCGTTTTCTTTTTGGAAAAAGCTACTACATTCATCTGGCTTCTGAACGGTATATCAACTTTCGAGCTTACTATTTTTTTATCAGCAATGTCATGGGTAAGAGTAAGAGTAAGAACATTAAATTCTCTTATCCTTCCATCACAAATTGGCTAGTTTCACCGAAGCGTCTAAGCAATTTCACAAATGACTTTTCAATAATAATAAGCGATAAATAAATGACATATCTGGATATTAAATGTTTGAGAAACTAGGAATAATAAATTTTTCTCGGATTAGAAAATGAAAATTAGAAAAAAGAATCGTAAAAGAATAGATCATAGAAGGCTTGTATCACTTGATTTTGAAACAAATAAAAATATTTAGAATTTGACAGAAACTGTCATTCAATGAATTAATGAATTGAAGTTTATATATTTTCTTTTTACGGTTCCATCTTCTTTTTCGAAAAAAAGAAACATGCCTAGTTTCTTAAATATTGAATATCGATATATGTTATTTGTTTATGGCTTCGCGAATGGAAATTCCCATGCTGCGATGCGAGAGTATGCATTGCGCTTTCCAAACAGACAACAACCTTGCAGAAAGACATTTGTTGAAGTGTTTAGGCGCTTCAGTGAAACTGGTTCATTCAGTGGTTTAAGAATTAGAGAAGGAGGTGAAATGCTCAACAATGGCGACAAGCACCTGCAATATTGCATGCTATTCGCGAGGACCCTACAACAAGTACTCAACAAGAGAATAGGTGCTACATTGAGACTTCATCATTCCACGGTTCTTAGAGTTCTCAAGCGAAATAACTTACATCCTAACCATTTGAGTAAGCTTCAAGACCTATTGCCAGTGGATAGTAAGGTGAGGTTGCAATTTTGTAGGCGATACATGAATAAATTACAGCATTCAGAATCAGATTAAATTCTATGGACGGTTGAGGCAACTTTACCAAAGTTGGTATGATAAATTTGAGAAATTCCCATATATGGGATACAGAAAATCCTCATGGCACTATTTTGTCACACTCTCAGCGCGAGATTAGAGTAAATGTGTGGTTGGGGTTAAGGAGGGGTCATTTTGTCGGGCCAGTTATACTTCCCGATCATCTCAATTCAAACGACTTTTTGAATATATTAAATAACGAAATGATGAACGTTCTGGAAGAAATGCCTTTAGCTACTCGGCATCACCTTTGGTTTCAAATGGACGGTTGCTCGGCTCAAAATTCTAGAACTGAACGACTGAGAGGTTTGGAAAGAAATGGATAGGTCGATTCGGGCCGGTGAGATGGCCACCCAGAAGCGCTGACCTCACGCCGCTTGATTTTTATGTATGGGACTCATTGAAGACTGAAGTTCATAGAATTATCTTTAATACTCGAGAAGAATTAATTGAAAGGCTTCGAATCTGTTGCAATGAAATGAGTCAAGAACACATTGAACTTCAAAGAGTAATTGATAGTTTAAGAAAAGTGCATTCAAGAAAGAGGAAGACATTTCGAAATCCTGTTAAAGTTTTTAAATCTGTTTCGTGACAATATGATTCATTAATTTTTTTTAGTTCCTCTCATGTTTCATTAAGTAATATAAGATATTTGCGTTTTCGAATTTTATGTTTTTATTATTCTCACCCATAATATTGCTGGAAAAAACAGTAAGCTCAATAGTTGGTACACCATTTAAAAGCTAGTTAAATGTAGTATTTTTTTCCAAAAAAATGGCCATTTATCGATCAGTTTTCAGTAGTACAGCTAACAAGAAAATACCACGAATTTGGTTCATTTCACAGTTTTTTCATTTATCTATTTTTTATTATATATATATATATATATATATATATATATATATATATATATATATATATATATATATATATATATATATATATATATATATATATATATATATATATATATATATATATATATATATATATATATATATATATATATATATATATATATATTTGATGAGACAAAATTTTGCTTGATAAACTTCGCGAGAAGTCTAACATATATAAACTTGGGACAAGAAGAATTATTCAAAACACCGTAGATCAATGAATAATCCTTCCTGACTAGAAATAGTTCTCAAATCTGCCCGCCGTGCACGCAGCCCTCAATTTTACAACTAAGCAGGAAGCCAAGAAATGAAGCGGCAGAGTGCAGTATTGCCCTTATTAGGATCTCATCAGTGTCGCATATCGCTTCTCAGCATCCTAACCAGCTATCTCGGGGGACCCCCAACGATTCCAGAAAAGACGCATCTCGTACATATGTACAAGAGTCACCCTTTATGGACTGAGACGGTGAACCCGCTACTGGACTTCGAGAAAGCATTGAACAATAACAAACAGATGTGAGCACGTTAAAAATTCCATCATCCTTCGTCGGTCCAGAATCACATCAGCTGTTCAAAACCAGCGAAATATTCTCGTTGGATTTGGTGCTCTAGTCCGCTTTTCCGAATAAAACCTCCTGACCGTGAATAATTGATGAGGCAAATATTTTGCTTGATAAAATTCGCGAGGAGTCTACATATGTACACTTGAAACAAGAAGAATCATTCAAAAATCCGTAGATCAATGAATAATCCTTCCTGACGTCCGGTAGCAGGTTCACCGTCTTGGTCCATAGAGGGCGACTCTCGTCATTAAATATTACCATGAATGATTTTCTTTCTGGTTTTTGGATCTGCAGAAATATCGGTGGATTCAGGAGTACAACTTTCAAACGATTTTAGGAGTTAATGAAATATAACGGAATAGTCATCGGACCTCATTCTTTTGATGAAACATTAACTGGGTTTCACTGCCAATTAAAAAGTTGCTGAATTTCTACCCATGGTTGATCCTCAACCATGTGGCGACATTAATAAAAATTCCCTCGACATAACGTAGTTATGGTCACTGACTTCCTAAGTCGCCGATTTGGAAATACCGGTCCAGTTGAGTGGCCTGTATGTTCAACCGACCGTACACCGTTAGACTTTTTCTTAGGGATATTTTAAGGAAATAGTTCATACCTGATCACCAGCTTGTTAAGAAATCTTGAAAAACAAGAGTAGGGAGACATGTATCACGGAAAATATTATAAACGCACAGGGGACCTAGTTCTTAGCTTTGAAAACTTTTGCAATGTTAACAGTGGAAAAGTCTTCATTATGATCATCAAAAACAGAAAAATTTTTCTGTAGTTAAAGAAGATGGAGAGTTGTTGAAGATATATCCATCGTTAATGGTCAAACGATATGGTGGCAGCAATAAAAATTTCCTCCACACAACTCAGTTATCGTCACTGTAGTTAAAATAAAATATCTTCGTTAGTGTATTGTTGTGAATTGTTTCAATATTGCTTTGAATAAACCCGAACTATTAATTGATTAGGCTGTGGAAAATGATCAGTTATTTCAGATCTAAGACATTAAATAAAAAAATGCTCAACATTTCTGTTGTGTTTTATTGTTTATTTGTTTTGTTTCCAGGTCTTTATTGAGACTAGCTAGTGCAATAATAGGATGAAGAAGCAGGCTCACTTAATTCTCATAAATTTCAGGTCAGAAATTAATTCATATTTCAAACTGAGCTATCGAACTCTATCTTTAAATTTTGAAAACTCACTCTATGAAAATGAAATATAAGTTTCAGGTTCATTTAGATTTGAAGAAAGTTACTTTAAAACAAAATGTATAACGAATGATTGAACTCAATGAAAACGTTTTGAATTGGGAAGAGAGCTTTTGTAAAATAATTTTTTCGTTTTTAGAAAATCAGTTGTATTACGATGAAATGAGATAACTAAAAACTGAGGAAAAAAAGATAGTCGCATTTTCATAACAATGGAAGCAAAATATTGTGAGTTCTTTTTCGACCTTCATAATAGGATGGTCTGAAGAGTGTCTGACCTTAATGTGAAGATGAAATGCGCTACAGTCGGTATAAAAAGTTAGAAAATTCAATTTCGCTATAAAATAAAATTGAGGTACTCAGTGAATTGATTAAAGTTCATAAGGTCATTAGGTAATTTTAATTAAAATTATTCTTAAAATGCCTGTTTTGCTAATTACACTATTTTTTGTAATTTGAAAAAACTTTCTGCAATGGAAAGGTAGCCTGGAATCAAGTACGAACACAATTTTTTCTTGAGTAGTTAAACGAATCAAGTGGGTGGATAGACGTTTGTTATGGATTCTAATAGACATGTATATTTTTCCATACGGGAAAAGCATTTTTCATTGAACGTGAAGTTAGCCCGAAATCGAGAATGATGATAAAATATTTTCTTTCGCGTAGTAAAGCAAATCTAGTCGGTTGATAAATGTGAGTTGTAGATAGTGAAACAATTCTAATAGTCATGGACATTTTTCCGCTTCGGAAAACCATTTTTCATTGAACGTGAAGTTATCCTGGAATCAAGAATTATCATAAAACTCTTCTTCTGCAAGGTAAAACGAATTTAGAGGCTGTATAAAGTTTTTTCTTGGTGGTGAAACACTTATAGTAGAACATTTATTCACACCGGCGAGCCAATATTCATGGGACAGAAATCCAGTATGAACAAAAATTTTTTTCGCATGGTAAAACGAATCTAGTGGGTGGATAAAAGTTTTTTATAGCTGGGGGAACTATTCGTACATTGGAAAAATAACTTTAGTATAACGAGTTCTCGAAATGGTCCAAAAATTTTGTTCGTAGTATAAAATTCAAGTTTATATCGAATATCGAAAAAATATTCCTGGACTAATCCTGAAGTTACGTTGGATAAGTGATTCAATATTATTTTGAACGATTTTAGAAACACGATGGTTAGATCAACGTGTACTATACGAAATTATGGTTTGAAAATCGTAATAATTTTTTCATTTCACGTCTATCATATACTTTAATTCTCAAAACTACTTATAAACGTATATCAGAAAGTTACTTTGACTTGCATTCTTGTTTTCGTTTATTCAAAAGACGTTTATTGTAAATAATATTTTGTCTGAAGTTTCATAAACGTTTATCCCCAACAACTCTTCAGAGGGATTAGATGAGAAATTGTTTATGCGTTTACCATTTTTCTTTTCAAACAAATTCGGAACTTATTAAATGTCATATTCTATCAGCCTATACAAAACGTTTACCATAAATCGTTTTCAATATGTTTATCATCAGTTTATTTTAACGAATCTGAAATCGTTGTTTGTTACAATTACTATCAATGATTTTCTGAAGTCCATGAACAAAACATTTTATACACATTTGCCATACACATATTCTAAAGGCTGTCTGAGATTCATAAAAAGTTTCGAGAGTTGTTTCTCAAAGACTTTTACAATTTATAATTACTTCCTCAACTTACGAAGTAGCGCAGTGGAATAGTCTGTCTCTACACGTTAATGCAGAGGCGCCAGTATACATATAAAGACGATTATCTGAAACGGTTTTGTTTTTATTGGCAAAAATATTCAAAATTGGTCTATGTCATGTAGTTGATAGGTCATGATAATATATACTCTATCTACGTGATGTCCAAATTAAATCATATATATATATATATATATATATATATATATATATATATATATATATATATATATATATATATATATATATATATATATGAGTACTTACAAAAGTCGTAAATAATGAAGGAGTTCCATTTAAAACCTATAACATGCATACAGCATTTTCAATTCTGAGCTTGAAGAATGAAAGTCCAAATAGGCGGGCGCATTGACCATCTCGATCAATTCATTAGCGAATTGAAGAAAAGCCGAAATTTATTAGCTAAAGAAAAACTGAGTCATCACTTTCATAGTGAAAACTAAGAACCTGACATCTTTTTCGAATTTCCGCTATCCGGAAAAGAAATTATAGAGAAAGAATGAGACCTCTTTACTTTCAGTTAGGTATCCTTATTCGCATCATTCCAATATTATGATATGTCATAAGTAAAATGTGAATGTATAATATGTTTACCGCGTAAAGTACCTCTACCTTCTTACGACTGCAACTATGTTGTGTCTGGAGTCGAGGTGATTTCAGTGTTGCCAAATCAATACGTTCTACCCATAGGAATTTCTACATCGGTGTATTGTATACTTTCAAGAGTTGGCTCAACGAGTCAAAAAATCTTATTTATTAACAAGAATGAAAGATAGCCCTTGCCATGAAATGCTATTTAGTGGCAGTAGATGCATGGATTTTGAAGTAAAAAATTTCCATGATAGAATATAATAAGAAAATAATTAGCATAAAATTCAGGACCGTTCTGTACGCCGCGCCATGAATACCAGACCAGAGACATAACAAGCACACTGCGCTAGCGCAATGCCATAAGGGTTTCTCTGTGCACACTGCATATATACGATGCACGTGATCGTGTATCTACTATACTAGTTCAGACAAGTATAGAGCTCAGCCACTTATACAATTGAAAGAAAGAATTCGTCTTCCAATTAACAATTTATGAGAAAATTATTTCTTATTATCTGAAGTTAATCGTAAGGTACGAGGTAAGCTATTAGCATGGTTTTTGAAACATTATGTCTCAAAGGTGTGATGACAAGGTGTCATCTCTTTTTTTTTGCCACAAAATCAAAGATGTACCTATTCAGATGTTCAAATATCAAGACAATATTTGCATTTCTATCTGAATTTTTTTTTTACAATGGAATCTCACTTATAAGTCCAACTGAAAACAACTGAATCAAGGAATGAAGGGTTTTTCCATTATTGGTGGTTTCTACTATTTGTCATTAGTTTGGTCCGCTGGATGACATTAAGCGAGTTTCCATGAAGACAAAATGTATTTTCTTCAATGAATAGAATCATCACAGTCATCCCACTTGAAATTATGTATTGCACACATCTGTATTCAAATCATTTGATGGTGAGAATAAATGAGCATTCACATTAGAGAGAAAGCAAATCATTAATTAAACAAAGTAAATGCTCTTGCTTCCAAGGATTAATTTTTGTTTTTACTTTAAATGTGTAACAAACGCTTCATTTTTATTTGTGAGACCCAATATTTCTAGAGTTCATTATACGATTATACCTATAAGTAGTATTTTATATAAAGGTATATTGACTCTTTTTTTTTGTGTTCAAAGAGGTAATCTAAACTCCCTAGCCTGCATTTCCCGATGCGACATCATGTCCAAAATTTTGATTTAACGACACTTTTGTGCATTCAATATTGACCCTTTAGATTTCTAACAAGTCTGGTAAAAATAGTTGGTTTTTGAATATAGATGGCGTTTTGTTAATCGAAATTTTACAGTATCGATCCTGTAAGTATTGCTACCGGGATGGGGTCACACACACGATAGAAACACTGACGGTTAGCACAAACACTCTTTATAAACGTAGAAATAAAATGAAATAAAAACACAAGGTTCGTTGGTAAACAACGGTGGTTTGGCAATATGGCGTGGGTACGGAAAGCCGGCTCGTGGCAACGCGTGCTGCAGCCGGTTTTCTGAGATAAACTGTATTCGTAGAGGTCGTCGAAGAGAAAGTGTGAGAGTCTCCGAAATGCACGGATATTTAAACCCTCGGTTCAGGTAGGTCCAGAGTACGTTCTGTGCCTCGCCTGGTCGATGGGCCTACTTGGCGATCTGTGATTAAGAAAGCGTGGTTAACACGGTAACACGCTTATTCGGAGGGGCCTAGAGCGATCTATGGTGAGATACCGTCGTGGATACGGTAATACGGCCCCCCTCTGAAGATCGCGGTTAGGCGCCTCCATATTGCCATACCGGGTAATAAAACCATGTTGTATCTTTATTAAAGACATGTGCATACGTGCACATCATATCATTGAAAATCAAAAAAAAAAACAAAAAATTTTTTTTTCAAGTTATCCTACTTAAATCTAATACGACCCTGTGTGCAGTGCGTCTGTGGCCGTCTTACTATCTTACGCGCCATTTGGCATCAACGCGATGATGACAAGGGAAACCACAGAAAACCTTGTCTCACGTAAGCGAGTCGTACGGTCTAGCTACTTACATTATGAGAGCGTGGTGCAAAGCTCTATTTAAAATATTTAAATCTAAGATATGTACAATAACAGTTCTGGGGGAGGGGGTTGAAACGCATCTACTTCGTATCTTTATTTGTCAGTTACCTGAGCTCAAGAGATTAAAAGGTTGCTCGAAAAGGAAAAGGACAGTGCTGAAAGAAAAGCAAAAAAATGAAAAAAAAACCTGAGACACATAATTAGTTTTTCATGCGTTGGAGAGCTGCGACTGCAGGTAGGTTTTAGATTCACTAACGCACTGGTCGTTTTAAAACACTACACTACCACACACTCGTTTTTTTGGGGCGCCACTTGGTGTTGTCTTCGGTCCAAGAACCGGATGCTTCATTCAAAGCTGCTGCGGTGGTGGATTAATTCTGCGGTAGATAAATTACACGAATACTATCGACGTGCGTCGTTGCTATTGTTCGCGTTGGCCCTACCACGTGCTTCGGATTCACATCGTGTGTGGAAGCAGCGGAATTCTTTTCACTTGGATTCTCGTTTTAATATTTATCGGCTAACTCAGTCGGGATCTATTCTTTTTCTCAACGGAGAAAACAATGCCCTAATGCACACGTTGGGCTCCACTTGCTACCGGGATGGGGTCACATACACGATGGAAACACTGACGGTTAGTACAAACACTCTTCATAAACGTAGAAATAAAATGAAATAAAAACACGTGGTTCGTTGGTAAACAAGGGCGGTTTGGCAATATGGCGTGGGTACGGAAAGCCGGCTCGTGGCAACGCGTGCTGCAGCCGGTTTTCTGAGACAAAGTGTATTCGTAGAGGTCGTCGAAGAGAAAGTGTGAGAGTCTCCGAAATGCACGGATATTTAAACCCTCGGTTCAGGTAGGCCCAGAGTACGTTCTGTGTCTCGCCTGGTCGATGGGCCTACTTGGCGATCTGTGATTGAGAAAGCGTGGTTAACACGGTAACACGCTTATTCGGAGGGGCCTAGACCGATCTATGGTGAGATACCGTAGTGGATACGGTAACAGTATGACCTATTTCAAACCTCATTCTTTCGATATTGTCAAATGGCGTAACTTATATCTAATAGGTCAAATAGACCTTTCCAATGTATAGAGTAAAGTGAAACTTAAGAATTCTTATTTGCTGAACATTACATTTATATCAATTAATTATATTTATATAATTAATGGTTCCATTTTTTATACAGATGCTGTGAATCTTCACTTCTCCAATAGGGAAAATATTAGGCAGGCCAATGATGAGGTAATTATTTCCGCTGTACAGAACTGGCTGAAGTTGGCAAAAGGTTGTTATATTTATGACTCAAGAATATGTAAAGTTATTCAATGAAGAGTTTATTTCAATTTTAGTTTAAGACTGATCCATTTCAAGGTGTTTCATTATGTTTATATTTTTCATTTAGGAAATACATTTTATGTTTTGTCTATGTCAGACCTCCAACTTACAGTGGATAGGCAAAATTATTATACTCAGTTATGAGATTCCGAATGAGATCCCGTATTTGATATATTCTTAAGTATTTAAGGCAAATCCAATATACTAATGGAGTTATTGTGTGTATCATTCAATAGGGGAGAAAAAAAACTGATTCTGCAAAAAAAATCTTTTCTGGCATGACGGCTACATTTTCTTGAAATAAGGCTTGAGTTGTGCCATGACCTGGTGCTCACTGATTACATAAATTGATTAAAAGCTATTTTTTCACCTGAGAGTAAGTCTCAAAACGGATCTTCGGATGTTTTCTGAATAAGACACAAAACCATATGAAACCAGCATGACACAAAAATCTTACTATTGAAAAGAAAATTTGGTTTCCTAAACATGGTCATTCAGTACTATCAACTTCAATACAAAAGAAATACTTCGATTCCGGGATTTTACTCAGAAACCTGAGACAGTATAATGATTTTGCCTCTATCTGAGAGTAACGTTTATTGATGAGTGGGATTTGTTCGAATTCAAACTTTCCTGTTTTCTTAATGATCATATTTTCAATGTCAAGGGATGTACTTTTGTTTTTCAAATGACATCTATTTTTTTTTCATCTCGTTCTATTAACTTTCGGGTGTTTGTTTTTAGATTTTTCATTTATTAAATACATATAGGTGTGTTCGAATACGATGTTTCATTTAATAGTGTAGAGTGGGATATTTTAATATGGCATTAAACATATAAAAAAATTTTGCTGTAAGTTATTTTTCCAAAGAAAGTTCAGGAAGATTGTGTTACAATTGTATCGGTAACTTTATTCTCAAAAAATGGGACGAAGGACCAAATAACTTTCAGAAAATAATTTTCTAGTAGTCGTATTCAGTAAACCATAAATAAGTTTCAGATGAGGTTAAATTAATTTTTATCTAACATTCATGGTAAGTATGCATTTGATTGAAAAACAAATATAAATTTTATCGAATGAATGTTTATGGTAAAGTACAATATGTGGGTATATATAATTCAGAAAAAATAGGTGAATTATACAATACCTTTTTAAACCAATTTTCAAAGACACAACACCAATTTATGTTTATGATCTAAATACATATATATATATATATATATATATATATATATATATATATATATATATATATATATATATATATATATATATATATATATATATATATATATATATATATAATTTGTCACGCTGGCAATATACCAGCTTTGTACAATAAGCCAGATGGGGATATTATTTTTGGGTTTGCTCAGATACCTAGTTCTAGATCTAGATGAAATTTCCGAAAATTTATGATTCATTATTTTGATCAATGAAATTTGTCCATCTCTTCCTAAATGTTAAGACCAACTTCAATTAGTTTTCAGTGTAGATATTAAAAATAGTAGTGTATAGATAGAAGGCAAGACTAGTCTGTTATTGTAACACGTATAGAAAAAGTCTGTCATCGTAACACGTATAAAATCAAAATCGAAATAAAATAAGTTAGTACAACAGTTCTTCAACTTAGTACAAAACAAACTCAACATAACTCATATAAATTAAGTGCAATATCATTAGCATAAAGCAATCTTATAAACAAAACATTTTAAGAGGTTAGGTTAGATTTAGATATTGATACTCTAGCGAACCTCAACAAAATCATTACCAAAATATGGATTAACAAAATTTTTTACCATATAAACATGATCAAACGATGCTCAATCGAATGCATATTTGAAGTTCATCTTTTCAAAAATTTCTGGGTTAACTTCACACACTCAATAAAATCTAGGTAACGTGGTTGCGCATATTTTGACATGTACCTATTTGAATTTTATTTATTCAAAAATTCTGGGATAACTTCACCCACTTTGATTAAATGTGTGTAACGTATTAGGTCCGCAACTAAGTTATCGCTGTTTTTATTTATGAAAATACAACTTAATTGTGAAAAATGATTACAAATGAATCATTCAAAATATTGCCCATCGCTAGCTACAACTTTTTTACATCTTTTTGGCAGAACACGAATACCGTGACGGAAGAAGTGTTCGTCTTTTGAGGCTATCCACGAATCAAGCCATTTTTCGAGCTCTTCATATGAGCGGAACTTCTGATCAGCCAGACCATGTGCCATCGAACGGAACAAGTAATAATCGGATGGTGCAATATCTGGGTAATATGGCGGGTGGGGTAGGACTTCCCATTTGAGCGTTTTCAAGCAGGTTTTAATGGGTTTGGCAACGTGAGGCCGAGCGTTGTCATGCTGTAGAATTACCTTTTCGTATCTCTGCTCGTGTTGTGGCTGTTTTTCGCGCAATGCTTAACTCAATCGCATCAATTGAGTTCGATACTGTTCCCCAGTGATGGTTTCGTTCAGTTTCAACAGCTGAAAACGACGCTCAACGTCTCTTGACTTCAAATCATAAGGAACCCAAGTTCCCTGCCGTTGAATCATTCCCAATGCATGCAATCGCCCTGAAAAGACGGGTAACTCCTAAGGCTGAAGCAAACTTTTATTGCGTTTGGCACGGATCTCCATCGAGCAATGCTTCCAATTTAGCGTCTTTGAAGATTTTTGGCTTTCCTTCACATCGAAATCACCGTTTTGAAGCGACGGAACCAATCCCGGCACGTTGTTTCACTTAGAGCAGCATTTCCAAAACCTTTTTGAAGCATTCTATGAGCTCCAGCAGCCGTTTTTTTTCGAAAGAAAAAAGAAAATCAACACTTCCCGCAAATGACGATTGTTTGGCACAAAATCAGACATTTTCTCACAACAAAAGTTTATGACGCAAAAAACAAAATCACTAATGTGTCACAGTGGTTTGTTCACCATATGTCTAAGCTTTCTTCAAGACGTTCATGGTATGTAAAAATCGACCAGCAATTACTGCTGGAGCCATCTATTGAGAAACAGCGAAAACTTAGTTGCGCACCTAGAACTTATTCAAATTTGGTAAAACTGTTGTTATTCGACAACCTTTGAATGAGTCGATGTGATTTTGGAAAAATCGAATAAATCGAAGCTGACATTAAATATATATTTTTACAACGCAATACGCCTACCAAATCAAATATTTGGATATGGAAAATTTGTTTGTTAAATCAATATTCGCATTTGATCCAGTTATATTAGAACCGAGTACGAATTATCATTTCCAACGTCCTATTTGCTCATTCAGGCTCATATTCAGGCGAATAAATCGGATCTGGCGCTGACGAAACATGAATACTCCATTATATGCCCTAACAAAAATATCTTCAAAACGGTGAACTGCGAAGAACGATTGTCTCCAAAAAACAAAAAACTATGTTTACAGTTTAAACCCTCTTAAATTACCTGATCTAGTTTCAAGAGCCTCTTCTTCTGTTTTCTAATCTAAAATTTCTCTAGCCGAATGGATATTTTTCGTTGTATTCTGGTTCGTAAACCATTATTTTATCCAGAACGATGCGGAGTACTATTTGGATTTTGTAGGAAAACAAAAATAGATATATGAAAGACTTTGAGCGAAAGAGAAGGTGAAACGTACAGAGCTCTTCAAAGAGCAATACAAAATTTACGCAAATATTCTGCTTATACAGGGTGTCTACTAAAAAAGGTGCCAAACTTCAGTAGGTGATAGTACAAGTCATTTGCAACAAAAAATGTCCCATGACATTTTTTCGAAAAGTTGATAATTATAGAGTTATTTAACACTTCTTGATTCTACGAAATTATTTGCTTCTCCCTATAAAATCAAGAATATATCTGTTACTCTTACAGCTACATCAAATCTGACCATACCATCAGAAAGAGCATTGAATTTGCTATAAGATAGGTAAGTACTCATGGTAAAAAAATTTTGCATACCAGATGTGGTTAAAGGCTGAATGAAAAAATTGTGGAATTAACAAAATAAGTGGTATTTTCTTGTTAGCTGTACCACTGAAAACTGATCGATAAGTTGCGGTTTCTGTTTTTGAAAAAACTACTACATTCATCTGGCTTTTGAACGGTATATCAACTTTTGAGCTTGCTATTTTTTACTAGCAATAACATGGGTAAGAGTAAGAGTAAGAACATTAAATTCTCTTATCCTTCGATCACAAATGAGCTAGTATCACCAGAGCGTCTAAACAATTCCACAAATGACTTTTCAATTATGATAAGCGATGAAGAAATAATATATCTGAATATTGAATGTTTAAGAAACTAGGAATAATTAATTTTTCTCGGATTAGAAGAAGAAATTTTAAAAAATCGTAAAAGAATAAATCACAGAAGGCTTGTATCACTTTATTTTTAAACAAATAAAAATATTTAAAATTTTACAGGAACTGTCATTCAATGAATTAATGAATTGACGTTTATGTTTTCCCCTTTTACTGTTCCATTTTCTTTTTCAAAAAAAAGAAAACATGCCTAGTTTCTCAAATAATGAATATCGAGATATGTTATTTGTTTATGGCTCCGCGAATGGAAATTCCCGTGCAGCGGTGCGGGAGTATGCATTGCGCTTTTCAAACAGACAGCAACCTTGTAGGAAGACATTTGTTGAAGTGTTTAGGCGATCCGGTGAAACTCGTTCATTCAGTGGTTTAAGAATTAGAGAAGGTGGTGGAAATGCTCAGCAATGGAGACAATCACCTGCAATATTACAAGCTATTCGAGAGGACCTTACAACAAGTACTCGGAGAATTGGTGCTACATTGTGACTTCATCATTCCACGGCTCGTAGAGTTCTCAAGCGAAATAATTTACATCCTTACCATTTGAGTAAGGTTCAAGATCTATTGCCAATGGATAGTGAGGTGAGGTTGCAATTTTGTAGGTGGTACATGAATAAATTACAGGATTGGTGTTCAGATAAAATTCTATGGACGGATGAGGCAACTTTTACCAAAGTTGGTATGATAAATTTGAGAAATTCCCATATATGGGATACAGAAAATCCTCTGGCACTATTGTGTCAAACTTTCAGCACGAGATTAGAGTAAATGTGTGGTTGGGGTTAAGGAGGGGTCAGCTTGTCGGGCCAACTATACTTCTCGATCGTCTCAATTCAAACGAATTTTTGAATCTATTAAATAACGAAATGATGAACGTTCTGGAAGAAATGCCTTCAACTACTCGGCATCACCTTTGGTTTCAAATGGACTCAAATGGCTCATTAAAGACTAATGTTTATAGAATTCCCTTTGATACTCGAGAAGAATTAATTGAAAGGATTCGAATCTGTTGCAACGAAAAGAGATGTGTTGAGTGCATTCAAGAAAGATGAAGACTTCTGAACACCTTTTATAGTTATTAAATCTCTTTCGTGAAAATATGATTCATTAATTTTTTTAGTTCCTGTTCTTGTTTCATTAAGTAATATAAGATATTTGCGTTTTCAAACTTTATGTTCTTATTACTCTTACCCATGATATTGATGCAAGGAAAATAGTTAGCTCAAAAGTTGATATACCATTTGAAAGCCAGATGAATGTAGTAGTTTATTCCAGAAGAACAGCGGCTGCTTATCGATCAGTTTTCAGTTGTACAGCTAACAAGAAAATACCATTAATTTTGTTCATTTCACAATTTTTTCATTTAGCCTTTTACAACATCCGGTATACATAATTTTCACCATTGGTATTATCTATATTATAGCAAATTCAAGGCTCTTTTCGATGGTATGGTCAAATTTGATGTAGCTGTAAGAGTAACAGAGTTAAACATATTGGGTGAAAAGAAAACTGATCACTGATATTCAAGGCTATCGCAATTCATATATAATGTAATTTATTCGTCACCATAATCTACACATAAAATTGATATCTTTGAAGAAGTTAATTGTGTTTTTGCACCTGTTGACAGTTGATGAGCAGTCTTTTAAAAACGATGGTATGAATTTCCTTGATCTGGCCTCTTGGTGTAATGGGCAATTAATGAGGAAGTGTTCGATCGACTGAGCACAGTGTTCCGGATCTTCTATGGTTATTAGATGTAAGTGGGTGATATTCGTGTGACCAATTCTGAGTCGATTTATGATCACCTGTTCACGTCTACCGAATAACAAGGTTGGACTTTTCTGCTTTACATCTTTTTGAATTTGATGCAGTTTTGAGGGGAATTGATTCTTCCAACGATTATTCCAATTTGTCAGAATTTCGTTTCTGAGGACTGTTTTTGTTTCCTCGCAAGTTGGTAGTATTTCAATGTCCAGTTTTCTGTTGTTTTCAATTGTTGCTGCTTTGGCTAATTTATCAGCTCGTTCGTTTTCTTCAATACCAACATGTGAGATTACCCAACCATTTACTATTTCTGTGTCTGCACCCCCTATCGCTATACCATTATATATTTTTATCATTTTCTGTATTACGCGGTTTTTACTGTTGCCATTATGAGGGGCTACTAGCTCACTCAGGGAATCAAATGAAATAATGCAGTTTTGTATAATATCTTTCGCAGCTAGTTTCAGTGCCACTTGAATTGCTATGGCTTTCAGTTGAAAATGGAAAGGGAACCAGGGAGGTTGAAGGAATATTCATCTCATAGTGTGACTATTGGGCAGCCAGAATTACCATTGATTTTGAGAGCGTCTGTAAATACTCTCTCATAGTTCCAGTACTTTCTCATAACTTCATAGAAAATAGTTCTTGTTTCAATAGGATTGTCAGGATTCTTTTTAATTTTGGGGATAACGACAGGTGGAAGCTTTATGGTCCACGGAGGCATCTCATTGAAATTTCTAAGGAGCATATTCGGAATGGAAAAATTTAGTTCAAGCAAGTAGAAATACATTTTAACATTAAGAGGCTTTGGGATTGAATTTCATGCATTGTAGAGGTTTGAAAATGGTTGATTTTTCAATAATTTGGCGGTTACATTTTTCGGGGTTGCAAGTGAAGCGATAGTGTAGTTTAATGAAAGGTGAATCCTTCTTGGTTGGAGTGGCAAAAGATTGCTTTCGCCTAAGATGCTATTAGTGGGACTTGGCGCCGGCGTTTTGAACCGTATTCAGAACATTCAATATACTGGGTGTTGCTGAATTGTATACTATTGAACCATAGTCTAATTTCGATTGAATAAGTGCATTGAATGTTCTAATTATCACGTTCTGTTCGGCACCCCAATTTTTCGATGCAATCGGTTTGAGAATATTCAATCTTTTGTTGCAGTCGTCTTTCAGCTTCGTCACTGGTGGAATCAAGGTGTGTTTTTTATCGAATGTAAGACCTAGGATCTACACTACTACGCTAGCATAGAGTTTTTGATCATCTAGGTAAAGTTCGAGTTCTCTTTGGTTGTTTCTATCTCATGAGAATAGTGTTGTTGTGGTTTTCGTTTCAGAAAATTTGAATCCCTTTTTTTTGGCGTAATTTTGAAGATCACTTAGTGTGTTTTGAAGGATCTGTCTGGTTGTGTCAAAGTTTTTTCCTGCAAGTAATAACGTGACATGATCAGCGAACATAGTGCATTTTACTTGGTTTTGATAACTTTCGATAGGTCATTTATAGCCAGTAGAAAGAAAGTCACACTCAATACTCCTCCTTGGGGTACTCCATTTTAGATGGCATGTGTCTCAGAGGTGTCCCTGTATTCGTACTTTGATTGACCTGTTAGAAAGATAGTTAATTGCAAAACCTATTATATTTCCTTTAATATTATGTACGACTAAAATATGGATAATTATTTCTCTCCAAAGCATGTCAAGAGCTACAGCTCCAAGATGATGTTTATTGACTAGCGCGTTGCAAATTGCTGTATCTATGAAGACTAAGCTATCTGCCGTTGAGTGGAATGGTCGGAATCCATGCTGATTGGGAGACAAAATATTGTTGCTTTCTAAATACTATTTGGGTCTGTTATGGATCATTTTCTCCACTAATTTACACATGCAACATGTAAGTGCTATTGGTCTATAGCTTTCTTTTGAGTGTACATTTTTGCCGGGTTTGGGTAGCGGTATCACAATTGCCTCATGCCATTCTGCAGGAAAAATTTTTCTGGTCCACAAACAGTAATAAACATCAAGGAGATATTGAAAACCAGTGGCGGGTAATTTTCTGATGAATATGATGGGAATGTTGTCCGGTCCAGCACTTTTGTTTTTCCTAGAATTAACTGTTTCATGGGTTGTTTTTTGTTGTATGTGTCAAATTCTTCGTCGAAATTATCGCCGCTCGAATTTTTAGCAAAATGATCTGCTAATATGTTTGCCATTTCAACTGGATTCGATGTATAGGTATTATTTGGCTTGTCCAAAGATGCGATTTTGACAGACTTTTTTATGTGTTTAGAGAACTTATTTTTTTCCACATTTCTTTGACAGGAGTGCTACTTTTTAGGTCAAATATGTACGAGATCCAACTGGATCTTTTGCTGTTTTCAATTATGCGCCTGTAAATTTCTATTTTGATTCTGTAGTCTAGTTGATTTTCATATATGTTATTTCGCTATTGAATGCGCGACTTGTTTCTCTGAAGGCATTTTCGCATTCTTCATTCCACCATGGTAGATTTATTCTTTCTGATTTTTGTGTAGTCTGTGGTATACTTTCAGAAGCCACAGTAAGTATAAGCTTCGAGAAGTCTTCTAGAATAACGTTTAGTTCTTCATTCGAATTGAATTTTACTTCGTTGAAGGGTACGATTCTCTTTGAGATGAAAATCTCAAAGTTTAACCAACCTGCCTTTTGGAATTTCCAACGAGGTATAAAAATTTCTTGAGGGCCAGGATTTATTGCGGACATTAGTATAGGAAAATGATCACTATCGTAGGTATCTTCTGCTGTTTTCCAATCGAGAGAATCTACAAGGTTAGGGGTGTATATGGATAAGTCTATCGAACTAAATGTACCGGATGATGCATTCAGGTGTGTTGGTATTTCAGAGTTCATCAACGAGATGTCTTGGTCTCTAATAACTTTTTCAATCATTTTGCCTCTGACATCGGTGTTTTTTCATCCACATAGTGGGTTGTAACTGTTGAAATCTCCTACTAGTATGAATGGTTTGGGGAGCTGATTTATTAGGTCTTCTAGTTCTTCTTGAGTGAGATCGTACTTGTTCGGAAAATACACATTACATATGCATGTTTTCCTAGATAGAACTACAGTTGATACCGCGATAGCATCTAGTTCGGTATTTAGTAATATTTCTTTCGCGCTCATCGAGTCCTTCACGTGTATTGCAACCCCGCCACTAGCTGCCAAGTAGTTAGTTCTATTTTTGAAAAAAGATTTGTAGTTTCTTATATTTGTATAGATTGTGTCTTTGAAATTCGTCTGCTGTATACAGATGACTGAAGATGTTCCGTCAGAAATTAAATTTTTAGAAACTCAAAATGTGTGTTTAGTCCGTTGATGTTCCATTGTATTATTTTGTTATACATATTGATGAAATAAAAAAAATTGAAGAGTTCCGGATAAATGGGCATCAGAACCCCAGTGATAATATAATTCTACTTCTGATTCAACCGGACTAATGAGACAGTTATTCTGTAATTTGAGTTTCCTTGTAATTCGTGTGAAAGGGCTTTTAGCAGCTTTGTCTCTCCAGAGGGTATAGATCGTCGCACATGAAATAAGCTAATTCTTCTGGATCTTCAACGTAATTCAGTGCTACTTCCTTAGGGTATGGTGATTCGTACAAATTTTCCATTAGACTGTTGAACTGTAGGTAATTTATGAGAGATTCTGGACTTTCTAAAGTTGTTTTCAAGGGTAATAGTACTTCAACTAGTTTATCGCTTGTTGGTTTCTTGAATGGAGATTTAGAAGGTGTTTTTGAAGGATTTTTGGATAAGGGATCTTGGGATGGTTTGGATCGGTTTGCGAATTCAAAGAGGTTGTAGAGTTTGATTCTGAATGTTGGCGCTTGATTCTTAGGGGCGTTTTTGATTGTGATGGTTTCAGTTGCACAGCATCTAATAAATTCAAATTTCCTGTTATTTTTGTTTCTGTTTCAGTTGTTACGGTACCTTCGCAAAGCAATGGAGTTGTGTTTTCGTTTACCAGGAGGAAGCATTTGAGTGAATCTATTGATGGATAAATCCAGTAAGTTGTGGCATCGTGGTTTATCTGAACCGAGTCTGGCAATTATATATCCTCCGGATGAATATAGACTTGTCGTCGGAAACTAATGATGTGCGCATAGTCCTGTTCAGATTCCCCCCTTTCAAAAATGATACACCAGAACCGCGTCTTATCAGAACTATGTCAAAAATAACTTAAATGTATATGTGAGGTATGGTTGGTGACACATTAGAAAGAATAACTCGTTTATGTTTTGTAATGAGAGATCTGACTTGCACCTGTGAGTTGTTTACAGTAATAAATTCGTGATTGTTTGTTAAATGGTCTGCGATTTATTTTGTCGATAAGTACAGACATATTCTACCGCTCGAGATTCTGGAAGCGAAACGAATGTTAGCTGGGTCAATCATATTACCAATTGTATAAATATATTCTCTTAACTGTATACCATCTTTGTCTTCTAAAATAATTCCTTGGTCTTTCTTCGGAAGTTAATCGTTCTGTGCTACAGCAGTGTAACTTTTAGATTTACTTGTACTTACAGTGACAGTGGGTGTGTTTGAATCGGTGGATGCTATATTGGATTGATGGCTCCTGTAGACAGAGGTTGGGTTGCTGGTTATTGATAGTTGCACCGGGGTGCAACTTTCGAACTTTCTCGATTCGCTGCTCTTCTTTGCCGGATTCGGTGATTTTTCACATCCGATTTGGAAAGAAACTTGCTGTACAATTGATCACTAGCGATACGAAGTATTGTTTACTTCAATTTCGGAACACGTGTATTCTCTTTGACTATCGAGAGTAGAATTCTTCAGTTATTTATTTAATGAGATTGGTGAATATCTTCCGCCAATTGGAATTTTGATACGATAATATTGATGGTTTATGATGAATAGAATAAGAGATATATGTCCGTGGTTCAATATTTTCGAAATAACGAGAAAGAATTGAATATATTGGAGTGTTCGATGGGTTTGGTATTAATGTATAGACTGTCGACAGTATGTTTCAGCGTACGAGCAAAAGTTTTACGTCGCATCTCAGTAAATTTTCTGCACGTTTGGACTTTATTTTCTGCAAACGCGCACTACGTTTCATTCGCGCTTGCATTCCCTGTCTTAGCTGCACTCACATGCGCATAGTATTTAGAGTATACAGAACTAGGAAAGCGGGATATTACATCTTTCAGTGAAAATCAACAACTGTAATAATATTACTGATTTACTTCTAGGATTGAGTTTACAGTTTACAATTATACCTATTCACGGCTCTTGAATGATAGCTGTTTTGATCTTTAAAGAGCTAAAGGTAGCGGTCCTACCTAACAAGTCAAGAAATTCCCGCACAAACAATAAATTATTGATGTAATAATGACACAAATACATTCATTCATTAGAGATAGATTTAGTGAGAAGTTTTTGGTACTGCCTTACTAGAAGAAGCCGGATGCAGCGTTAATGCATGTATAATGCCCACAAGAAACACGATTGCGACGATGGGTTTGAATAGAGTGGGTTTTAGTGCCTCAAAAGTCGAGTCGAGCTCGTTAGACCAAGGTTCGATTTCAATTTCATTCTAACACACTACGTATAATTGAAATTATCATCTAACAGTTAGATTACGTCGCTGTTTCACAAGGAAAAACGGAAAATTTCCACAGTGGATGATCAGTTTTTCCTACACAAACTCGATGGAATTTTCATTTCCTAAGATTCTGAGTACAGATTAAAACTGCTAAGCGTAATAGTTCAGAGATTGAGAAAACAACAAAAATATCAAGTTTCATTGTACCATTCAGGTACCAGGTGCTCATAAACATTGCAAGACAAGAATTTCGTATTTTGGTGATGGCTCACTTGACCTTATTATAACTACAACTAAGAAATACAGTGAAAAAGAGAACGTTAAAAGATTTCCAATATATGAGAATGAAATGAAAAGTCCTAGATCCAGTAGATAGTGTCATTATGTGGGAGAGTACTTTTAACGGCTACAAAGTTATTTCATCAAAATCATTTTTATGATAAAGTACTCAAGAATTTGATTTATTGCTGTCCATTTTTAGAGCAATATAGACTGAACTACATACAGGTTCAGGAATGAATCGATGTAATAAGATGCTTAACTCCTTTCAGGAAACACTCAAACTTTCAGGAGATATTGATAATGACTATACCTACCCATGTCGACATTCGGAGCTGATCAACGTATTTTAGTGATAAAAAAAATAAAATCCATCCTGGGAAACACGATAAAAGAGAAACTACCGCAGGCGCTGAAGATGCTCGGTGCAGAAAAATCTATTTTGAGTGAAATGAAAATTTCAATGGAAGAATGGTAGACCTATGCAAAAATGAATTTTCAGTTACTTGGTCTGTAGAGTGCATATATCCCTTCTTCATTTGCCTTTATTAGCCAATGTAGTCTGTTAACCATTCTTTTGTAGAGAGAAAATTATTTTTCTATCTACATTAATTAAGCAAAGTATGATGGAAAGAGTTATATAATGAATGTAATTGCTGTAAATATATTTCGTATGCTGAGTATGAAAAACTTTAAATCCGAAATGTTTAATGGCCTCAAATTCGGGCATTGATGAAAGATACAAACTTCATGGTTCCTAAAAGTGAGACTTAGTGGAATCTTGTATTGGTGGTTCAACATTTTTTTAAGAAACTTTAAACCACTGGCAATTGTTTCGACAAATTCTTTACGAATCTATTCGAATTACTCACAATGTGGATAGCTGATAATGTAACATTCTAAAACATCAAGATAGAAAGTGCTTATGTGAAATTGAATTTCTCGTGAATTAAAATCAGTTTCATGACTTGAAAATCTTAATTACATATAAATTTAAATTAAATAAATAAATTAAATTAAATACAATATTTTTCATTTCTTTTTTCAATGTCTCAGAACTGTGTGATACAAAATAAGGGGCCGATTTAGATTCGTCAGAACGGAATGAAATTCAAGCAGGGGCGGTTTCCCGCTGTGACGACCTTATAATATAATTCAGAACGTGTATCGAACATCAGGAGTGGGATACATCATCTAAAGCTCGGGTCAATCGTTTCGAATGTAAATTGAATCTTTCTACAATAGCGATTATTTGATAGGTTCATAGGTACGGACAATTCACTCTTCCTCATTGTGTTTTTCTGCCCTACTGGTTCCTCCAACCAACCGTTGTTAATTTGGTAACTATTTTATACAATCTATATTCGTGAAGTCGGGAGTTTATTTAAATTTTCGTCATTTAATCAGAGGGAATACGATATGTTGTGTTATTTTCTCGTTGTCTAAAATTATTTACAATATCAATTATTAAACGACATTATATATCCTTACAGAATATTTTTATTTTCATCTATCCTAATTACATTACATGATGCTATCCTAATTACATTACATGACGCTATAAAAATTAAGTAATGAATGTGTTGCTAACTACAAAACAAGGAACGGCTGAACTAATTCGGCTAAATTCCCTTCTAAAGCTAAAGTCTAGAAATGCCCTTCTGAAGAGAGAATTTGCGAAAAGTAATAGAAATTTCCGAGAAAAGGTGAACGCCAATCTCCGAAATTTTTGTAGGAGCTCACAAGTAAAATTCTTGATTCAAAAAGTGGAAGTGCTTAATACTTTTTTATTCATTCCTCACATCGGTGCAAACAAAAAATAATTGAAGACAATGACAAAAAAAATTGTTATTTTAAATGCACTCTAAATCGACGAAATGACATGAATTTCAATTTTTCTTTTCTACTATCGCACCATCCTTCAGGAAAAAGTTATGGCAATAAAAAAGTCTGAAGAAACGTAGCTAACGATAGTAATGACAAATTTGTTGTTCTTTTCTTTTTTGTTAGTTATGATTTCAGAAAAACTATAGCAGTGTGACGAACTCCTCTTCAATTAATTGTTGAAGTTCGAGAAATAGGAAAAACCAATTAGAAAATTGGAAATTTCGAGAACAGCGGAACTTCTTTTTTTTATGGTGTATTTGGATGAACACGAAAACGAAATTCACGATTAATAAGATGGAAACTAACCTATTACTATTTCAAATTTGTTCATTGCAGTAGTGTGAAATTTTTCTGAAGATGTGATTTGGGATAGTGACAAACCTTAAAATTCCAAAATGCAACAATTTTATTTTTACTTATACTCTCGATCATAACGCTGCTACGAAATGCCTATGTGATCATTCTTTTTCTATTTCATTGCCCGTTGAAAACTTATGAAATTACAGAAAACGATAGAAGAACGAAACATATGGAAACACTGCCATATCAAATTTTGTACAAATTCTCGATTATAACCAATGATAAGAATGATATATTTGGTTGTTTTATTTGTGTTATTGGTTATAATTTCATAAAAATATGCAGAATTTGAAATTCGGGTGGAATAGTTACCAAAGAAAATTGAAAAAAATTTTGACGAAATGCACAATTTTAGTTTTTTTATATGCACTGTCTATCTTACTGACGCTAAGAACAACATAATTGGTTGATTTTTTCATTTAGTGCATTATATTAAGCAACATCAGAAAATTTAGACAAAAATCACAGTTTTTGTAAGTACTGTTTGGAGTTCCCGCAAACCGCTTGCTTAAATCTTCAACGCTTTGACACCTACCCCGTGAAGCCGCCCACTTGCCAGAGGTAACAAGATTGCATTTCCCGATTCTGTATTATTACGTTTTCTTCCTTTGAATATTTCGACTTCTTGTTTGTTATTAGTCTTGGATCATTCGTTGCTGGCTATCAATCACAAATTGTACAAGTGAAGTCATCACCTGAACTGTGGAGAGTCCACCAACATTCCTGCAGATATTTTTGCTACTCTTCTATCAGAAGTAGCAACTTTTTCTGTTAAAAAGCGTAGCTTCATAATAATTGAATATAATTAACCCTTTAGAAGGTATCGATTATCGAAAAAAATATTATTTGCTAGATGTATCAATTAAATATTTTAACTTATTTATATTAATATATTATATATTTTAACACTTGTAAATGAATGACGGCAATCATACAAATTTTAATTATTAATTTGAGTTTTTCAGCTTGAGCACTTCTGGTAGTTTATCTTCAATTTTGAGGGGATTTGCTGCAATTTATTCAAACTACCTTGTGCTCAAAATAATTCTACTTTCAATTCGTGAACCCCACCCTCCTTCACTGCAGCAAAGTCGCGTGCTAACCCCCTCAAAATTATTTGTTACAACCATCTGGCTGAATCGAATCTAATTACATTTTATTTCACAGTTTCTTTTCGCGTTGTCCTTCATTGATAAATTTATTATTTATTATAATTAGAGATTATCACATTTGATTTGATCTGAGATTCATTTCGGCAAGTTTCTTTCTTCTCTTTTGTTTACACACTCCATTGGAAATATAAATATTATTGATCAATACACCTGGAATTGAAACTTGCTATTTCCTGTTCACAATATATCGCAGATTTTCAATAGAAATATAGAGTTAAATTTTGAATGTAATCGATTATTTAAGGATGAGTTGACTTATGAACTCAGAATACGAGGTTTTGAAGATATAAGTTCTCTTCAAGAAATGCGTATGTCTTAGTAATGATTTGAAGATGGATCGTATTGGCCAAACCTTAACATATCCTCCATATACTTTGAACTGTGCGGAGCTCAAAATTGTTGAGGCTAAATTCATAGAAATCTTGAGTTTGTTAGATGCTTTTTTAGATTATATTTTTCATTATTGGACCATATAAAATAATTATATCGTTAAACGAATCGATTGTGTTAAATACACTAATGATGAGGAATGTAAAACACGAAGTTCACTTCTTGAAAGCTATAAGAGCAATTAAAGATCGAAATGCTTGGGAAGCTATTCGTATATTCAATGTTTTCCTGAATAAGGCTGATACACCAAATAGAAGTGTAACAAATGGACAATGTCGTGAGAGCATAGTTCAGTTTACATTCCCATGCAGTTGATGGGTATAGTTAAATTAATTGACGTTCTCATAGTCCCATCTCTGGAACATAAGTTTATTCATGGTTTGGATTTTTGGAAGAGAATGGAAGTTGCTCCAAATTTGAATAAAAATGTTTGGAATTTCTCATCTCTGGAGATTGGAGTTGAACATAATAAATTGCAACAACTGGTGTCTGAGTCGGTTTGAGTGCTTCATAGAGTTTCACCAAACCAAAATTTATTGATGAAAAATTCTGTGTAATGGGTGATAAATTGGGTTGTATGAATTTGGTGGAATTTCAAATGAAAACGAAATATTTTCATTATCCATATATCCAAAACACATTGACGGAGAACTCGATAAAATGATCTCTTTAGATATTATTGAAAAAATCAAATGGTGATCTCCTATGTTACTAGTAAAAAGAAAGGAAGGAGGCTATAAATGTTATATACACTTTTGAAAATTTGATAAGGTGACTAAACGTGAGGTATGCCCTCTTCTGCCCGTTTCTAGAATATAAGATAGGCTAAAAGAAGCTAAAATTTGTCCATCATTGGACATTTAATCCGCTCAATGGCAGATTTCTATGGCCGAAAACAGTAAAGAACTTACTGCATTCACCATATCTAGAGAGGTTCATTCCATTTTGAAAGAATGGACTTTGAGGTGATGATGTTGTTTATTTGTAAATCTGAACACAAATATTTGGGGTATACCGTCGATAAATATGGATTGCGTGTCGACCCTGAGGAAGTCGAAGCTATTATGAAGATTCCCACGCCTTCTACTGTCAGAAAGATTCGATCTTTTATGGGTATAGGAGATTCGTACCAAATTTCTCCTCTACTATACATCCTTTATGTAAACCTTTTAGGCAAAATAGTAAAATTTATTGGGATGGCAATTGTAATATTGCGTTCAAAACTTGGTTTGGATTGAGTAGTTACTCAAAATACTGATGAAGTGAGAAAATAGTATGCTACTTTATTTGTTCCCTCACGAAAGCTGTGCGTTAATACTCAATTACTGAGAAAGAGCTCCTATGTGCTATTTAGGCTTCAGAGAGCTTGCAACTCTATATCGAAGGATCACATTTCGAGTTCATTACTGACCATATCATCAGGTTATAAAGCCAAAAGGGACATTTGGCTTCATAACATGACAGACCCGAGTGGTCGTCTCAGTAGATGAATCGTGCGACTATGAAAATTCGATTTTGATATCATTCACAGAAAAGGAAAAGAACATTTTGTTCCCGATTGTCTCTCATGATCTCTACGATTTCGATAAAGATTTTAGTAATACCAAAGATAAATTTTATTTTAGATTGAGATGTTGTATTGAAAAGAATCCTACTAAGTTTCCCAGCAGGCGTGTTGACGATGGTACAGTTTATAAATATTTCAAATTCGACATTCCAGGGTTAAGTTCTTTTACCGGCAATTGGAAATTATTCGTTCCCAGAGATATTTGGAAAAAATTAATTAGTCACATTCATTCCAGTACTTCAACGGGTCATCACAGTTTTCAAAACTTATCACAAATTATATCAGCGGTATGTTAGGCCAAAAATGATATCCGATGTTTCCAGTTATATCAATCAATAAATTGTGATATATGCATATGCGATATGGCCGTACAAAAACAACCAGCTGGTTTCACGGGAAAACGTTCTGATAAAAAGGGACATTCATTGGGGTCAACTAAAGGCTATAGGATATATTGTTTGTGATTATTTTTCTAAATTTATCTTTCAGTTTCCACTTCGCTTTGCTACTTCGCCAGATGTTTGCGAATATTTTGAAAACGACGTATTTCATTTATTTAGGTTCCATAAAATTAAATTGCAGATAAAGGCGACCAATTCTGCAGCAGTTCACAAAATTTTGTTCTCCTTATAGTACAAAAATACTTTTCAATGTTTTGTATCACCCACAGAATAATCCGACCGAAGGAAGTAATCGTGTCGTAAAGACCATGTTATCATGTTACATTCAGGATAATAGTCGTAAATGGGATCTTTATCTGTAATCTGTTACTTGCGCTATTCGTACTTTAGTTCATGAAGTCACTAGTTTAGATCAACTTCATCAACTTTGGGAGTGAGTATATAATTTCTGGAAATAGTGATGATGAGAATTTCGTCAATTCAATTGAACTCATCCAAAATTCTATTGATGTTGAACGATAACGAATGATTATAATTTGATGTATTCTTATGTGAAGAAGAAATTAGAACCTGTTCACATTAATGTTAATGAAAGATATAATTTGCGAAGAATACATATAATTTTTTCTGTTGGAGATATTGTTTACCATGAAAATCAAGCGTTGTCTAATAAAAGCGAATACTTAGCAGCGAACTTGAGTCTAAAATGTGTGACCCTGTAAGGTCCGTTAAAAAATTGGATATTGTTCATATTATCTGGTAGATAATTTTGGAAAGTCAGTAGAAGTTTGGCGCACTGACGACTTGAAACCAGTTCTGGATATAAAGACATATTGTGACGTAAATATTTTTCATTCTATTCCGTTCAATCTCGTTTTACCTTTCTATTTTTTATTATCGGGCGGATGCGCTATCAATTATGTTCAATTGTATCGATAAATTCAGGTACCAGGTACTATGAGTGGATAACTAACAATACATGTGTTCCGAAGACCTGCCCATATTTTAATTTACTGCATTTCAGTAGTCGTGAGATACATTGACCGTTTTCAACAATTTTGTATTTTATTGTTTAAAGTAAAAGGTTTCCAAAGTGATTAACATATTTTTACGACAAAAAATTTAATTCTGAAGGTTCAACAAGTTGTTGATAACTAATTATGTGGAACATTCTTCAATATAAAAATGTTACAAGTACGAAGTAAAAATAAAGTTCATTTCAAAGAAGATATAGGAGGAAAAATTAATACTGTGGAGCTGAAATGTGCCACAAAAGGTGCCTTCTGTATCACGATTTGCACTGCAATAATGACGAAATCAGGATATAGTTTCTTCAAATGTTGCTTCAATTGTACTTTCCTAGGCAGCAATTGGATAATCGATAACTGTATGAGAAATGAGGACGTGTCAGGTTGAATGAGAAGAAAATATAATGCGTAAAGAAGGAGATTTATCCAGATATTTAAACGCCACAGAAGTGGAACAGAAGGAAATGATACAGGCACGCCGATACAAAGCGATAGAAAGAGGAATTAGGGAGTACGCGTGCGGAGGAATGTGCCTGCGCTTCAAGCGCTTGCAGATCCTGTTTGGATGGAAAAAAAGGCATGGCCGAGGACGCACGTTCGCGTTGCCAGTTTGGGAGTACGCCAACATGAACTTTGAATTTGAATATTGAAGCTAAACAGTTTCTAAAGTTTTGTTTCAACACTTTCATTATGGTTTTGCCAATATAATAAGTCGTTGGCATTGCCCCAGAGAAGACATCTAACTGGGTAAAATCTGGTGAACGAAAGATATGAGATATTCCCTGTCTGGTGAGGGGGCGCACTATCATGCTGGAAATATAACAACCTCCGTTGAGCCAAGCGAATTTCATTCAAATTCCCTCGACTATGTTCTCATTTATTATATCATAATACAGATCCCCATGAAGGTCTTCGTCTAAAATGACGTACGGTAAAACACAGCGGCTCATTAACGCGCACCAAGCATTAACACCGAATCGCTCTTGGTATTGAACATTCACTACCCAATGAGGAATGACAACGGATCAGATCATTATTGCCATTGAATAATCCGACACTGATTACTCTCGCTTCATTAGTCCATATGGTATATATGTAGAATTCGAGATTCTCTTTTGAATTTTCCTGATACCAATTCTAACCATCGCTCATAATCCCCTGTTTGTAGACACTGAGATCTCCTCCTATTATAAAGTTTAAACTTATTTTCTCTCAAGATTCGCGAAACTTCTGATTTTGATATCGCACTCTCTGTTTCAAGTTGCCTACCTGAAATTGAGGGGTCCACAATAACAGATCCCAAAACTTCCATTGTAACTTCTTCATTATCATGTTTCCGGTAACTTCTTTCTGAGTGCTTTGAAAGAACCAGTGTCTATGAGATTCTGTATCAATTTTTAAATAAAGATTTATAAGGAAAACGAACAGAATAATTTTCTGAAGTTGCATCACAATCATATCCATTTTGAATACAGCTTTTTATATGTTAATTTTCAAAATTCACGATCATTTTTCAATCAGAAAGTTTTCAGCAAATTATTTGTGAATAAACAATGTGAATTGAATAATGGATTCATTCTGACATTGTTGTGAGATAGAATCGAAAATATTTGGAATTCTTCGTGTAGATTCGCATACTAGATGAAACCACAGAATGTTTGAAGAATTTTCATTTCTGGAAAAAATCACATTTTTGAGGAAATTTGATAGGCATTTTACATTTAAAAATACCAGTTGATATATTTGAATTGTGGAGGCCGTTACTTGATGTAGATCCATGATATAAATGAGATAAAAAACACAAGGTTTAACTTTAATCCACACTTTATTTGAAAAAATTCGACGACGTTTCGCTGACACAGCAGCTTTATCAAGAATGAAAAACAGAATGAAGAGTATAGTATTATAAACAAATCGTAGAACAAGTTGGATGAATAACAGGAAAATCCACACCGAGCCATTGTACAGTTAGTATGAAAGGTAATAAAAACTAATTAAACAAGTTAAGTAGGGGTGAGTAATTCACATCTACCTATTCATTCAAAAGCTTGTCCGAATGTTTGTATCTATTTATTTCTAATGCTTCTAGGAGATCTAATTTTGAACTTTTGATTTTATATGTAATATGTCAAAGTTTTTATTGAATGAATGGTTTTCTTTTATTAGGTAGTTTGAATAATTTGAATCGTGGTTTGAATAATTTGAATCAGACTTATTTTTATCGAAGCTACGTTTATGTTCAGATGTTCTTATGCCAAAACTCCTATAGGTCCTACCGATATAAATTTTATCACAAGATCCGCAATTGAGTTTATAGATTCCTGATTTACTTGATTTTTCAACACGAGATTTATTATTTTTAATATGTTTACCTAAGTTATTAGAAGTTTTGAAAGTTATATTAAGATTTTGTTTGACGAGAAAGGATTTAATATTTGTACTTGCAGAACCGCAGAATGTTAAACTGTTGAATATTTTATAGTCTTTATGAATAGGATATACTTCATTTATTGCTTTCTGATACAGTTTTTACGAATGATTAGATCTATCATATCCGGATTATATGAATTATTAATGGCTATCTGTTTGATGATGTTTAACTCTTGATTATAATCTTCTACTGATAAAGGTAAATTGAGTAACCGATGTACCATGCTGTTTAAAGCTGCAACTTTGTGTTGAATTCGATGTAATGAGTAGTTATGTATAATTGTATCAGTATGTGTTGGTTTACGAAAGACCGAAAAACATGATTATTATTTTTAAGTCCAAAAATTAATGGAATCGTTCTGTTCAATTTCTATCGTGAATTTAATGTTCAAATGAATGGAATTAATGAAATTAAGAAATAAGTCTAATTGACGAGTAGTTCCAATGAAACATACTAAAATGTCGTCAACATCTATACCAATAAAGAAATTTGGAAATGAGTGGATGTGTATGAATTTTCTGTTCAATATTATTCATAAAAATCTCTGCTAAAAGTGGACTCAAAAGATTTCCCATGATAAAACCATTTTCACTACTGTAATAGATGTTGTTGAAAGAAAATAATTTTGTTCAATGCAAACGTCCAACAGATTCAATATTTCTGATTTAATTATGTGGTTAACATGATTCGAATTCAACATGTTTTCGATTAATATTTTGACATCCCTGGAGGAACACTTGGGTATAAATTCTCAACATCACCAGTTGATATATTAATATATATATATATATATATATATATATATATATATATATATATATATATATATATATATATATATATTAATTCGAAAACTATTTAACCAAAAATTGAGTGAGCATTCTACTCAAGAAATGACTGGAATGCCAAAATAGTTTTCTCCTAACTTTGATAGCAAACGAGATATTATCATATGGCGAAATCTTGGAAAACCGAAAAATCCGAAATATCTCGAAAACAGGAGAAGGAAACTGAGATATTTTTTCTTCAATCAATTTTCCTCGAATATTGGGGACAGGGAGGAGAGGAGTCAGTTTTTTGTATTTGTAGTATTTCACATAGCTGCTGTACTAAAACATCGAAAATGGGACACATTTACACTGATTCGATAGTTTTTCTCGATATATTCATTTATTTGCATAACCAGTTTCACCACACATGTGGCTTCTTCAGATGATAATAATAGTTTGAAGAATATAAAATATATTGTAAAAGCTACTGAACCAGTGATACTAGTTCTATCCTTAAATATAATGATAATAAGAGTATAATGTGAGATTTCTCTCGATTAATAGCACCGATATCTATATTCCATTTTAATCGCGTATGTGAATGTAATGTGCCTCAATGTCGATGTAGTGGATAGTTGTTTTCGAGGGATTTCATATAATTCAGATCAAAAATTCAGCTAAAAACTTTTAGTGACGAGTCTAATATTTATGTTCATTCTTGATACAAGGTACAAGCAATTCAGCAAATCGTCATTTAATTATAACTTGAATATACTTAATAACCTATATTTATGCCACTCCTAGTGTTCATTTATCACCAAATCACTCAACAGACGTTGAACATTTTGTCACGTTACATTTTACAAGATTAGATGAAAGATAAGTTTCCATTGTTTCATTGACCTATCATTTTCATATCATCGCTATTGTTGTTTTTCAACTGTTTCTTTCCGTTTGCTTGCTAATACTTAAGTAATTGCTGAAGTAGTTAGATCTAACAATGTATTCTTTTAGATGAGGCAATATCCCAGGTGGATTTTTCTTTTTAATATGACTTCTTTTGTTGATAAGGGTGACAATTAGGATTGTGTCATGTAATTATTTCTATGGTAAAATAGGTTCATATTCATACGAGAATTTACCGTTTTCTTCTTCGCAATAAGCAGACTACCCGATGGTTAACAGTGTGAGCAGGTTTTTTGATTGTTTGGAGTGAAATTTAATTTTCCATTTTCAAGTTTTTGTGATGATTACTGGCTCCAGTATTAATCGATATTAGGTGGCTGTTGATTCACATTTTTAGCTAAGCTCTCTATTCCTAGACGTTGTGAGAAATTCTTCCAATACCTAGAGCGAAACCTTGAAAAAGCCAAAAAAGATTTCGACGAAACTTTGCAAAAATTTTCCTAAAGTTGAAAAAAAGAACGGCGAATGAACGACCACCGATTATCGATGTCAACATAGGACCGAGGGTTTTGGAGAAACGTTCAAATGAAAATCAGGAAAGTCCAGTTGAATCACTATCTAGACACATAGACCTGAAATCAGTAATCACAGAGAAGGAAGTAAAAAGCTCATTCAAGAATACTAGCAGAGTAAGACGAGAGACTATTAGGTAGGCATCATCTACCTAGGAGAGCTTCATTCAAATGCCGACCTGAGCTGAAATGATTACAAAGCAGGAAAGTGATTCCGAAATTGGCCAAGTAGTGTTGAGAGGGCTGAAGAGAGATCTGAGTGAAAATATGTGTCTAGTGAGGGTCCTAAAGTTAGAGTTTTCTCTATATAGTGGGAATCGTTTATACTGGACAATAGTTTTCTAACACGATCATGGGAAAGCGCAGATAGAAAAAAGGCTTTGCTGATCATACCAAGGAATATAGAAGACGAAATTCTAGGAAGAAATGCATGGTGGAAAATCATGAGCTAATTTCGAAGTCAATAAGACCATTCCAAAGATCGAAGAGACATTTCACTAGGTTTATTGTCTGAACAATGTAAAAGCATGGCATAGGGGATGATTTATCTGCACAGTAACAAAAACTTCGCGTATAAAGCATGAACCAAAATGACGCAGAAATATAACGAAATACGTTAAGTCTCGAATGTATGCTTTCAAATAAGTTTTTTGTTATGTAAAGCAAAAATGAAGAAATATTTCAGCGCCATGAATCTGTCTCCACAATCATATCTGTCAATAATCGAAGTACTTTAAAATGCGTAGTGAGGTCAGCTTAAACACAAATTGATGAAACTTTCGAAACTATTGGCGATAGCTCATAAGATTTAGGATGACGTCCAAGATAATGTAACAAAATGTTTCACCATTACTAAAAAATTTTCAACAACGGATATTAACAAATCAAGATGAAAGAAAAGGTATTTGGTTTTTAGCTAGTAACTCAGAAACTATCGATAATTTAGAAGTTATCAAAGATTCTTGAAGAGGACAATGTTTTCGATAAAAGAAGTTCTAATTCTCAAGAATTCATGTCCCTCAAAAGAGATGACATAAATATTCAACAATTGCATCTCATCAATGACAACTTGCGAAATTATCGCTATATGTTATTGAAGAATTTTTATTCAAGGAACAATATTCAACCTTCCGTAGAATGTCAAATATCCTTCCCTAAAGGAGCTGGTTTGCCGATCCACCTTTCATAATCACCGTTAACCAGGGCTACACAGCAGCGGTACAGCCCGGTCGGATGTCACTAAAAGAATCAATAGAATGCAGTTTCGGTCTCATTTGACCTCATCAGTATTGCATACCCATTCACGAAATCAGGCCAGACTGCCACCTACTCATCTCAATCCGTTGGAGCGCAACAAAACAGGTTAATGTTATTGCGCCCTCCAAACAAAGGTTTATACCGGATATAAACCTTTTTAGGCGTATACTCCAAAGTATTTTCAATTTGAGGAATTTAGAACCACATATACGATTTCAAAAGAAAATTTTGAAGATTCGATATTTTTAGTCCATTTCTTTTCATCACACTCAGGCGCGGATTATGTATAAACAGAAAAAAAGGTTGGTTTGTTTCAGGTAAAAATACCAAATACAATGCAAATATTTGAATTTGGGAGGCTTTTACTTGGTAAAATTCCATTATCAATAATAAAAAACAAGTACTGTGTTTTAAGGAATTTTACTTAATAATTGCGATTCGTAACGCGTTTCACTACACCGTAGCTTCTTCAGACGAATGATTATGCAAAAAAATGTAAATGAGAATATAACTATAAATGTTCTTGAGTAATTAAAAGCTTATTGGTCACCTCCTCCTAAGTGGTTATTTATGACAGGTATATCCAATAAAATTAAGGAATAGATTGCTCCCCGAAAAGATTCAATAGAGGTGAAGGGCTTAAATCGACTTGTTCATTGATGAGTCTACCTGAGTGTTTGTATTTATTTATTTCTAAAGTTTCCCAAAGATCTACCTTCCAATATTTATTATCTGTATGCAAAATTTCAAACTGTGGGTCGAAAGAATGATTATTTTCTAAGAGATGATTCGCGTAATTTGAATCTGATTTTTATTTGAAAACTGCGTTTATGTTCCGATATATATATATATATATATATATATATATATATATATATATATATATATATATATATATATATACAGTGTGTTCCAACGAAAATTTGACCCCCTATAACTCCGAAATGAGTATTATTAGCGAAAAACACCAAGACATGTCGATTTTTGTTTCGAGGGGAGCATTTTCGAAATAATTCGAAACTTCTCAGATCAACCCCTACCCCCAGCAACCCTAATTTCGAAATTCATCATAGGAATAAGGGTCGAGTGGCACCTTACTGTAAAGGTCTGTCAATTCTCCATTCTGATTTGTCATTTTAGAATTTTAAATTAACATACAGGGTGTCCCAACCGAGGGTAAGTTGAATTCCTGCAAATCCCAAATACTAAATGAAATCGATTTATTTTGGCATAATGCAAGCGCAGGTTTATGCTCGGTCTAGAAAAACGACCTACACTTGTGAATTTGGAGTTGGTGCAATCAACCCCCTATTTCCAGCATCCCCAACTCAAAAATCATTCGATCGAAAATAGGTCAAGTGGCACCTCGTTGGAAAGGTATTTCAATTTTCTCTTCGAATTTGGTATTTTCGAAATTCAGAATCAGCATACAGGGTGTCCCGGAGCAGAAACACTGAAAACCCAAATAACTTTTTGAAACTGGTTCATTTCGGTATAATACGAGAACATGTTTATGTTTGATTCGAGAATAAGACTCTCTTGCGTGAATATGGAATTTTTGCAATCAATCTCTTCCATTCAGCATCCCCAACTCAAAAATCATACAAGTGATTACAGGTTGAGTGGCAAAGTTCCAGAAAGATTTTTCTATTTTCTGAATCACTGAGGCATTGGTTTCAGTTTGGCAATCGAGGTTTTCTGGCGTGAGGATCAGGATGAGGGATGATGGAGAAACTGATTGGATGCTCATCTAAACAGGAAAACGAGATTTATTGAACTTGTATTCAATTGAAAACAAAAACTAACTTGATTATTACAACAATTGTTCAAAATGACCTCCGCCCACCTCCATACAGTTATACAGACGATTTTCGAACTCTCTTCTCACATTAGCGAAAACTTCAGGAGTCAAAAGTCGGCATTCTGTGATAATCCTCATCCGCAGCTCCTCCAGGTTTTCTGGTCTTGTGGCATAAACTTTAGATTTTGGATGGCCCCACAAAAAAAAAATCTAGGGATTTAAATCTGGTGACCTGGCTGGCCACTCAACAGGTCCTCTTCTACCAATCCACCTTCCTGGGAAATTTTCGTCTAAATATTGGTGCACCCGAGCATCATAATGCGGAGGAGCACCGTCTTGTTGAAAACGCATTTCGTCCTCAGAAAGAGTTGGATCGTTCTGTAAAATTTCTGTCAATCTAGGATGTATGTGTTCCTCTAACAACTGTAGGTAGCCATTTCCATTCAGACTACCCTCAATAAAGAAAGGCCCAAGTAGATGATTGCCAAAATTCCTGCCCAAACGTTCAACTTCTGAGGCCTTTGCGTGTGGGCCTCTCTAAACCAATGAGGATTCTGTGTGTCCCAATATCGACAATTATGTCTATTCACTTCACCACTGAGCATAAAGGTGCTTTCATCAGAAAAACAGATGTTATTCAGAAAATTTGGATTAGCGTTTAGGTTTTCACTTAGATTTTCACAAAACTGTAAACGACGATCTGGATCATCTTCGTTTATTTCATGCACTAATTTTACCTTGTAGGGTGAAATTTGTGATGTTTCACGATTCTATGGACAGTTGTAGCTGATACACCAGTCAGACGAGATAGTTTTCTGATCGAAGTAGTATTCTCCATTTGTAGATGACCCACTACTGCCACTTCCGTTGCCTCATTTCTGACAGGACATGCCACTTCATTTTTTTTGTTTGCACGTGTTTGTATCATTCAAAATTTGTGTGTGAATCTGAAACTGAAAATGAGTGAACAAAATCGTACACCGTATAACCTGCGATCGAGCCGTCGAACCGTTTTCATTGATGGAAGCACGAATGAGGAGAAAAATCAGGTGAACGGATGAATCAAGGTAGAATACTCAATTTCAACCCATTCAATGATCAGTCATGACGTTAGTAATCCTGGAAATAAGGGGGCTATCCCAAAAAGAATATTTCAAAACGAAACAGCAACAAACATTTTTACTACACCACCTCCCCCACATCAACCAAACCTGCGTCAATATCAGATATCAGCGCCTAACATCAGAAACTATCTTGGTCTACCGTTGATGAAAACAAATGTTTCAATTCGTCCTGAGAAAGTGTCGTCCATTCAAGATAATGGTTCAAATGAAAATTCATCATTTATTAATTTTCAACGCAACTATACTGACAAGAATAGAAGTGAATCAAATTTTTTATTTACTGAAAAGTCAATTGAAAATTGTTCTAATACAATCTTAGGTGAACAAAATATTAGAAAAGGTGGTATTAATTTTTCCATTCCGCCACCAAATTTTAATAATGCACCAATTGAAAATATGGGTTGTCTTCCCAACAAACAACAAGTAATTTAGACGTGAATTTAGTTAAACTAATATCAAATGTTGTATGTGATACACTGAATAAAGTACAAAATAATGCTCTTATTGTTAAGGAGAGAAATGTTGTAAACTCAAATGTACAGGGTGTACCAAGTAACAATATAGACCAACTATCACGCAATTTACAGTCATGTCATATCTCAAATGAATTCCAGTCATTCTCACTGGGAGATATAAGTAAAATTATTCCTAATTTTGACGGCGAAGGTGACTTACAACCATTAGATTTTCTACAGTTTTTAGAGAGTAGTATTGAGATAAATAAAGTAAAATTTGACAGTCTGAAGATAATACTAAGTAGAGCGTTCAAAATTCTGCTAAGATATGGTGGGATGCTTTTTCTCATTTGTTTCATGAATATAATGACTTTAAAGTTGAGTTCATTGAACAATTTTGGAATTTGAAGAAACAGAGGAGAATCAAAGATCGTCTGGAATGTGATCAATATAAATCAGGACTATTTGTTGATCATTTCAATTTTTGGGTCTCTATGACAAAACACATTCAACCTCCCTACACGACAGGTGAAATAATTGAAATGATAGCACCACATTTTCCCCCTAGTGTAGCCTGTACACTTATGGAGTGTACATCCTTATCTCAGGCAGTGTCTAGGTTAAGACAAGCGGATCATTATTTTAAGAATGAATCAAGCGCAAAAAATTCATCACATTATGACCAAAGGAAATCATTTCAGAATCGATCATTCAACACATCGTCATCGCCGATGAAAAACAATCCCAATTTCGGGACGAAAAACTTCTCTGATCGAGTAAAAAATATTTCAAGCATTGAATGTGATGATTCTGAAATGAATCAGGGAAACGAATAAGTTCCTCACATCCGCAAACAGATGTGGGGACAAAAAAGTGCCTGAACAAAAATATTGCAAATAATCCTTTAACTGATTTATTGAATGAAGAATGTGATTATGATCATGTGCTACCAGAATATCGTTGTCCACTTATTTCAATTAATTTATATGGATTTGTCTTTGCTGCACTTGTCGATAGCGGCAGTAAAATATGTGCAATCTCGTTGGATGTGTGGAATCGATTGAATACGATGAATCATATGATTCCGCATTTCCTGTCACAGGTGTTAAAATAATAGGGCATTTCGAACGAAATTTCAGAGAGTGTCTTTGCAAGCATTCCTGAAATTGAAAGTTCATGATTATGAATTACATTTTGAATTTCTGATTGTGCATAATTTAACATATCCTGTCATCATTGGCTCAGATTTTCTTCGTTTTTATAATGCGATTATTGATTTTTCACAATACAGAGTGACTCTTAGAAATCAAGATATTTCAATCGATATTCCGGAAATTCGAGTAGACCATAATTTTGCTGCACAAGAATCTATTCAGTATGTGCAATCACCAATAAAGGTCCAGCTATTAAAACATTATTATCGAGTGATAAAAATTCCTTGATTGATTTTGAGAAAGCATTAAATGAATGTGCTTTGTCAAACCACGAAAGAAAAATTTTTGTCCGTTTTAGAAAAATACAGAAAGGTATTCTCATCAATACCAGGTCGGACCAGTGAATATCTTCACACTATCACTTTGAAAGACACTTCGGAATTCTTTATCAAACCTTATCCTATACCCGTTGCGCACCGAGATGCTGTAGAGGAAGCGATTCAACAGATGCTGGAGTGGAAAGTTATTGAACGAGCAGCACCGAAATATATATCGCCTTTAATGACAACGCTGAAGAAGGATGGTAGTGTTAGAGTCTGTTTGGATGCACGTCATCTGAACAAGGTCATGGAAAGTGATTTTGAACTACCGAAGCCTATTCACGAAATAATAAAACTTTTCTCAGGTAGAAAAGTTATGAGTAACCTTGATCTCACGCATGGCTATTGGCAATGTCCTATCAGAAAAGAGGATAGGAAGTATACTGGTTTTATGGTAGGGACAAAACTTATCAATTCTGCACTCTGCCATTTGGTCTCAAAAATGCCACCGGTTCATTTACGAGATGCATGGATACTGTTTTAGGTCCTACATTTAAGGAGTTTGTAGTGGATTATGTTGATGATCTGCTGGTTATATCAAATAGTGTTGAAGAACACATCATACATTTGGAGATGGTTTTTCAAAGACTTCTAGATGCAGGACTAACATTGAAGCTTGAAAAATGTAGCTTTTTCAGGACAGAGATAGCGTACTTGGGCTACCTACTGACTCAGGATGGTATTAAACCTGATGCTTCTCGCATACAAGCGATTGCAGATTATAAACGACCCTCAATACTAAGGAACTGCAACGATTTCTTGGGTTGTGTCAGTATGACCGGATGTTTACTCCTCATTTTGCAGAACTTACGGCTCCACTTACAAAGCTTTTACAAAGAAAACGCCTTGGCATTGGGAAACCATTCATGAAGGTGCATTCAACGGATTGAAATCCGAGTTGCAGAATGAAATGCTTTTACGTCACCCAGACTATGAATTACCGTGGTGTGTCGCAACTGATGCGAGTGATGAGGGTATTTCCGGAGTTCTTTTCCAAATAGTAAAAGGAAAAAAATCAATAATAGCTTGTGCTTCCCGCAAACTGTTAGACAGAGAAAAGAATTATGGTGCATGTGAGAAAGAACTGCTTGCAGTTGTCTTTGCTTTTCAAAAGTGGAGAGTATATTTGCTTGGAAATCATTTCACTCTGCACACTGATTGCTCTGCCCTTAAATATTTAAATACCTGTCGTCTCCTGTCTCCAAGAATTACACGATGGGCCTTAGCTCTGCAAGAATTTTCATTTGGCGTCATTCATGTACCCGGACATGAAAATCTGTATGCAGATGCACTGTCAAGACATGGAGGAAACCGTTTACCGACTCCAAAAGATAAGTGTTTTGAAGTTCTGAGCCTACAGCTCTCGAAAGAGTTTCAACAAAATATTTTGGATAAAATGCAGACGTTTCAAGATAATGACAGAAAGATTCAAGAAATCCGAACGGCCCTGAATAACAACACTGAGAAAGCCGTTCAGCAATTTGTTGTACACAAAGGAATTTTGTTCAAAAGAGGTTCGCATCAAAATGAATTCTTAATGGTTATTCCGAATGAACTCATTTCCACCTTCATAAATGAGTACCATATATCGCTGGGCCATGTGGGTATACACAAGACATGGCTGTATATACGTGGTGAAGTATGGTGGAATAACATGCACCGAAAAATAAAGAAAGTCGTAAAAGCTTGTGACATCTGCCAAAGAGCAAAGGTGTCTATTTTGCAATCTCCTCCTCAGGGAAATGTCGTATCTGAAGGGAAGCATGATGTAATTGCTATGGATATATATGGACCTCTGATTCGTAGTCGTGGTGGTGCACAATACCTTCTTGTTATTATTAATCTCTACACAAAATTTGTCGTACTATATCCTCTGAAAAGAGCAACTTCAGTTTCTATGCTGAATCGAATTACGAAAGATTATCTTCCCAAGTATGGTCCTTTTTTGCGTGTTCTTCATGATAGAGGAACACAATTTACCTCCAAAATTTGGAAGAAAACGATTGAAAATCGAAATATGCGGCTAGTATACACTTCTGTACGTCATCCCTCAGCCAATCCAGCAGAACGCGTGATGCGGGAACTGGGCCGACTTTTTCGTACTTATTGTTCTGAACAGCACTCAAAATGGGCATACCAAGTTCCACATCTGGTTGATATCTTGAACGGTATAACCCATGAGTCGACTGGATTTTCACCGAATGAACTTCAACTAGGAACTAACAAACTTCGACTTCTTCCGGACCGGTTTAGAGGATCTGGTAGCGAAATTGAAGACATCTCTTGCGAAGAGAAATTGATTCTGGCTGATGCGACATTACAGAGTACACCGAACCCGTAGCTAGGAATTTGTCAACCAAATATTTAACGTACTGGTGACTGACTGACCCTTTCTCTTTCAGAATGGTTCCTATCGAATATCCTTGCCGTTTCTTTGGCACAACTGTTATTTCGAAAATACGTCGATACAATTTCGACCCTTTCCTCAGTGGAATAAACCATTTTCAGATTAATTTCAACTGACGAACAACAACAATAATGAGGAACTGATCTGAATAATAATAATATTTCATTGCAAAATGAGAAATAACAGATGACTGCACGCCAGATGGAAATGAAAAAATGTGAACATTTTCAATGCAGAAATCAGCTTTATTTCTTCGTAATTGATGCTCAACACATCGTACCCCAATACTTTTAACAGTTTCGAATTAATTTTAGTTGATAATTTCAAATGACGATATTGAATTTTTCGAAAGCGACATCCTGTATGGAGAGCCGAACTGAATGAAATGCTTTAATCATTCTGGAATTCAAAAACCTATCTGAAGATATGCCACTTGAATTATTTGTATGATTTTCAAGTTGGGGATGCTGAATGGAAGGGGTTGATTGCAAAAATTCTATAACCACACAAGAAAGTCCTATTCTCGGATCAAACATGTTCTCGTATACCGAAATGAACCAGTTTCAAAAAGTTATTTGGATTTTCAATGTTCCTGCTTCGGGACACCCTGTATGATGATTCTGAATTTCGAAAATACCAAATTCGAAGAGAAAATTGCAGTACCTTTTCAACGAGGTGCCACTTGACCTATTATCGATCGAATGATTTTTGAGTTGGGGATGCTGGAAATAGGGGGTTGATTGCACCAACTCCAAATTCACAAGTGTAGGTCGTTTTTCTAGACCGAGCATAAACCTGCGCTTGCATTATGCCAAAATAAATCTATTTCATTTAGTATTTGGGATTTCCAGGAATTCAACTTCAACCTTGGTTGGGACACCCTGTATGTTAATTTAAAATTCTAAAAATGACAAATCAAGGTGGAGAATTGACAGACCTTTTCAGTAAGGTGCCACTCGACCCTTATTCCCTATGATGAATTTCAAAGTTAGGGTTGCTGGGGTAGGGGTTGATCTGAGAAGTTTCGAATTATTTCGAAAAATGCTCCCCTCGAAACAAAAATCGACGTGTCTTGGTGTTTTTCGCTAATGTTACTCATTTCGGAGTTAAAGGGGGTCAAATTTTCGTTGGAACACACTGTATATATATATATATATATATATATATATATATATATATATATATATATATATATATATATATATATATATATATATATATATATATCAAGTTTTAATCTGCAATACTTCAATGCTATGATCGCATTCACGTTCATAAGAAAATTCCTCAGAAATCAATACAATCTCAAGGATTACAACCTGATTCAGACGAATTCGAAGCAATTCTCTACAAACTATATAGAGGCTTAGGATACACCATTTCAAATTTGGATGGTTATTATTGCGATTGCACAAGTAGATATTTTCTTCCTGTATGATCATATCATTCAAACATCGCAGATTTCAGCTAGTTGTATATAACAAGGATTTTATCAAATGGAGTGCTGGAAAAAAGTGATAATGAATTTTCTATATTTCTCATTTCTCTTCGAAACTGTTCGAAATAAATTCGGAGGTTTTGGCATTAACTTGAAAGTTTCCTAATGAGCTTCCAGAGGCATACATAGTACCATCAGAAAAATTAAGAACTATCGTTTGAATGACGACAAAATTCAGAACTCGTCTGCGAACATCCTGTATAGCTTTCTTAAAAAAATTTACTGACAAACTATATTTTCAGTTCCTGTATAGTCCATAATATTTTTTGATTTGTAGTTTTGAAAGCAAAACATACGATAGTAAAAATGAAACATCCGGCCATATCCTTCTTTTCGTATTTGAAGCGCCACTCGATATAGGAACTAATAGCTAATACCAATTTTTGTCTTGGCTCTGTTCGACCAAGAAGGTGAAAAATTGGTTAAACACAAAATAGTTCGATAATCCATTGCATCAATGCAGTTTCATAGTACATTTCAAGAAATAATCGTGAACATTTTTTGCAGAGTTCAATGAGTAATATTGATAATAAAAATGACTTCCGCATGAAATAATAATTACTCATAAAATTTAGAACTTTGTTTAGTTCTTGAAAATATAGTGGAACGAAATGTAATATTTCTCGTGATATTTATTACGCAACTAAATATTTTCAGAAAAAGGCAGAGTCCCTGATGAAACTGGTCCAAAAACTCACTGTTCAAGCGATAGACAACATTTTCATTTGTTGTCCTAACAAAACCCCCTACTTAGTATGAATGGTTGAAGTAACAATCAACCAATCAACTTCAGGCCCCAACTTGTAGACCACTGACTTGTTTTGAAGTTCATCAACAATTTTCTTACATGATTTCCACATGAGGAAGGTGATCGTAGTTGAAAGCTCTACAGCTTATCTCTTTCAATGAAAGAAAATCATCTCGATACTCAGACATTACACTGTCACAGGAATCCATGGGAAGCATACTATACCATCTAGCTCAAGGCCCCTTTTCTTCGGATCATAACTGGATATGATAGAATCGGTTATGTAGTTGGGATAGTACTGAATAGAAAAGTCGGGCGAACTCAGCATCTAAAGCTGCAGACTGGCAGGTTTTTTGCAGTACTCCTGACATGTAGAACGACCTTCAGCGGCACTTACAGCTTGAAGCCACACGTGCTGCTGTAGTCTTCGAAATCGTTCTGATACCCAATCTCACCTACTATTGTGTGACAATATATGGATTATTCGAGATTAAAAGATTCCAAACTTTCTTCTTGTATAACGAAATTTCAAACGATCATTCTCACTGAGGCAGATCAGCCAAGAAGATTACAGCTTAGTGTAATCCAACTCTGTCAATTGTCAATTTTTCTGTATTCAAATTTGTAACACATTGTGCTATTTTGTACTGAGTACACGAAACTATTGACAAATAATTTCCAATAAAAAAAGTTTCACTCAATTATCGAGATTGCTAACTGAGTAAAAGACAAAATTGGAGTAGTTTTTGTTCAATTTCAATAGATAGCTATTAACGATAAATTTCAACTGAAAGGTTTAATTCATGTTTGATGTATTCCATTTTTATCAACCAATTTTTTGTTTCAAACGAATAAAACATGTATCTAATAATAGTGAATGCTGTAACTATTAACACATAACCTTGTCAAACTCAATTTAGTTGTCCGTCTTGGACACAATGCAACTCGGTAGACCGGTAAGATTGACTCTGAAAATAAATTTGTTCTTTCATTTTTCATCCTCGCCAGCACAGATTCGATTTCATTTCAGCTTGTTGTCTCAAGTTTCTCAATGCTTTCCTTCCCTAACTTTCCTTTATTTTTTGGCAAATGAACCTTGGGAATATTATACGCCCGCAGAATCGTAGAATGTTCGTCCCTTAGGACAAAGGACTAGCGAATATTTCAGTAATATAGTTACTCCAGTGTCGTTTTATTTCTCTCGTTTGGTCCTTCAATTCATATTCAGTGCATGTTTTATAAGACTCTCAATAGTATTGTTTCAAGAAGAAAATACTCTACATATCTTTAAATTCAAACCTCTTTCAATTCAGCGTATTAGATCCTCTTAGTTCTATCAATTTCAATTCGAAACAATAATTAAAGGGGTGATAATGCATCATTTTTTTATGCCAATAATACGCTAATCATGCGTGTGATGATAGCTGAATTAAATTTCATAATTAACTCTTGGAAAAATTTAATATCACTGAACGAACCACTTGAGCTGTAAAACCATTGCTCATATCGAATATTCGGTTAGTTGCCGCTGGGAACATACTTCAGAATGGAGCTATAATATGCAAACCGAGCAATTCACGAGCTGCTTGTGAACATTTCATTCATATAATTTTTATAACAAATATTTCCTGAACCTACCTCTAACCGCCATCAGTCTTTCCCAAATGAAGACAAAGGATGTTGCTACTCGCGAATACACTAAAAATAACAAACAGCGACCAAATCAAAACCGTGGGCGTCGTTTGGTTCTTCGAAAATACCTATAAGAAATGCATCACCGTTTTGCAAGTTGCTGATTTTGCACCTCAAATCCCGTTCAAATATTAACAAATAGCTCACATACCTATGTGTGCGCACTATAACGGATGCTTCTCCAACTTCATCGATGACGTACTTCACATTCGGATTGAATGGTATTTTCCAGTAAATCTCGATCAAGTACAAAATTGAATCCTACATTTTAAAGTTTTACAAAACAGGATAATGCAATAAAAACTCCTATAATTGGTATCTTCATCATAAGAAAATGCCTGGGTATCTTGGAGACCATCAGAATTGCCGTCAAATCTAAAAAAATTGTTTAATGGATTGTAGAAGAGTTGAGATATCTAAGTTATTTATAATTATAGCCAAGGTAATTCGATCTAGCCCTGGAGTTGAGTTTTTCAGTTTGGAAATATGTTTTTCACTTTCTCGGGAGTAAACAAAATATATAGATATAGAAGATATATGATTGTGTAAGAAGTTCTGCAGGTTTATTATATGTAGTACACAATTGCCACACAGAATAGTATTATAGTTCTTGCTATGATAATTTGGAAACACTATATCGCTCATCCGGAAAAACGTGTCACAATTCCAAAAAAGGAAACTTTGAGTTAATGATGCCAAACTACTTGAAAGATTACCGCTTTTTGAGAGAACATTTCTGAGTTGTGATCTAACCTACGTATGTGCAGCATCGCGTATTGTATAAGAAAGTGTCACATTCAGATACGTTCTGTCGAACTCAGTAGAAAAACGACACATTTCGAGATCGTTATTCTATCATATGGAATAGACTTTCCTAAAAACACGAAATGAGTCATTATTCCTCTAAAAAAAAAGGGTAAGGTTTCTAAGCATTGGGAATTATTTTCAGTTGAATCACCTTTTCCGGGAATTGGAGTTTCATCGGCGAGATCTAAAACTGATTATTTGATTTAGTGTCCTTTTTTCCGACGCCTTAATTTTAAAATATCTTGTTCGCGCTATTTCGATCAGAAATCAAAAAAAAATTGTGAATCCAAGATACCTCCCTCACAACTGTTGATGAGATAAAGTAAAAAGTTGGGCACTGCTGATTCCAAAACGAAAGCTTATCAGAAATGTCATGTAATCAATTCCAAGTCCACCAACATCCAACAATCAACTTTCCCACCAAACAGCGAACTTCTCATAATTAAAACAACGAATAGATCTTTAAGCTTCTTTCTTTGAAACATTCCAACGTTTCGACACCAGATATGTGTCTTTCTCAGGGAACTAGAGATAAATTTACACTTGGAAAGCAACAACCCGAAAATGGGACGAATAACATACAAATATTGCTCATATTGGGTACTTAGATTGATTACATTTTAAAGTTTTAATCAATATAAGTACCCAATATGAGCAATATTTGTATGTTATTCGTCCCATTTTCGGTTTGTTCCTCTCCAAGTGTAAATTTATTTGTAGTTCCCTGAGGAAGACACATATCTGGTGTTGAAACGTTGAAATATTTTGAAGAAAGAAGCTTAAAGATCTATTCGGTGTTTTGTTTATGAGAAGTCCGTTGTTTGCAGTCTGAAACAATCGGATAGATGTGAGAACTTGAATTTTGAAATTTCAATTCGTGGAGTAATGTTTCATGTCTTCAACTTCATAGAGAAATCTTAAAATCTTGCTTTTTATGTTGTCATTTTTTTTTATTCAATATTGATTCAGGTGCGTATACTTATATGAAAAGTAGTATACTTTTCACCTGTTAATGGTAGGTAGACAATAATCACATTTATATTTTCTTGTAAAATGTAAGCATCCACATGAAATGCCCAGTTATCGATTGAAACAACCACAAAATATTAGTTATGGCACAGTAACCGCTTGAAAAAAATCTTCCAATGTTAATGCAAGTATTTTTGTACTAAGCTCAACCTCTCTGTGATTTATATTCGCAGTATGCAACTCTGCTGCTTTTATCATTGTATTTTTGCACTTCAAAAAATCAGCTATATGAAGAGTTCATCAATTCCGAAGATGCAGCAAATATATTACAGATATAACAGATAATATTGTATTCCTGTATTAATAAAGGTAGATACCTACCTACCTAACCTTCCTCTACTACATGTTTTCAAACAATTATTATTTTGATGTCCCTGTTTCTACTATGCTTATTATAGATGAGTCGATGAATGCTATCCTGACTGTTCAGCCTGTTCATTGTCTAGTAGTCTAGAGGAAAATAAAGAAAAAATTACGGAATAGAGGTGAATTTACGAGGATAATTATTACTTCTCCACAAGAGAAAAAGTAAACTGAAATGTTACTCAAAACTTTTGAATGAATAACCCAATGAAATTTTTACTGGAATTCATTCTATCTGGATATGGAGTAGTCAATTGTTGATTTATTACCGATATGTTGAAAAAACAATCTAAACAATGAATTTCACTTTGAAATCAGTGGCCAGAAAATCCGAGTGAGTGAAAACTTTATCAAAAACACATTAGTGTAGAATGAAAGACCCGTAATAAAATCAAATACAATTCAAATGCTTTCATCGGATCTAAGAGGCAGACATAGAAATAATACCCAAATGGAGAAAAATAGGCTAGTGCCAAAGACCACATTCGGTCCACTCCTCGAATTGACAGTCTACTGTTTGTTTGTTTTGTTGTGTTTATGAACGAAAGTGTAAAGAACATAAGAATCAGGCAGCCAAACTACATGAACTACTTTCAAATATTCAATATGAATTTCAATTTATCATTCCTCATTCCTTAGTAGGACTAATATGAATAAATATTAGAACGCTGAAAAAGAGAATTGTCTTAGTTAATTGCAGACTGCATTACCAACCTCCTTGGGAGAGGACTCCTCCTTATATTACGATTGAAGCTGAATATTTTAGATCAAACATTTTGCAGCTTTCAAACGCAAAATGGTCATTGCTATGAATGGAATGTAAGCGAGGACAATAGGAAGTTAACGAAACTGTGAAGTGTGAACTTCGATACATTGAAAACATGAAAGAAAACTTTTTTCCTAATGAAAAAGTTATTATTTTTCTTCATTCTTTTCTGATATGATACTGCGGAACAATAGCATACGATTGCAGATAAGATATGGTTCGATGAATAGTGTAACTCACAAATTATTGATAACACGACAAAGTCAAAATAAGGGAACTCTGCTTCTACCTCAATCGAAAGGTAGATCATTGGAGAGAAATAATCAGGTCCATTATTCACGCCTGATCAATACGTAGTTTGGATCAGGAGAGCTGAGAAATGACATCCAATATAAAGTTGAAGAAGTTAGTCAGGAAAACATTTCCGATTTCAAATAGTTAGCGGCTGATTTGGGCCTCATTGCAGTTTTTGAAAACGAAAAGAACGAGATTGTCAAAATTGGGGAATTCAAAAGTATGAAAGAGGAAAAATGTTTTCGATTACCATAATCTATAAAACAATAAGAAGATTTCCACATTCTTCCTCTTAGAAATTCAACAAACAAATAAGGATAAAAATATTGTGAATCTGAACCGAATTGTAAACGCAAAAATGACATTTCCTCGGAAAGAAAGCAAGGGCTTTTATTATTATTCAATAAAAACTTTACTAGTCCCACTTATTTCAATTTTTATAGTGATTTGTTCAATTTTTCTAATTTGAATTTATTTGGTTTTGTTTATTTTTTATACTTTTCAGTTCAAATCCTTTCAAAATTGAAAATTTTGTTACATAGAAAAGTGTCATAACTAAAAACCGAAATTTTATTTTCACATTCCTACGTTAGGTTCTCAGAAACATAAGAAAATAGTAGTGAATATAATCAAGTTTAACCACGATAATTTCTTATCGGTTTTATTTCGAACTCAGTCAAATAGAGAGCTCAACCGGTGTCCAGTATCAGCCAGTATCTGATTCTGCTACTGTACGATAGATGCTGGCTGCTCGCTTACATTTATTTAGTTCCTTCACGCATATAAATATCTCGAGCTGTAGCGACCTTCCACCTCCGAGTTGCAGTCTATGCGAAAATATTTGCTGCGCGTAGCGAGCCTACGACTTATTGTTAGTTTGGTGGATGATAACTAGAAAAAAATAGGCTACTTCAACAAAAATCAAACGTGGTATAGGTATGTTGGTTACTTAAACGTAGTAAAATAAGTCTTAATTCCTACTTCCAGCGTTTTATTTTAGCATATACCGTACATAACATTATAACAGTTTCCTACAGAACCAGCCACAAAAAGATCCTTCCATACCGACTACTATATAAGTCTATTTTCAATTGATTTAATTCAATTGTAGGTGAACAATGTCACTAGGCAAACATGGTGGAGTTGAGAACAAGACACCTGCACCTGCTAATATGCATAGAGCACTGAAAAAGTTTCGAGTGAGGAAAACGTGTCAAGGTGTAGATACAACGTACGAAGAACTACTTCACATGATAGAATTATCGTTATGAAAAAAAAAAGAGGAAATATCTATTATGGATGTGTTGGTACAAATGCAGGAAAATATTATTACTATTCTTTTTTGAAAAGGCACAGTGATTTATTGCTGCGAACCGCTGAGTGTACAAGTTTTATATGGGTTGAAGGATTTAATAAAGTTCAAGTGGAGCGATTCTTTTCTTTAAAAGTCAATCCATAAACATAATTTTACATGCATATATTAACACCGGAGTTTGATGACATGACCATTGCCAAATCTGCTTCTGTTAAACTCAGTTTTCTTTTGGGGGCTAAGCAGTACTTTACGCCATCACAGCTGATGCTTTTATACAAAGCACAGGTGTGACCTGGCCTGGGATACTATTTCCAAGTGTGGGGCTCCGCACCCAAACATTTATTGAATAATACCAAGAAGAGAGCAGTACACCCCATCAATCGTGATCTCCAACCTCTCGCTCAAAGGCGTCAGATTGCTGATCTTTCTCATTTTTATAGGTATTTCCATGGTAAATACTTTCAAGAACTGAAAGGTTTGGTTCCGGGAAGAATCCAGTTCCAAAGACAATCCAGGTTTGCGGAAAACATCTTACTGATAACTTTGAATTTGTCCCTCTACAAGAAGCGAGTGAACACACACATTAAATCATCTTGGGGCTCACACCTGTGGCATGACAAGTGTGACCGTCCAAGACTTGAGAATTAAAAAAATATACATAAAATATGGAATTGTGATGAGGCTAATAGTAAAAAAAAACATTGTAAGGGGACTGATACTAAAATGCAAAGGCAAGTGGACGAAGATTGGATTCTATATGGACAATGCAAGATTGGGGTCCATGAGGCTTGTATTCATATTGACGAGCTGTCAGGCTATTATATTTTTGATTATAGCTTCGTTTGGCGAGCTATGGTTTGTTTGTGGATATACTGGACATTTTAGAGAAGCAATCTTACTCTCCATTTAAAGTTTATTCGTAATTCCTTATTTCATTAATTCTGATCACAGAATTTCATTTATTAATATCAAATGAAAAAAATCATGTAACCTAAAAAATTTCTTATTTACTCTAAACAACCTTAATGTGACGGTACTGCCGGACACTCGCCTAATCTCAATTTTTTTACTTTTGATACTATTCTTGTAGATGAGCGATTTGATATGTCATGGTTAATGTGAAATAATATATATAAATTCGTGCTATCCGCTTGATCCAATATTATCTTGGTTGTAGCGGAGAAAAGTATTAGCAAAGTTTTACGATTAAAACATCCGTCTTTATAGAACTTCTAGAAACTGTATTGAACTAAACTAAAATAAAAAAGTAGAAGAAATTATTATTCAAAACACTTACTTCCTTAGAAATCTTTCTTATTCAAAGAATGTTGAAAATATTGTAAATTTGTCTCACAGATGATTGATTTTCATTAATTTTTAATGAAAATTTACATAACGAGATGGTATTTAGCTGCCTGTAAAATATTAATTTTTGTGATGTTCTTCACAGTAATATTAATAATTTTAATTTAAATTTAATAAAAGTCCTATAAAAGAAGATAGCACAAAATAATGATTATTCATTAAAATGAATATTTAACTGTAGACATTAACGCAAGCCTATTGTCTTTTCTTTTTTCAGTTTTTCTTCAAGTAATGAAGATTATTCTCTGATCATTCAAAGAACCTGGATGATAACCTTACTGGTCGAATTTAATTTATTTTCTTGCGCAAATGGAAGTACTGTATCTCATGATATTCCGGTTTTCTTAACTATTTTGGGCACTTTCATTCTCCGATCACTTGAAATCATATCTTGGATTTTGTCAATCATTTCGGTAGTAGTGGCCTCAATTAGACTTGGTGAATGATGTTCATCTTTAGTTGATTGATGAACGGAGTGTAAATAATGAATGTAAATAGTAGTAATTATAGATGCATCATGAATTTCATCTTACTCAGATGTGATATCTCTGGATGAATACGGCCGTTACATAGTGGGAAATGAAAACCAACCATTAGCGCTCGATTTTTCTGAGTACTTATTGATCAAACCTTACTGAAATGAAATTCCTATCAAACTTGCAGGTACCTATTCAAAATTTCAATTTTGAGTCAAAGCATATTGGCACGACATATTTTTGTATGGGAATCTCTAATGTTACGTAGGTGGTAATAGTGTTCATGTTATGTTATGTTTATTTATCAAAAATCATTAATTGGTATTGGTGCAAACTTCGTACATCGATGAAAATCTAATAATTTTTTTTACGAAGAAACAGTTGCAAATCAGGAGAACATAACGTACAATCAATCAAAGCAATTTCCTTTGCTCTGCTTTCTATTTTAGAATGTTCAATTATCACAGATGTTAGTTGACAAGGATACAAAGAAAGTTTCAAATATACATCGTCATAATGTGTAATCCTTCATCATATCGGTTGGCTATTCATTATTCAGGCATTAAATATTTGATCGCTGTCCCAGTGGCGGCGCAATGGTGAATTTTGCGTTTACTACCAATTAAATAAATTGTATTGCCATTCGTGATGATCACTATAATATAATTATTAAACTTGTCGGGCCTGTCCATAGCTTGGTATTATTTTCAGAATATCTCTTATCTAAAAAAAGATTCGAAACTATTTGGTATTCTGTCGTGATCGAAAGTGGTTAGGTTAGGTTAGGTTAGATTTCGAAAATGGTTATAATACCTTATTATAATTCTTATAGAATGAGGTGAATGAATGAATAATTTAATTTTCTTTGTGAGACATCCTATTTCGCTGCCAGAAGTACGCATTTGCCAACGCAAATCTTCCCCCTTGGATCCGTTATTATGCTTGTCACTAAAAGGTATTGAAAATAAAGTATTTGAACTGGGCATTATTTGATGTCTTTAGAAGACCAATTATAACGGAAGAAATGGAAATTCATAGATGGTGAGATCTTGAGAAAAGAAAAACTTTTGGACGAAATAAATGAAGAAATATATCGAAACAGTTGAATATTTTTAATACCCACAGAGTCCTCTGCTAGTGACAACGTAACGGTAACGTTACGACTAAATAATTGATGTCATTTTAGCCTAACTCTTTTTAAGCTTCTTGAAGAGGCAAGGAAAGGTCTTGTTCATTTCAGAAGTTTGGCCTGTAAAGGTAAGAATGTTCTACAGAAAAATAAGATCAGTTCTTCCATCGAGACATATGCGTCTCTTAAATATCACCTATCTGCCCTCTCGTTTAACACTTTATCGGAAAGCTAGACATCCCTCTATATTCAAATTCCAAAAGAATTAGGATAGAAACTGAATAATGGCTAATCTCTTTTGATCCCAATTTACACACTCTTGGTACGAGCTAAACAGACAGTCGGGGTACTCTGAAGAAACAGCTGAAGTGGTGTTGAATTGAGAGAGCTTTTGAACCAATTGGGACGCTATGGTGTAACTATCTCTCCTGGCTTGTAAATTCAAAAATCGGTCTTGGTGGGGAGTGGTTATCTTGAAACGACCTATACGGAAATCTTCCGTACTACCAGTTTCATTGAAACGCGACCACAACAATAGATGCATGTGTAGCATCAGTTCTTTGTTCAAATGTTCATTCTCCATAATCATGTTACGGAATTGAAATATATTTCTGATGTTTGCAATGAAAAGAAAATAACAAAATTTTTTAATGAGATAATTATGAAATAAAATCTCAACTGGTCAATTTAATTTTTTCTATAAAGAAACTCCGGGATCGGATGCTGCATGTGACAATACTTAATAACGAATAGACACAAGTATTCTTTTATTAAACCAAAGTATCCATATTTATTTTCTTCAACTCGGAAAAACTCTATATATTTATTCCTTTTCACAACATACAATAATGTCTGATAATTTCAGGACTAGGTGAAAGTTTATCTAACTCTTAAATATAATCTGCTTGCTTTAAAACCTCTATTCCGATCTTTGTGGAACACTTGATATTTCTAGATTGGGAATGAAAATTGAATATAAATAATTTCAAACCCTATTGCTCTTGAAAATTTACTAATAAAACTAAAAGGTTAATGAATGTTTATTATTTGCGCAAGAACGCTTTTCTTACTATCATTTTATTCTCATACGTAGAAACAATGGTCGAAAGCCTCTGCGTACAAAAGTTTTAGTACTTAATTGACTAATGAAATTTGGTTAAACCATACAAATCCTAGACCAATGGATATTAGAGTGAAGGTTTCATTAAATAACGATAGTAATGATCTTATGATTATTTTGGAAAACTGAGAATTATTAACTGAATAATATCAAAGAGCTTTTTGGTGAAATAACTGTAACAAAGTACTTTTGATGGTTTCCTCATAGAAATTGATATCTTGATAGGACATTGGTCATCTCATCATCAACTTTTTTACGAACCTGCCATTCTTTAACCTCGACCGAGAATGTACAACTCTTATGTCTACAAGTATATATCAACCGTTGGTCGGTACGTGAGTCCTACTCACACTTTCTATCTTATAATGAATTGACTTCAATTTTTCCGAAACTTCATGAAGTCTGACATTTCGTTCTACGCATAAGACATTTCAGAAGACATGCAGAAAATACAAAACATAGAAAGAATCATCGCTATACAACAAAGTACATCTCTTCTCTATTTGATAGATTTTCTGTTAGGATAATAATGATATTTATGGCATGAATGAAAACCCCGTCTCTGTTCTTATGTGCAATAATATTTTTCGGTAGACCGTACAAAAACAGATTGACGATGATAAGTGAACGTTATTCGTATCGAGTTTCGCTCTTTACTGCTTGGGGTCTGCGGTGTTTTGGATTCGCCCTTGCGATTATGTCGGTTATAAAATATGGTATGACAGACCCTTTGTTCCTCTGCACATCATATTTGAGAAATATGGCTCTTTATTTGAGTGCGAGTTCTTATTTTTCATCTAAGCCTAATAGTGTTGCATACTGTGAAGCATATTCTTCAAAGCCTTTTCCTATAAGCTTCCCACTTATCCTTTGGTGTAAGGATAATACTTAGACCGGCATTTTTTTCATCAAACCTTAACTGCAAAACTTAAATCCTGAATTTGGTTTCATAAAACGATTTGCAAACAACCTTGATATTGAATTTATTTGTTTAAACAAACGAGAAGAAGAACAACTGCATATTATGCAGACAAAAACTATTTTCATTTAAACAAACGGGTTAGGTTAGAATATATATATATATATATATATATATATATATATATATATATATATATATATATATATATATATATATATATCATTTTCAGAATATACAGAAACTGCATGCAACCAAAAGCATTTATGTACCAACGAGTAGTATCGTGTCAGATGCTTTCTCCACGGAAAAATGCAAATTATTTTTGTGTTTTGAAGTGATAGATGATCGAATCAAACTCTGCCGAGAATATATATGATGAAATTTTCGGCAAATAATATTTACTCACATATACAAATATATAGAATATAAAATAAGATTCAGAGCAGTATTTAGTGAAGAGAATACCAATCTGATTTTTCATTTTATTGCAATTGCAAGATTAAAATGAATTATGTTTGAGTCGGATATGTCTCTCCAAACAATCTGTTGAAGTAAGTATTGAACAACATGACTATATATGAAAAACTGTTTCTAAAAAAGAACACCTACGGCAAGATTTATCTTCATTTTGTTTGATAAAGTATTTTTCATAGTTTCTTTTGAAGACAACCTGATATTGCATCGCAATTGCCAAACCTTCTGCTTCTTCAGATATTAACCATCAGTTAGAAGCGATTTAATTTATATATTTATTTTGTAATTTTCTGCGATGCTTTCCGTGCAATTCTTTCTGTATGTAACTATCTTTTTTAAATTTATTTTCCGAGATATCAAAATGAACTTGATATATAGTCATATTCACAAGTGAAATATTACAATCTGTAGCACCAACACAAACATGCATGTTAGACATGCTGTGTTTATTATGAAAATTGAAACAATAATCTGTTTACTATGAAGATTGTTGGGTTCAGTTTGTCCACGACTTCCAAGATGTCTTGGGAGTGTAACTTTCTGAATTGCTGACTTTGTGCAGTGTTTACCATATTTACAAAGCATTTTTCTTGTTTTATATTGAAATTTATTAGTATCTGTCTTTGACTATCTAGTACTACAAGAAGAGGAAACGCATTGAAATTGATAGCCCTGAAAATGTTAGTTAGATGACTCTGATTCTCAGTCTTCAATAATATACCATTCTAATATTCTTTTTAGTGGTACTATGGTTGATTGTCCTTTTATACACATAATATGTGTATTTTGAAACATCGATTCAATTTCGATATTAGAAATCTTTATATAACCGGTGGTGTCCTTTCCTCTTCCAATAGAAAGATTTTAACATCCAAGAAGCCCAAATTCCACATGAATATATATATTATAAGTAATATAAGTAGACTTTCCAAATCTTGTTCTAGCATACAATTCAATATAGTCTAAGTAGATTATAAGAGAAAAGAAAATTGCACTGATTAACTCCTCAATTTAGAACCGAAATTAGTATTAATTTATTCATGAAATAATGGATTGAGGCAAAGATCAAACCAAAGGGCAATCAGAGAATCACCTTGAAAAATGCCCCTTCTGATTGGAGTGTCTTCGGGTGTTGACGTTTGATTTGGTCTATATTGAAACTGATCAATGATATTCTCAGTTTTTTATTTCAATTGACGAGAAGTTTTGCACCAAAAATTATGAAATACATCAACACCTGAAAATATGCTTCTCCATCAATATAATGCATCAGTGCTTTAGTTATAGCGCAAATCATGGAATGAAATATCGTGGAATGAAATATGGTACCATATTAATGGCCAGATTTAACGTTCGAATTGTGCTTCGACTGTATATGGCCATTTGAGTAGTAGAATATCCGAAGACCCTACCTATCAACATTGAAACTGATGTTCGGCAGTGAAAATCAGTGTGTACTCCCAAATATAATACCAGTAGAAACCATTAGTAAGTCACCTGAAACTGACACTTGTTTCCACTCTTCTTCCACCCACGAGTACGTCGAATTTGGGTACATAAACCAACTTTCGAATCATCTCCAAAAAAAACGAAACTTCATTTTTCTTACCGATGTTTTTGTGCTTATCGTAATCTAGCTGCATGATTCACTCAGGAACAACTAGGGACTCAGTATGTAGGATATCTTGACAACAGCCATTGCTGAAAACGATTACCACTAAATTGCAAACTTATATTTGAACCTTGAGTTGTATATATACCTGTTTCTACTGAGGAATCGCGTTAAAAGAGATTTTGTTCCACTGTTAGATCAATGCAACTAAGTTTTTAGCCGTTGTACAATGATGTTCATTTCTTGGTCTTTGGGTAATTTTCCCGTAACCGATTCCATAGCCTACTTATTTCACTTGATCTAACACTAATACACTCCCCACAAAAATTGTCGCATCACCCTTCTTTTACGACAATACTATATAAACTTTTAGGGTGGTTATTCAAGAGTCGTTTGGTAACTTTCAGAAGTATAAAATAAGAAGATATCATTCAAAAGAGATGAGTTTATGATGGAAAATATAAACAATTTTCGTGTTGTTGAAAAATTGAAGAATTCTACCATCTTCAAACATTCGCGAAGAGACCAATCAACTAACATCGAATAGTTACTAATCATTTTCAAAATCGAGTGTTTCCTTCCCGGGCCCTAATTACTGCTAGTATACATCTCCTCAAAGTATTTAAGGATGTACTATTGAGTCACTGAGTTCCAAATTTCAGGAAGCAGATTTTCTAGTTGTTGGAGTATTCTACAAGGCATCCTACGTTACTGAATTTGCCACCCCATGTTGTCCCAAACATGTTCTATGGGATTCAAGTCGGAACTTCTGGCTGGCCATCTTAAAATAGCAAGTTCGGCATTTTGCAGAATTTCTGTAACTACTCTAGCTGCATGAGGCCGAGCATTCTAAATTATAAATAAGTTTTCGCCAATCAATGGGACAAAGGGTACAACATGGGATTCAAGGATATTTGCGATGTATCTGGGCGCTGTTATTCTTCCATTATTCACTAGGATTAACTCATTTCGACCATGGAAAGAAATGCCTCCACCCTCTATTACTGAGTCCCCTCCGAAGTTTTCTGTTTGCCGGATATTGCATTGTTGATACTGTTCCCCAGGTCGTCTGTATACAGGCATGCGTCTATCTAGATACTAGACAGAACCTGGACTCGTTGGAAAAGAGAACATTCGACCATTCTGGAATACTCCAATTTGCATGTTCTCTCGCAAATTGAAGTTTTGCAACTCAATGCTCTCTGGTGAGACGCGGACTGGTAGAAGCCACCCTTGGTCTGATATCGTCTTCTCAGAGCCTGTTCCTAACAGTTTGCAATGAAATATGCACATTTCGGGAAAGTGCAAGTTCATTTTGTAGCATTCTAGCCGTACAGTGCCGTACTCTTAGTGCGGTTAAACGAAGCCAACGATCATCAACTGGTGTTGTTATCCGATTTCTTCCATATCCCCCTGTTTCGTGGTACCGATTAATTGCTCCTGAAATAGTGCTTTGGTTAACATTCAACAAGTTAGCTACGTAACGTTGGCCTTGCCCCTCCTCTAGTAGTGGATATCTCCAAAAACATATGTTGACAAAGAAACTGCCTTCGAGCTGCTCAATGGATTGTGGAATTTAGAATACCACGTGATGCGACAAATTTTGTGGTGTGTGTATATTTTTTTTAGCGATATTCATCTGCCGCTTTCCAGCCTGAAGAATTTAAATTTCATTAACCTAATTTCCACTTGCTTGTTGACTAGTAGTACTTGCCATCCTTATCGTTTACCATACCTTCTTTTTGGATATGATTGACGAGCTGATCATTCAGTTGGTATAAATTTTGAACCAAGAACTTGTTTTGTGAAACCAAATAAAGTATTTTATTCTTTTGATGACGCAACAATAAAAGTCATAAAAATCAAAATAAGCATTTGCACTGCACTATATATCCCAAACTGTTCGTGCCCGATGAATTATTGGAATTGAATTGGCTTCTCGTAACAGAATTCTTACTTGAGATTTTCAAGAACTCGAACTCTTCAATGCTCGAAATTAGCAGAGTCAGCGAATTTGAATATTCAATTTTCTGAATGAAATTCAAGTTGATACAAAAATAACTACTGTTGATTCAAAATCAAGCAAACTGAGCTTAATCTTATTCTGAACATCTTCTTTTTGGGAACTATTATTCATCATCACACATTGACTAAAAGATTCTCAATAATATCGAACATAAATGATTCCAGAATAATAATCCTGTGAATTTGAAAAGAATTTGTCAAATACCTTGCAACAGAGGCAAGCATTCTGGTGTCAATCATTCTGAAATCGGCTTTCGTTACCGTATTGTGGACTAAAAACCATTAGATTAAAGATAATCCAAACAGCTTCAGTGAACTTATGGACTATATAGACAGGACCGCATCTTAAATATCATAGCCATTCTATTACTTCGCGAGGATAACAAATTTTAAGTGATCCATGTAATTTGAACTTTTATAGGAAACATCTAATATACCCTGAGCGAAACAGAAAATTGTAGAAAATTTCGATTTCATGAAATATATATATTAGTGAATTCGATCATTGGGAATAAGGAAGAAAAATTAATTATAGAATAATCGGGATATCTTGTTTATTCTCCTAGTTGAGTAAAAAGAATAGTGGTTTATTTCGTTTTATTTAAGTTAGCCACATGCACTTTAGGGGCGATCGTGGGAGACTTAGTCTGTTTTGAATGCAGGCCCGCCGCTAGCGGTTTGAACGCCGGTGTGCAATTCCTATCGTGCCGCCCCTATCTAACTACAAAACCTAGGTGTTTATAAAAATGTGAAAAAAAAATGCTGTACAGTGAAAAACTATGTTATATTAGGTTATTTTATACAAGATAGATACACTTATACGACATTAAATGAAAAAATGAAGGCAAGAAAGGTGCAGTTTATACATATTATGTAGGTAGGTATAGGTATTAAGTTATTTTACAGAAACTGCACCTTTCTTGCCTTCATGTTGGCAAAATCAGCTATAATTTTTTTGGTGTCTAGTCTATTTAGAATCTCATGTTCAATTGAAATTATTGCTAAATTACTTAGTCTTTGCTGGTGCATAGTTGATCTCAAATAGTTTTTTATTATTTTTAACTTTGAAAATGACCTTTCACCAGATGCAACTGAAACCGGCAATGTAATTAGTATCCTTAGCGCTATTGCTGTATTCGGAAATGTTGACATTAATTCATTAGCAAAAATGTATTGCAATAGGGTTTGTGGATTATTAGACTGGTTTTCAGTTAAATGCAACTTTAAAGCATTGATTTCATTAAACATATCTATACCGTCAATATCTGCGTCACTACTTGAACTATCTTTTAGCTTCACATTCAAATCTTTACAATGCTTCATTAAATCATCTTTGGAGTAACTAAACAAGTTATTATTGGTGAAAAGCCAAAACGTCGGTAAAAGTTTCCAACTCATCGAATCTACGTTTTAAAGAAGTTAAGGTTTGGTCCAGGATCCTGAAAAAACATCTACCTTGTATTTTGTTTTAGGGTCTAGTAAGACTTCATCACTCTGTTCATACTGAAATTGAGTTGGTTTTCTTCGTGGACGAACGGTATCTATAGGCGGAAAATCTGCATCTACATTAAGTTCCCGAGCCACAGTGGTAGCTTCTTCTAACACCCTTTCGAAATGCTCATCTGTGCGATATTCGGTGAATTTATGAATCAATTTATTTAACAAATTTATGCAGATTTGGGTATTTATTGTGGGTTTTGCATCATTTTGCTAATAGCACAAATTTCGTTTAAAATATCAAACCAAATTACAACTAAGCAAATAAATCTATAATTTTGAATATTCAAAGCAAGCAAATGTGCTTTGTGAGTTGTTGTACAATCCCATTCCGACGAATTGTTATCTGATATTTCAAGTAAAGCGTCAAATATTTTTTCGAGGTGATACCGTAAAGGTTTGACTGCATCGATTCTGCTAGACCATCGCGTGGCACTTAATGCCTTTAGTTTTAAATCAGGTAAATGCTTGCAAATTATGGACCACCTTTTGGTAGAAGACGAAAAGAAAACGTAAATTTCTTGAATTGTTGAAAAAGTTGACCGTGTCGTGCGTTATATTTGCCGCATCGTTAACGACCAAATTGAGACTATGCGCCGAGCATGGAACGTAAAATGCACGATTATTCATTTCCAATATTTGTTTTTGTAATCCATTGTGTTTTCCACGCATATTTGAACCATTGTCATAACCTTGGTCACGTAAGTTTTCAATATCAAGGTTTAATTGCGAAAATAAATCTAAAACAAAATTTAATAGTCCTTCACCTGTGGAGCTGGTTATCGGACAGATGCCAATAAAACTTTCGCATATTGTAACATTTTTAGTTTCACTGTTTAAAACAACATACCTTAGTATAACTGTAATTTGTTTTGTGTGACTTACATCTGGTGTGCAATCTAATATGATAGAGAAATATTTTGATTCTCTGACTTTGTTCAGGATATAATTTTTATGGTCGTGCCGAGTAAATCAATGATTTCATTCTGAATCTGATCTCCTAAATAGTGAGTCATGCGAGTTGAATCGAATTTCGAGGCTTGAATTCTGTGAATATGTTCCCGCATAACTGAATCAAAGGATGCTATCATTTCTATTGCTTTGAGAAAATTACCATTATCATGCTCATATAATATTTTGGACGAGCCCTAAACGCCAGACATTGATGAGATAAAATTTTATAACAGCTATGATCCTTTCCAATACATCACACCATTGTTTTTTTTCAGATTCTAATAGTCCCAGTTGCATTTGATTTACAGCAGTTTTATTTTTTAACATATGATTTAGTTGGACCCAACATTTTAAATTTTCGCTATGGGAAATGCTTGTTTCGTGTCGTTTTAAGGTAGATGACAGATGTTGCCAATCGGAAAAACCGCTTGGAGCTGACAGACTACTTACAGTTTTACTGTAAGTAGTTTGCGAACAACCTTTACTAGGGGGTCAACACTGAAATCGCGAAAAAAAATCAGCTTTTCCATATATTTTGTATGGAATAGTTATTTTTTTTCGCGATTTCACCGTTGACCCTATAATAAAAGTTGTTCGTATTTATGTGTAGAATGACTCCCTTTCGGGATTTAAGTTACTTTTGTTACACCCTGTATAGGTATAATTTTAATATTATTTATTATAAATCTTCACTCTTAAGTTGTATAACAGAAAAAAATACCCTTTAAATCACAATAATAATCACAATACTACTGCGAAAAAAAAATGTTCATACCTACTGCACCCAAATGTAATGGAATAACTAATTTTTTTCTCGACTTCAGAGTTGACCCCATAGTAAAAGTTGTTCGTATTGATTAGATGGAATGTCCCCTTTCGTTACTTAAGTTACTTTTGTTACACTCTGTAATAATTTTAATACATTTTTTTAATAAATCTTTACTTTAAGTTTTTTCAGTAAAATAACCTTTAAATTTTACATGAATACCTGCTGTTTATATGAATGCGCCCATATGCTGATTAATTAAACAAAGACACTTACCATAATTATGATTTTTTGCGCCGACGGATAATATAAATAATTTTCTAAATTATTTTTATGTCACACTTCGCACAAAAATATACAGAATATTATTAATTTTAAGTACCCTGGACCGTTTCCGGATCTCACATTAGGGCTATAACCAAATAATTGAAGTTTGTTGTTCACTCACATCACTTTCGCATTTGTGTTAAATAAATAAAAACAAAGAAATGAGTATATAGTTTTAAGGGGATTTCCCCTGTGATCTGTGGGATTTCCCTATTTCGCATAGAGCACGATACGGATTAACTTTGTTCTCATGAATTTCAATAGATGGCGCTATGTAATGCTACGATATAAAAGAAATATTTGGGCGCCGTTCATCATATTATTTTTATAAGGATAATCTTTTTAGTATTGTGAGGTGACAATGTCTGAATTTTAGTCGATGATTGTCTGATTTGCCGCCCACCTGAATGCGCCGCCCGCGTACATTGCACGCCTTGCACGCCCGCTTATGGCAGGCCTGTTTGAATGCTTATTCATTCTTTATACTATGCTTGCTCCCGATCGTGTTTTGATTCAAATTCAAAATTCAAAATTTGACATTGAGCATTAGGGTTTTTTTTTCGATATTTTCCATTCAATAAAATAAATAACTCAATGAAGCTATGTGTCTTACGCCATCATATTCTAGATTGTAGTGCTCCGTCGAAAAGATTGTTTTCAGGTACAGCAGAAAATTGTATACATTAGGATAACAACGTTGCATTTTTCAAAGTTTCAGAAAAACAGAGTCTTCATATTAAATCTCAAATATTCTGTTTCAAGCAATACTCCTCTACTTCTGGTCAGTAAGTGAAATACATTCCCATTCCTCTTTCTACAACTAGCAAATGCCTTCACGTAACAGTTCTATTTTTTTAAAGTTATTTAATAGTTTCTGTTTTTCCCTCCGATAGGGTCGACCCTAGGATACCAACAAGGAGTTTGGCCCACCTCTTCCTAGGAAATCTTCATTTCTGGCCGCACACAAATTGAACCAAAATTAATCAATCATATTGAAGAAACACTAAATTTCTGAACTGAAGATAATTTGCCAACAAAATCTTAGATGATATATATGTTAATGTGCTCTATTTATGAATAAGCAGCATGTCTTATTTGTGAAGTGAACCCAGAATGAGTACCAAAAAACAGATTTTTTCAACAATTTAGTATTAACACGTTGATGAAATAATATCAAATTCAATGATTTATTGATGATGATGCTGAACTAGACTATCTACATCAGTAGGATTTCTTCATTTTCTTGTATAAGCGATTCATGGAGAGGGGTTTTATGTACATCAACATGACTTTTGAGACCTCTTCTCTACAGAAAGTATAAGGTGCTTAATTGGTTCTTCAAGGCAACTAGGTTTACAGAATTTCTGTGAAAGAGCATAGATTTGATTCAAACTTATACCCAATTGCTATACAATTGTATGTTGGGGAAAACTAGGAGAATGTATGTAGGTTAGTAAAAGAGCAGACAATTGAGTTGGAACGAGATGAAGTATGACCATGTAATGAATTCTCACAATGATTATCCTTAATTTTACTCACATTCCTGAAGGTTCATCATTGAAATGATTGATCATTACATTCATTCTAAGGTAAGGGTTACTGAAATGTTCCTCTGAACGATTATCATATAGATCATCATAAAAAATAAGCAGACTAAGGGGTAACTACTAAACTCCTAGAATAGGTAAGCGGGACTTGACAATTCTGATTTATGGCGCAGACTGTCAGTGCCAATTTCTGCAAATCTGCATTTCCGCCTCTCTTCCGAGAAGACAGAAGTATAGCATCATCTCCGACAGAGAAAGCCGATCTCTTTGCTCTCTTGTTCTCAAAGAATTCTGTACTGGATTCATCTAACGCAATACCACTGAACATTCCACCTACAAATTCTTCCATGGCAGAAATCAAGTTCAGAGTCCGCACTGTGAGACGGGCTCTCGAGCAGCTGAATTGCAAGAAGGCAGTTGGTCTAGACGAAATACCGCCAATCGTCCTGAGAAAGTGTGCTCTGGAACTGGCACTCATTCTTAGCCGTTTCAGATTTCTTATGAAGCCACACTTTTCCGAGCAGCTGGAAAATAGCGAGAATTCAACCGGTCCCAAAGAAAGGAAAGAAGTCCTTATCCCATAACTACCGATCTGTTGCACTTCTTCCCATTATGTCCAAAGTGATGGAGAGAGTCATAAATGATGAACTCATCAAATATCTTGAGTTGTAGGGAACTATTAACGACCGTCAGTATTGTTTTCGCAGGCAAAGATCGACAAGAGATCTGCTCGCCTACGTCACTCATGTTTGTACATCAACGATGGAAAAACATGGAGAATCCAGAGTAATAGCCCTCGACATCTCTAAAACTCTCGATAGGGTTTGGCATGCAGCCTTGTTGAATAAACTTGCTGCATATGGGCTTTTCCGAAAAATTGCGGGGTTGGATATGTAGCTTTCTTTCAAATAGATCAATACAAGTTGTGGTCGACGGTATAACATCTGATTGCTTCCAGTTGCAAGCAGGAGTATCTCAGGGATCCATTCTTTCGCCAACCTTGTTTCTGTAATCTACAAAGAACAAGATATTCGGTTTTGCAGACGTTTGTACCCTGGTTTCGTCTTTAAGTAGTCTGCAGCTGATTACAGCTGTAGAATCCCAGAAGTCAACAAGTTAATAATTCAAACTCTGACTTACAGAAGATATCTGAGTGGGGTCAGTTAAACCTGGTGAGCTCCGACACGAGTAAGACCCAAGCAACTACGTTTTCTAGAAAAGTCCCGCTGGAGAACCTCATCTGATAATGCAAGGCCAACAAATTGCATCCAAAGATTCGATGCACCTTCTCGGAATAACGGTCAACTCCAAGTTCTGCTTGCATGAACATGTATCAGCAATAGCTAAGTCGGCATCAGCTAAACTTAGTTTTCTTTTCAGAGCCAAGCGATACTTCACGTCATCTAAGCTGTTGCTTCTATATAAGGCGCAGATTCGACCTGCTTTGGAATATTGTTCCTATGTGTGAGGATCTGCGCCCAAACATTTGTTGCGGATGTTGGATAGTGTGCAAAAACGATGCTGTGCGCCTCATCGACCACCCGGAGATCACCCGCGATCTCCAACGGCTGGCTCTCAGAAGACAAGTTGCTGACCTTTCTCTGTTTTCCACGGAAGTTGCTCCAAGGAGCTGAAAGACCTTGTTCCGGGAAAACGCATGTTTTGCCGCAATACTAGGCTGGCAAGGAGTTCTCATCATATGGGGGTATATTTAACGACCCCTCGAATCTCTCTCTATGAGAATTCTTCGTTTACAGGGCCGGTGAGCTCTGGAACTCGCTTCCGTTCAACATCTTCCTAACATCCTACAATTTGACCCGCTTCAAGAAGCTAGTAGACAGCCATCTCAATTCTTCCTAGGTGCCAACTCAGGTTCGCCTATTCCTGTGAAGCGCGCATAAAAAAAGAAAAAACGAACTTCGCCTTGCTGAAAATCCAAGGTTTGGTTCTATAAAAGTGTTATCTACCTACTTTAGGATACAATTTATGGTTAATATAAAGATTGAGGTTGTGGTCAGAGATGTTTAAACTCTTGGTAATTTTATTTTTCTTTAATTAATAATATGAGAGAAGCATTTTCATATGCTCCGTCAATATCGACAAATCAATTATTCTTCTTGAATCGCTGTAACCTACTACTACTATTACTCAGCCTCAATATTCTGGGATATTAACTTATTTAACTTTGAATACTTAGTCGATAACTTGATGAGTAATTGAATAATTCGTCCTAATAAAAGTTTAGATTTGACATAATCTATGTATTGGTCAATTAAAAACTGAGGTAGGTACTCTCAAGGGAAAAACGCCAGAACAGAATTCAACTGGATTTCAATTACTTAAAAACGGATGATAGAGCATGCATGTCGCTATTTCACTTTTAATAAAAACAAACAAACCATTCGATAAAGTTATTGTTTATTAGAAATCAGTGATATTTTGATTGAAAATTAATACTAATGGAAATGAAAGTTCCTAGTTAGAACTCAGGGAAAGAGAATATTCAGCAAAAATAAGTTTGTTGTTTTTCCCTAGCACTTGACATCTCAGCCAAAAAGTAACAAATGTAATTAAATTCAAAAATTGAAAGAGTACTTTCCAGAAATATTTTTGTTTTCTTTCAGAAAGTTTCTATTATAGGTGATCCTTCACACCCACGTAAATATCGCTTAGCATCTTCTAATTTGATCTATTGTTAGAATGTATCAAAATATCTACAGCCTTTAAACTCTTCAATAAGACAATATGTTGTCATTTAGGTAGAGATCGTTGCATTCGCCCCTTATACTAATACGCATAATATATTTAACGCTTTTCATGATAAACTCCTTTTATTTCGAACGACTTCTCGAGTTCAACCCCTTCTATACTGAGTACCTATTTATATTTAAAGTGTTTTATACTAAATATCTTCCTCATGTTCAGTATTTCTTATACTAAACTCTACATTTTGCCCCTCATATACTGTTATAGTACACACAACCAAATTTATATGGAATCACTCGGTATTTCGCATTATTATTATTTTTAACCATAGATCTTTGACTACTTGTGAAGAATGAAGTTTTTCGTTGTAAAAAAACTGGGTAGAATGATGAGAAATGTTGGGTTATCACCACAGTCATCATCAGTTTCGTATAGTATGACGCCGAGTGAACACTTACCGGGTCCAGTCGGGAACGTATGTAAATATTGTCTCAAAAATGTTTGAAAATTAGTGAATGTGGTGGAAAAGTTGAATGCTGTACCGATAACGAGGAATTTGAAGATACGTTGTCGAAGCCAATGATAAACAATCCTAATGATATTCAGTTATTAATATCAAGAATTGAGTATCTTGATTTACTTCTTAAAGAAAAGGATAAAATTATCGTCAACAAGAATCAAATAATTTGTGATAAAGTAAAAATTATAAAATTATTGAATCCAGAAATTGTCATGTTGAACGAGAAACTCGCGTTATCGATTAAACTCAGGTGAGTTTGAAAAAACCACCTAAAAATCTTTGAACAAACAAACGAACTCTCTTGTTGGTCTGATCATAATTCAGCCCATGCGCAAATTTCTGAGGTTGAGTCGAATGATTCGAATGAAGGTCGTATTCGTGATGACACTTCATCTACTGCACTAATTAGCCAGAGCATGGAAATAGAGGCTACCGTGTCTTCCGCTGAAACGGACAAAGCCACGAACCGTGTCATGAAGAAAACTACATTCAGTGACGTTGTGAAAAATTCTGTGGTACCAACTAATCTCAACTCTATGACATTGAATTTCGATATCGACAAGTATGACAGCTCAGTGATGAAAAAAGCACAATTTAAAACGATTAAATGGTTAATAACAGGGGCATCGAAGAGCACCACTATAAAAGTCAAACAAAAGAAGTTATTCTTGTTTGTTTCGAGGATAAACCCTGACACAACAACCGAGGATTTTTCGGAAATGGTCCGAATTAATATTCCAGAAGCAGTATGTGAATCTTTAAAATCGAAGCACCCAACTATGTACAGCTTATTTAAAGTTACAATCGACGAGGCGAGTTTCGAACGAGGCGAGTTTCGAACGAGCCAAGGTCGTGAATATGTGGCCCGATGGAGCACTTATCAAAAATTTTTTCAGAAAGCAATTCTGATGAGGGATCCGAATTGATGGTTGAGCAGCCACTAGTCCAATTGGAAAAATGAATGACGTGAGGAAATGTTTCTATTTTTCATTTGAATATTCAAGGCCTCGGCTCCAAGTCGAACCAACTCAAGGAGTTTTTGATGGTAAACATATGCCTGATGTGATTTGCATGAGTGAACATTCTATGCAAAGATGAAGATTTTTTGTGCTTGATAACTAATATTTCACTGTGAAGTAATGTAAAGAAAATATCTTGGATGACAAAATTTTATCCTGTTTTAATATAGTGAACAATGTTGTATTATGTGGTGACTTTAATGTGTATTTTAATACAGCTTCAACGTTTGGAAGAAGATCTAAACGTAGTGGAACTGTGTGATCACAGAGCACATTCTATGCAAAGATGAAGACTTTTTGGACAACTGAGTTGACTTTCTTGATAATAACATTGACGTTCTTAGTGATACCTTTCATCAAGTTGCACTTTAAGATTGAGAAGTAAGTGGTTTGCGTTTAAATAACTATTTAAGCACGTAACAGACTCAGATTATTGTGCAAATTACAATTATATAAGGCTAAAATTGAAGCGAATGATGAGACTTCATTATTATCTTCAAACCGTCAAGTAGCAATGTGGAATATCATTAATACAAAAAGGAACTCTCCCAAAACAAGATTAATTCACAATTAACTCCAAATGACTTTAATGAATATTTCACATCTGTTCCTCACAGTATCACTAAAAAAGTATCTGACGGTGTTGCTCACAACCCTGATGATCTGTTTAGTAAAAATATACCTAAAGGTCGGAGTTTTTCTTTTCGTGAAGTTAGTTTTACCGAGGTGAGAAATGTTGTAAGGTCGCGCTAAAAAATAGTAGGTCTAGAGATTTTTATGGCTATCTCTATGCTTCTTAAAAATAATATCAATTCGATTATATATCCACTAACAAAATTAATCAACAAATGCCTTGTTTCTGCAGTTTTTCCTGTCTGAAAATCGCAAAAACCGTTCCACTTTTCAAAAGAGGTGATGCAAATAGCGTTGAAAATTATCGACCCATTTCCCTTGTGCCCATATTTTCGAAAGTGATAGAGAAAATTATGTACAATCAGGTGTTAGAATATTTTGAAGCAAACTGTCTTTTCTCCTCTAATCAATATGGATTCAGGAAACAGAGCAGTACTACTGATGCAGTTGTTGAATTTGTGAACAACACACTGAAATGTTTTGAGACAGGTCTTTTTTTCGCTTTCATTGTATTTGGACCTCACAAAGGCCTTCGACGGCGTTTCTTATGAGGTTGTCCTGGGCAAGTTGGAGAAGTACAGGTTTGATGCAAGCAGTAGGAAACTAATCCAATCTTTTTTAACTGATCGGCATCAGGTGGTGTGTACAGAAGGTGGCTGGTCGGATGAAAAGGAAGTAACAATCGGCGTTCCTCAGGGTTCTATTATGGGACCTTTACTTTTTAAATATTCATCAACGATATTCGATATTATCTGACTAGCTGCCTTACCATCCTGTTTGCTGATGACTGCTTTATCGGTCAGTTGTGGGGATCTGGGGCGTGCGACAGAGCTTGCGGGGGAGGCACAGTTGAGGGCTTCAAAATGGTTTTCTGGTGGTAAGTTATGCATGAACAAGGGAAAGACAGAGTAGTTTATCTTTAGTTTGAGACGTGTTGAGTTATCGCCCGTCCGTTTTCTTGGAGTTCACATGGATACTCACCGACTCACTGGGTCTGTTCATATAGATCACTTAGCTGCCAAATTGAGTTGAAATATTTTTGTTTTAAGAAATCTATCTCACTCAGTATCACCAAATGTCCTGAAGGTGGCTTATCATTCTCTATGTGAGTCGTATATGAGTCGTGGTATTCTGGTATGGGTAACTGTGGTGAATTTGACAGAATTTTCGGTCTCCAACGTCGTGCTGTGAGAATTCTGGGTGGGCTGAGGTACAGGGATTGCTGTAGGGATGCTTATAGGACTCTGATGATTTTGACCCTTCCCAGTTTATTTATCATGGAATGTCTGATCTATGCACATTATAATATTGAAAGTGCCATATTACATAGAGATAGGCATGCCCATAACACAAGATTTCCCGATGATATGTGTTCCATACTGCAGGTTGAGTAAGTCACAGAATGGCTCAGATTGTATTTCTTTTAAGATCTATAATAAATTACCTGCAAGTGTCAGAAATTTGTCTGGTAAAGATTTTAAATTAGGCCTGAAAAATTTTTTCAAAGAAAACTATTTTTATAACACTAAAGATTTCCTAAATTTTAATATATATATATGATAACTTGTTCTCACTGTTGCCAAACCCTCTCTTACTGATGGCTTCACTAAGTAATATGTTCGTGAATTTTTTTTTCTCTATTGCTTGATAATGTTTGTAGGCAAGTTTTAAGAAGGTTTCAAGTTTTCTACTCTTCTAAAGAACAAGACCGCTCTTTGTGCCAAATTGCAAGAAGACACCCTAGTACGTCGCACCCCATACACCAATGGTAATTTCTGGAAGCAACATGCATCAGTGTATCAGTCGAAACGATACGTCAAATACTTTGTTCAAGGGGTTCATACATCAGAAGGCCCTTCAGAGTTCCAGAGCTAACCAGACAACAAAAAATTAACAGACTTAATTGGTGTATCGAGCACCAAAATTGGAATATTGGGAATTGGCGAAATGTTCTATTTTCGGATGAGACCAGAATTGTTGTTCGATCAGATGACCACCGGATTTGGGTTTTAAGGGATCGTGGAAGACAAGCTAGACTGCAAGCAGCAAGACAAATTCCGAAATACCAAGGGGGCAGTGTGATGTTTTGGGGTGGCATTATGCTGGGAGGCAGAACACATTTGATTTCGTTTCCTGCCAGTATAACGGCTAGAAGTTATGTGTACCTTGTGCATGAACCCATAGTGATACTCTGGCGAGGTGCTCACGGAAAGAATTTCACTTTTATGCAAGATAATGCTCCTCCGCATACCAGCAACCATGCGCGACATTATCTTGAAACAGAGGGAATAGCTTTTTGGACTGGCCAGCTTGCTCTCCAGACCATAATTCAATTGAACATTTATGATAATCTCAAAAAGAAAATTAGATTACACCAGGATAATCCAAAAACCCCACAACAGCTCAACCAAGCTGCCACAGAAGAGTGACAGAATATCACCCCAGAATAGGTCTAAAACCTAATTAAAAGCATGCCTAGACGGATTCAGGCCTGTAGCGTGGCAACAGGAGGTGATACAAGCTACTGAGGTCGAGCAGAAAACACCTACTCCGAGAGAAACCAATTTTTAATTTTTTTACTACAGGCGGAAAGAGTTTCTCATTTTCTTTCATTCGTTTCTTCCTTAAAATAAACCTTAATTTCTTTTTTTTTTCAAGTAAAACTTATCAAAAACGATCAATTCCAACAATCGTTAGAAAATTCCAAAATTTCTGAAGTATTATTCCAACTATCGGGTGATTCCATATAAATTTGGTTGTGTGTATATTCGAACATGTGTTTTCCCATTGGACACCACTGAAGGATCATGACATGGTATAGTTAGAAAGTTTCAAATTTCGATCCGATTCCTTTTAGGCATCAGTTGTGTTCTACTTAGGTACGATTGCATAGCTTTATTGCAAATATTTCGCTCACAGAAGGTACATAACCTTAATTTGAGGGAGACTTTACTATCTGATTGATATCAGCGGTGTTTTGTCAACTAACCATATTTGCAAGTTGGCAGGAATGGTAGATATCGTTTATATCGACCTTCTTTCTGGGGTTCAAGAAAGAGCCGGAGGTAATGCTGAACCAAGTACTTTTTTTGGCGGCCACGATTTTAAATGCTAATTGATCGGCGAGAAATTTGTGAATAATACTCCTAATTTAGCTTTACGGCTTCACTTTCTGAACCAATTTTTATTATTTCTTACTTCATTCTTGACTGATTTTGAATGATCCAAGGGAATACTCTTCTTTCATAACGCCACCACAAAAATTCCTCTTGAATATTATTGAAAGTTGTAACATATACAGAGATATACATAGCCTTATATTGAGCAGAATCCTGAGCACAAGGTGATAAGTGATTTGATTAAATTATCAAAATACTCAATAAGTTGAAAATAATTGACAATATTCACATACTATATTTCTAATATCGAAGATATTATTATATATTATGTTCAGTTAAATTTGATATCGAAGGTATTGTTAATTATTATTTTCAGTCGAAGCCGAAATCGAAGATATTAAATAAAACAAAAATAATTGGTATTTTAGTATTCATTAATATTAGTGGCGGATTTATTCTAAGACCCAATATGCCTCGTGCCTATAGCGTCCTTATTTTATGGGCGATCAATTTAATGATGATTACAAGAAATAACTCAAAGTACTCCAATGTTTCATTGTGCACATGACCACATTACACTGCATCGTACGACAATGACTTTTCAAAACCACTTTTGTACATTTTATGCATAAACTATATTTGTAAATGTAATGTGTATCTGAAATGAACATGTTTCTAAGTTATATCTTATATCTGAGTGATCTAACCTAACCCTACCTACCTACCTTCCTACCTAGGTAGGGTGTACCGTAGCATATTTGATGAAAAGTTATTTAACAGATCGCAAACAAATGATGGAAATCGGAGAATATAGAAGCAGTGTGAAAGAAGTAACATACGGAGTACCACAAGGAACAGTACTAGGTCCGATCCTATTTACAATATATATAAACAATCTTCTGTTAATGGAAACAAAAGGATTAATTATATGTTTTGCAGATGACGCTGCTCTTTTTTATGAAAGTAAATCCTGGAAAGAGTTAAAAAAATATGCAGAATGTGATTTTCTATAAATTAAAAAGTGGTTCGAATGTAATAAGCTGACTCTCAATCTAGAAAAGACATTTTACTTACCATTTGTATCATATGCATCTGGTCTGCCACAAATGGGTCCCCTACACGTCGACAATTCGACCATCATACCTGCAGCGGAGAGTATAAAATACTTAGGAATTACCCTCGACAGACATATAAGATGGAATAAACATGTCGATAATATAGTTAAGAAGTTAAGAGGGCTGCTTTATAAATTCAGATATTTAAGGAAGATTCTTGACGTCAAGCACCTACGCATACTCTATTTTGCTCTCGTGGAATCCCACTTATCATATGGTATTATAGGTTGGGGGTGCTTACGAGAATCAACTAAAAAGATCGAAACAATGCAAAATGGTTGTTGAGGATTATTTTGGGAGACGACTTACCTCTGATGGAGACGAACTGTATAGATTATCAGGAATAGCTGACATTCATCAGTTGTTCTCGGCTCACATTTTGTTTCACACATTTCAAGGAAAAATACAATTGAATTCAATAGAACATATTTATTCTACCAGAAACAAGAAAAATAGATTTGAAACCCCGAGAGCTGAGAAAAGAGTTGGGCAACGATCCTTTACCTATTTGGCACCAAGAATATATGCCATGTTGCCTCAAGAATTAAGAACAGCCTATATGTATAAGAATTTCAAGAGAAAAATAAGATAATGGCTACAACGAAGTGGCAGGCATATCTTTTTTAATGTTATAAATCAGCTGCCTTAATCAGATATGTGACAATAAAATACCAAATTAGTGACTTTGATGCTGATAGTCTCTCTTCATACCGATAGTGACTTTTTATACCGATCGTGATCTTCATACCGACAGTGACTTAACATAGTGATTTTTCACCCCGATAGAGACTTTCACACCGATGGTGACTTTCCCAACGATAGCGACATATCAAGGGACATTGATAGTAACTTTCTTCGTGGTGACTATGAAATTTCAATGGTACTAATAAGAAATGTTGGTTTTGTTTTTTGTTGTTTGCTTATATTTTTATTTTTTGAACTTATGAGAGAAATATATTGTTTATTTAAGTTCAATTCACGTACAGACATTATGTAATGTCTCTGTGATTAAACGTTTATTCAGACTTATAATAGTTATTAGGTAAGAAATTCATATTATTTGTTATACATTCTTCAAATCTGAATAAACTATATTTATTATCGTGGACTTATGCACTATCTCAGCTAGTAGCTGGATATAATTTACCTTTCCCAGATTTAGCAATCAAAGGAATAGGCTCGATTACAATATACTTGACATAAATTTCCTAACTATCCTACATGTATTAAGAATTACAGCTTTTGCATTTCTATATAGGTATTCTTATGCAATTCTAATTTCTTAAGGCTATCATGCAAAGTTTTGGGTATTAAACCAGTCGAGGATACGATGACAGGAACGATATCTATTTTGTCGAGGTGCCACATCTGCTTGATCTCAATAGCAAGGTCTGTGTATTTGGACTTTTCTCCTGGAACTTATTCAGCACGTTGTTATTATTTGGTATGGCGACATCCACCAGCATTGCTGTCTTGGCTCTCTTATCATACACCTCTATGTCCGGCCTATTATTCGTCACCATTCTGTCAGTGATAATAGGCCTATCGTAGTATAATCTGATAGAGTCATTTTCCAATACGGGCGCCGGTTGATACTTGTAATATGGCTGGAATGTATTCAGAAGTCCGTACTTGTGTGCAAGTTTCTGATGGATAATGTTGCACACTTGATTATGCCTGTGAAGATAGTCTGTATTGGCCAGTTGTTCGCATCCGGACGTAATATGCTGTATCGTCTCCGATCTTATATGGCATTTTCTGCACCTATCTGTTTTAATGTTCCGTCCTTCATAATAAATTTTTGTAGTTGTTTGTAGCGATCACTTGGTCTTGGATGGCCATAAGGAATCCCTCTGTTTCCGCGAATAATTCTCCTTTCATCAACCATTTGTTGGAGGCTTCTTTGTCGATGTGTGGTTGATTAATCTCATAGTGATGTCGTCCATGCAATTCCTTTCTTGACCATTGCTCTTGTTTTTCAGTATCTGATAGGAATGGTAGATTCAGCAGGTCATCTCTGGTAGCAAGATTTAGAGGTGTATATCCCTTATCAGCCAACGATACCACTCTATGTAGGTCAGAAGTGAGAGCTTTTGCTGAGAAGAATTCTCTGAGATTTCTTATCTGTTCGGTGTGTAAATTGACAAGATCTATTAATCCGTGTCCTCCTTCTTTCCGCTTCAAAGTTGTTCGTATCACAGACGATTTTGAATGATGATTGTTGTACTTTGTCAGCATCGTTCGGGTCTGCCTTTGAATATCATCTAGCTCCGTCTTAGTCCATCTGATTATTCCAAATGAGTAATGCAACACTGGAATGGCGTAGGTGTTAATTGCCTTGACTAGATTCCCCGAGTTCAACATCGATTTCAGCACAGACTTCAGACGCTGACTGTATTCTGAACGAATCTTCTCCTTTGATTGTTTTTGGTCTAACAATCTGGCTTGTTGGTATCCCAGATATTTGTATGTTTCGCCATCTCTCATGCACTGTATAATGTCACCGTTTGGAAGTTGTGTTTCACCATCTATGACTTTCCCTCTTTGAATGTTCAGGGTCTTACATTTTTCAATCCCGAATTTCATATGAACATCTGCCGAGAACTCACTGACAGTTTTCAGCAAATCATCCAATTGCTTCTTGTTCGAAGCATATAATTTGATGTCATCCATATACAGCAGGTGGGAGATTGTATGATAATTCCTTTCTGCTTTTATCCTAAATCCGTATCCAGTTCTATTGAGCATTGAGGACAATGGGTTCATTGCCAAACAGAACCATAGTGGACTCAAAGAGTCTCCTTGAAAAATTCCACGACGTATGGGTATCTCGTCGGTTTTAATTGATTTATTGTTCATGTTGACCTGCAGAGACGTGCGGCAGTGTGTCATTGTTGTCTTCAAGAACTCTACCAGGGCTGGGTGAATGTTGTATATCTGCAATACTTCAACAAGCCAAGAATGGGCGGTACTATCGAATGCTTTCAGATAATCGAGAAAAGCTGAATGAACATTGCGATGCCCTACGTGTGCCTGTTTCATTATCACAGAATCGATGATGAGTTGTTCCTTGCACCCTTGGTGTTTCTTTCTGCATCCTTTCTGCTCCTCTGCTAATATATTGTTGTCGTCAAGGTGTTGGTATATTCGATTGGATATGCATGAAGTGAGTATTTTGTAGAGTGTTGGCAGGCAAGTGATTGGCCTATATTGAGACGGATCCTGTGTTCTATCGCTCTTAGGTAGCATATATGTTAAGCCTTGCGTTAGGAAAGTGGGTGTTTTCTTGGGATGTTGAAGAACATACGTGAGCTGTTTCGCTAGGGCTCCATGGAGCTTATCAAACTTCTTGTACCAGTAGTTGTGGATATTATCTATACCTGTGGCCTTCCAATTGTTGGTCGCTCCAATTACTGTTGTAATTTCTTCCTCCGTTATTCCATCGAAGTCCATATGTCTGATATCGAGGCGTTCTTTTTCATTCGTGATCCATTCCGCATCTCTATTGTGTTCTTTGGGGTTCGACCATATTGATGACCAATAGTCGGTCAAGCACTGTGCGTCAGGTACTTCTCTGTTATTGTTGGTCGCAGTTTTGTTATTTCCCTTATGAAAATTGGCAGCGTTTTGGAGGAACCTTTGGTTTTGGTGTTTCCTTTCAGTACACTTGACGTATCTTGAAAGCCTCTTTGCTGTTGCTTGGAGTTTCTGTTTCAAAGTGTCCATATACACGTCGATGTGTTGTTTGTGATCAGGGTGTTTTGTGTTCGTACCAATTTTCCTATAAATTTTGCGTATATGTGATTTCAAGCGCCTTGAGGGTTTTCTGTTTCTCAGGAATTCTGTGAAGCGACCGATTTCTGCTCTAATATTATCAATATCCTTCTCCAGTCGTTTTTGCCATGGTGGTTTTCTGACGCTTTTTGGCTCAGCTTGAATCAGAGTTGTGGAGATTTGTTGTTTGTGAAGTCGAAGAACCGCTACTGCTCCACAGTAAATCAAAGTGTGAATCTTCTCCAAGGTGTTCTGGTAGGTATATTCTTCAAACATTGAGTTTACACTTGCTAGGATGATATTGGTGTTCTTGTTCGTCTTGAGTTTGGGCAGTTTAGGTCTTTTAGTTGGGTTACTACCACTGAATTCAGTTATTGCTCTGTTGAGTTCTGATCTTGCTAAATACGTATATTCGTTCTGCTGATTCGGCTCAAGAGGGCGTTCCATGTTAATATTCGTTTCCGTGGCTTCGATGTTATCTGTAACACTTTCATTGACTCCAGCAGGTATACCGTTATGAGTATCATTTTCGCTTCTGAGTTCCATTATGACCTCTTCTCGTAAGCTTTGCAGCGTTTCTGAAGAAAGTAGCCTGTTTTTAACGATTGTTCTTCGTTGATCCGAAATTCTCTGCTCGGATATGTGCTGTAATTCAGGATATTTTTCTATGAACGCAAGATGTAACGCGTATCTGTATGCTGTCATTTCCGATTCCAAGTTTGTAATCTTGTAATAGGAACGCATAATGAAGGTATTCATTTCTGGAGTCCACTTCATGCGTTTCCTAGGGAGTCCGGCTCTCGTGGTCGTAGGCATAATGGCTTGCGCCGCCGTTGAAACATCAAGAGTCGGTTGAGAGGTGTTGATGTTATTTCCCACTCGGTTTTGTGTTGCAGTATCCCTACTCGATATCACGATGCTTCCGTCGCTAACCGAGGGAGACTGTGACTCACTTTCCGAACAAGACCCACTTCCCAAATCTTGAACGCGACAAGAGGTTATGGTGGTACAATGTCGATTCACCCGTTTATTCCTTAGATTGTACATCATTGGATAGGTTGCATTTTATACCTACTGCCAGGTTCAGCTTGGGTACCTCGGGTTCGCTGAGCCCGTACTCAGAAACAATGTTCCTGGGCGCCTGAGGGTTCTATATTATTATTATTATTATTATTATATATAGATATTAGCTTTCTGCACAATATACATTATTTTAGTCAAGGTTTGGGTTAGGTTTAGTTAGGTTCTTCTCTATAATATCAATGAAAAAACTCATAGTTATTCAAAATTGCGTTCATTGATTGTTTCAAAACAAAAGAATTACATATGGTGTTAAACTTAACTAAGGAGTGACTTCGGACGTTGAAGCGTGGAACTGCATGCCCTCAGCATATTTTTCATAAGATGGTACGTAACCACTGAGTGCTAATCGCAAGCATGATGACATATAATCGTCAGTTAGTCGATTGCGATATTTTGACTTAATTATCTTCATTTCAGAAAATGCAGATTAGCATAAGTAAGTTGACCCAAACATTGGCGTCAGTTGAAGGCCGATTTGCCTTAGTTTCGGATATTTATCTTCATATATAAGACACCAGAAATTTGTATCAGATGCTGTAGCTTTGAGATGTATATCTGATATAATCTGCACCAAATCATTTTCAACAGAACATGAGTTCATATTTAACTGACTAGCTATTTCAGTAGCTAATTCCTCAATGTTTTCACATGTTGAAGGATAACTCATAAATGATGCTATATTTGCCAATTACTGCAATCATAAAAAAGCATTTCGAATTGTCCCAAAATATTCATACGTATCATAATTGAACTGAGGAATGCTTGCTTTCAATGACGGAAAATGTTTCAGATCCTTTCTTTTCAGTTGATCTATCATAAGTTGCAATTTACTTTTGAATGCGTTTACTGCGCTAATCATCTCAATAATAGTTTTTCCTTTGCCTTGAAACCCCAAGTTAATGGTGTTTAAGTGCATTGTGATGTCAGTCAAATACGCCAAATCAGTCAGCCATTTTTCGTTTTTCAACATCTGAGTGTCATCACCTCTTTCGTCTAGAAAAGCTGTTATTTGTGTCAATAATTCTTGAAACCTTTCTAGGAATTTTCCGCGATTCAACCACCTGAATTCTGTGTGAAGAACTAAATCATTGTGTTCAGCTGACTCCCTATTTTCCAACTGCAACTTGAAGAGCCGCCGTTGCAAGCTACGTGCACGGATGGAATTCACAATTTTTGTTGCAATGCCCATAATTTCCTCCGAGATTAAAACTTATAAACACAAAGCTTGTTGATGAATAATGCAATGGAATGAAAAAAATGAAGGGAAATCTTCATTAGCTCGACACAATGCCACAAAACCGTTTTTGTTTCCAGTCATTGCTGTTGCCCCATCGGTTGTAATGCACACTAATTTGTATATTGGTAGCTTGTAGGTTTTTACAAAATTGAAGAAAACGTCATATGTATGTTTGCTATGGCTCTTCCCTTCCAGATGAATGATTGTCAAAAATTCTTCCTTAGCTAACATGTCATTGAATACCATCCGAATAAAAAAATACAGCTGGGCATTGTCTGTCATATAGGTGGATTCGTCGAACTGTGAAGAAAATAATGTACATTTCATGATATCATGTTTCAGTTTATCTGCCATGTCCTGACTCATGACTTATACGCTTTGTGACAGTAGGACGAGAAAACTGAAGTTCTCTAACAGCAGACATGATTTCTGTTTTATTTTTAAATTCTCCAAATAAAGTCTCGCCCGCTTCTATAAATGCTTCCTTCATAACCGATACATTTTTGAATGGTTTCTTATGTTTCGCCAATATATGAGATATTTTAAATGAAGCGATCGTAGCAGCTTTTGCTCGTTTGGCTGATCTTGTTAACATGAATAATAAAATAAAACAAGATACTACGTTTTAACAATCACTAATTTATTGATGTAAAGAATGACAAAATTTTTACATTGGTTGGGCCGGTTTCGGACATACGTCCATTATCAACAACAAGCTAATGAAAACTGAATATTAATGTACAATACAGGAATTACCATCAATAAAATGCTAGTAGGGTCACAGTAACTTGAATAATGGTGATTGGTAGGTAATTAAGTCTACCTGCTCGTTAAGGAGCTTAATCCTTTCTACCGTAGATGCCTTGAAAATTTCCATCGATTCAAATAAATTGAGTTTATAAGATTTGTCACAGGAATGAAGAATTTTTAGCTGTTGAAGTTCTGGAAAAGGATGACATTCATTCAGATAATATGCAGCTAAAACTGAATCATATTTATGCTGCAGGAATGACCGAAAATGTTTTTTGTATCTAGCCTTGAAAGAACGTCCTGTTTGACCTATATAAAAGAAATTGCACTCAGAACATGTTAATTGGTATACTCCTGATTCTTCGAATTTATCTGTTTTATCTTTTGTGTTGAAAAGCAGGCCTGACAATTCGCTAACTAGTTTGAATGCAATGTGAACTTTTTTACTATCAGACAAAGCTCTGGCAACCTGTTCTGACGTCTTCCCAAAATATGTTACAGACATAAATTCACAGAGCGATTTCTTTGCCTTTATCGGACATGGATCGAAAATCAGAATTTAACACCATTATGTTAATAGCAGAGAACAACGGCTTCGATATTAAAACAATAGAGAGTTTAATTAATCGAAAAATACGCAACATTACATTCAACGTGATTTATCCCCAATCCAAGAGAGAAAAGCCTGAAAAATGTATGTCTTTAACATATTTTGGGAAGACGTCAAAACAGGTTGCGAGAGTTTTGTCTGATAGTAAAAAAGTTCACATTGCATTCCAACCAGTTAGCAAATTGTCAGGCCTGCTTGTCAACACTAAAGATAAAACAGATAAATTCGAAAAATCAGGAGTATACCAATTAACATGATCTGAGTGCAATTTCTTTTATATAGGTCAAACAGGACGTTCTTTCAAGGCTAGATACAAAGAACATTTCAGGTCATTCCTGCATCATAAATATGATTCAGTTTTAGCTGCACATTATCTGAATGAATGTCATCCTTTTCCAGAACTTCAACAGCTAAAAATTCTTACTTCCTGTGACAAATTTTATAAACTCAATTTCTTTGAATCGATGGAAATTTTCAAGGCATCTAGGGTAGAGAGGGTTAAGCTCCTTAACGACCAGGTAGACTTAATTACCTACCAATCACCATTATTAAAGTGACTGTGACCTCTACTAGCATTTTATTGATGGTAATTCCTGTATTGTACATTAATATTCAGTTTTCATTAGCTTGTTGTTGATAATGGACGTATGTCCGAAACCGGTCCAACCAATGTAAAAATTTGTCATTCTTTACATCAATAAATTAGTGATAGTTAAAACATAGTAACTTGTTTTATTTTATTATTCATGATGAATATCAACTATCACGTAGTCCAGGCTTCATGGATCAATTACTTGTGAACATGCTCTGTTTTTTTTTTCAAACAAGATATCAAATCACGTACTTTTCGTTTTCTTAATTCACTCTGTGGCGGAAAACCCTTTCATAGTTTTTATGAACCGTTTCAAGATGCCTCTCTAAGTTACCAAGCTTAGGTATTTCAACTGACGCACGACAAATAAGACAAATGCACTTATCCTTCACCATAAATAACAAAAATTCTTCCTCCCGATCGTTATTGAAATGATACGTTTTAGATTACTTTGCTGCACTAATTTTGTACTCTTTAATAATAAACTTTGTATCAACGTAGTATTGCCTACCAGTTACAATTCAGAATGGTTCAAATTCCTGTAGGTGCAACATTTATATCGGCTTGAACTAGAGTCTTGAATGATCCCGCCAAACGCGCCTCCCGAAAAGCATCAAGAATCAAAAACGCGGCTTTTCTTCGACAAGTACCTCGCGTTCCTTTGATAAAGCCGCTTTTTGCCGCTAGCAGAGTGTTATTTCATTACGTAATACATTTTTGTAGTTTAGTTACCTAATTATCAAAAATTTTTCTTTTTCTCGAGATCTACTCGAAAAGCACTGACGATCGACTGGTCGACCGCGATCGACCAGAGTACCCCTGCCCTAAACTTTGGGGCCTAGACCTAGGGCGGAAAGAATTCAAATACGGCACTGGTTCATTTGAGTTGTGTTTTTGAGTTATTTTCAATTTTTTTGTTTCATTTTTCTCAACATCTATAATCTCTATAATTTTTAATACAGAAGAAAATAATTTTTCTTCATTTCATTCTAAGAATATCTAGAACTTATTTACTGAATGAATAAATAAGAAGTATTTTATATCCTCAGAATATAAAAAGTATGTTCTTTTGTGATAGAAATTATAGATTGTAGGTGTTATAAAATTCCGAAAAATTTAGTGTTCGAAACTGAAACGAATATATGAAAAAAACTCAAATATACATAAAGTTAACACATATATTTATTCAGACCCCATCTGTCAGCAAACAGACAAATCCGGCCATGCTTTAGTCCTTAGCTTAACTTAACCACGATTCCGAGGGTAGTATAATCCACTAATAACATGTCGGATTAAATTTAAATGCTCGTGGGTATATGATAATACATGAGATGGGAATGAAATATGGAGCAAGGAAAGGTGATACTTTTGGGTGGGCACATCATTATTATTGAATTCCTTCTATTAAAAAGGTACTAAATATATCTTCTCGTCGTGCATCATGATAGTAATTTTTATTGCTCAGTTCTGATCTATTTTAACTATTGAAACAATGATTCATGTTGTCTCGCAGGAACAATCATTTCATCGTTATCACATTCAGAAAGTTCAGGAATTACTTCCCAACGATCACCTAACTTTCTGTCGATTTATCCAAGAGAAGAGAAATCCAACGTTAACATGGTCTAAATGTGATATTTTTGACTTGCTAGGTGGTTGAAGAAATGAAATCATGAAATTGAATTATTATTTTTTGTTACTGAACCCCCCATCATCGAGCAGTTTTGCTCAAACGCAGATAGTCATCAAATCTTGTAATATTCTTCGTAGGTTTCTTTCCGAAAAAAAATGAGGTAGAGTCATAGGTTTTCTCTTTAATTTATACTGCTCAGTATCTCACTTCATATTTTATTTATTTGTATATATAAATATGATATAATTAACTGACAATTTTATCATATTTATATTCAAAGCAGTATTCGATTCGATCATTCAACACCTCACACAAAGAATACTATGAATGAGTAACATTCAGTGTTACTTTCCTAAGGTCCATACACTGGATTTTTCCGGGGAGAAAGCCTCTGACACTACTCGTTGGTACATTGATGTCATTGTCTGATGATTCTATAGTTTGTATATATTCTGGTAGAATGATATATTCTCATAACATTCAACGTTATTCTAATATATAATGATTCCAGGATATGTTTTGATTATAATCATTGCCTGACAATGGTATTAATTACATATTGCTTCTCAGCATCCTAACAAGCAAGCTACATCGGCGTACCCTAACGATTCCAGAAAGGACATGTCTCGTACGTATGTACAAGAGTAGCTCTCTATGGACCGAGACGGCGAACCCGCTACCGGACTTCGAGAAAGATACGAACAATAACAAACAGATGTGAGAACTTTAGAAATTCCATCACTTGGAAACATTTTTCGCCAGTCTGTGAATCACATTAACGGTACAAAACGAGCGAAATACTCCCGCTGAAATGGTTCTCTGGGCCTATGTTTCCGGGCTAAAACCTCCCGTCGGTAAATATCTGATGAGACGAATATCTTCTGCGACAAACTTCGCAAGGAGTCTACATATGTAAACTTGAGACAAAAAGAATTATTCAAAAATCCGTAGATCAATGAATACTCCCTCTTGAAAAGAGATAGTTCCCAAATCTGCCCGCCAAGCACGCAGCCCCCAACAGCCACCATAGTGCAACTAAGCAGGATGCCGAGAAGCGAAGCGGCAGATTGTAGTTTCGTTCTTATTAGGATCTCATCAGTGCCGCATATCATCCTAACAAGCAGCATCGGGGTATCCTAACGATTCCAAAAAGGACGTGTCTTGTACATACGTACGAGAGTCGCCTTCTATGGACCGAGACGGCGAACCCGCTACCGGACTTCGAGAAGATGTGAGGACGTTAGGAATATAAACACTTGGAAACATCTTTCGCCAGTACGTGAATCACATTAACGGTACAAAACGAGCGAAATAACCCCGTTGAAATAGTGCTCTGTTGAGGCGTAGATTTTCGCGGACGTAGTTAAATGTTAATAAATTCTTCCAGTTTCTCGTCCGTTGATCCTAGTATTGACCATTCGTTAGTTGTCGTTGAAGAAACCAAACCGATTAGCCTTGCCATCCTACCATACGTCAAAGGAGGAACCGATAAGATAGGAAAAATTCTTCAGAAACACAACATCAAGCCTATCTACAAACCACACAATACCATCCACAACAATCTGCGAACACCAAAAGACCAAACACCCCTCGAAAACCAAGGCGTCTACAAAATTCCGTGCACGGGATATGATCACGTCTACATTGAGCAAACAAATAGAAGAATAGAAGTTCGGATACAAGGACATAAGAATTCAGAAAAACGACAAGCACCTTCATCAGCAATCTTTCAACACTCGAGCTCAACTGGTCACAAACTCGACTACCGGAACACAAAACAGGTAGCCAACATAAAACAACTACGAAAAAGGAAAATAAGAGATGCCATCGAGATAGAAGAACATACAACTATGAACAAACGGGATGACGCCATAAATTTACCAACGACTTGGAAGACAGTATTGAAACACGCATACGATATATCGATATTTAGAACAGAAACAGGACGACACAAATGAGAAAACACTAGGAGCAGCGACGAATACACACAGTCCGCGAGTCGAATAGCCGACCAATGGGAACGCGCCACGATACAACTTTCGATCGCGGAAGGATAAAGCTACATAGATATATATATATATATATATATATATATATATATATATATATATATATATATATATATATATATATATATATATATATATGGCATTCAGCAGAGAGGTCAAAGAAAACTTTCGATGAAAAAACAGCACGCCACTTATTTTTTCAATATTCATATTTTCCTCAGATCGATCTACGCAAAATACAACTTCTACTTTTAGTTCTGTGAAAGTTTTTACGCATCTGGAATAATGATATATATATATATATATATATATATATATATATATATATATATATATATATATATATATATATATATATATATATATATATATATATATATATATATATATATATATATATATATATATATATATATATATATATATATATATATATATATATATATATATATATATATATATATATATATATATATATATATATATATATATATATATATATATATACATACATTAATACCATCCTCTGAAACAAGCTGATAAGGGTCGCTAAGTCGATTTTCTCCCCAACTTTGAGGAGATTGGAAAAACATTTGTTTGCAATAGATATATGTATGTGGGTGCTAACAGAAGTGATCCTGAGATTCAAACAGCAATAATAGCAATAAGACAAATTATTATCAATCGGAAGATGTACAAGGACAAAGAATGTAACACTCCAGTGACCGATTTTGCAACCGAATCAAATCAAACATCAGATAATATTTCTTTAGGCTTTCCATCAATTTACAAAAGATGAGCAGCTAATTGACTTGGCTGGAGTAAATTTTAATAATTTCCAGTTTTTATTGAAAAGAACTCAAATTTCGCCTAAATGCATTGTTGGAAAAAAGATAGAATATTAATTTTTCAATGAAAATTAAGACTGGGTTAACATCTTCAGCTTTGAGTGTGAACGATTTGTTTGTTATTGTTATTTTAGTTTTAGTTTTTGAATTGAAACCATTTTAAATTAACTTTTGTAATTTATTTTATAGTAAAACGTGAGTGCGTTGGAATGACATTTTTAGGCAGCAGTACGAATGTGAACTTATTAACATAGAAAATATAACATTATCTCACAGAATTAATCATAGAACTAGTATTGACAAATACAATATTGTACATATGCTATGCATACATATTTTAACACCTGCTCCAAATTTTGTCGTCAAATACGTCAAATAAATAAAACGAGAAGACCTAAACTAGACAAAGAGGAACCAGAGAAACTAAAATATTACATTTTACTCATGAATTGCTCTTTGAGGAATTGAAATTTTATATTCCCAAGAAGTTTGCTTTATATGTCAGCAGCTTGGACCTCGGTTGGACAGTATTTTATTTTCACAACACTTGCATGAATTTTTTCGTTTATGAAATGGTACCGCACATCTATGTGTTTACTCCTACGGTTGAACTGTCCATTTTTAATTAAAGTTATTGTAAGTTCATCGATCAATGATTTAAGATTAATCAGTTCTTTCACGCACTCAGCAGCTGCTATATATTCTGATTCTGTGCTAGAGAGGGAAACTATCAGTTGCTTCCTAGCACATCAGGAAACTTGTCCCCCACAAAAGAATATGATGTAGCATATGATGCTTTAACCTGTGTCTATATCTCCCGCAAAATCAGAATCACAGTGAGCAATTCATTTTTCAGAAGTGTTCATTTTGTAGCTTATGACTTCACCTTTTGTAGCTACTAGATAACGAAACACTCGTTTTATATTTATAATATCTTGCTTACTTGGATTTTCCATTTTTCTACTTAAGTAATTTACGGAGAATGAGATATCTGGTCTCGTCTTATTAGTTGAGTAAAACTTCCTATAGCTTCTCTGAAAGGAAAGTTTATATTTGGAGGTTTAGTTTTATCATTAATACCACAAGACACCATTGGAGTAGAAACAGGTTTTGCCTCATGCATATCAAAATTTTTCAGAATTGTTTCAGCATAATTTTCTTGTTTTAAGCAAATTTTATCAGCCTTCTTTGTAATTTGAATTGCTAAAAATGAATCTGGATTTTCACAAATTACCATATCGAATTCATCTTCATCAATTGACACTAGTTCTCTTGATTTACTTATAACCATTCCATCGTGAACATAAATGGCCAAAAATAAGGTTCTCTCTTTATTGGTGAATATACACTGATCACTTGTTAAGGATATTAAGCCATTTGATTTTAAGAATTTGCTGAATCTTTCATTCCATTTCAGAGGAGCTTTTTTACGCCCATACAAAGGTTTTTGTATTAAACAAACTTGAGTTTTATTAGTTTCTGACTCAAATCCTTCTAGAAAAAGCATAAAAATTTCTTCTTTCAAGTGGCCATAAGGGAAAGCTGTTTTAATATCTTATTTTGTTATTTTCATATTATTTTTAATAGCTAAGACAAACAAAACTCGAATTGAAATGTTTCCTACGACAGAACTGAACGTTTCAGTATAATTTATACCGTTCCTTTGTTGACCACCCCTAATCACCAATCAGGCTTTATAAGTTCCATCATCTTTTATTCGAAATACCCATTTACTTGTTAAGATTCGCTTACCCTTTACTTGTTCCTTTCCTACGTATGTCCATGTTTCATTATTTTCAGAAAATTCTTCATCACTCATTAATTCTTCTTCATCTGTATTTTCCACATCTGGAACATCTGGTGGTTCATTGATTTCAGGTACTTGTAATTCTGGTTGCTCATTTATATTTTCTTCTTCCAATTTTTGTTTACTTTGTTTTGTGTAACTACTTTAACGTTAATTTCATCGTCAAAAATCACATCTCTATGAACAATGATTTTGTGTGTATCACTGTCCCACAATCGGTAGCCGTTTAAAGAGTATCCAAGGAATATATACTCTTTACTTCTTGTATCAAGTTTCTTCAAGTAGTCAAGTACTTTGGCATGAGCTTTACATCCAAAAAATATGTAAATTGCATAAATCAGGTTTCTTGTTAGTCCATTTTTCAGCTGGTATTACATCTAATGATTCAGTAGACGCAACGCATCTAATTGCTTCTCCCCAAAATACGTTTTGATGCAGGAGATTTTTTTTAGGGTGTCCACACATGCTCCATGGGATTCAGATCTGGGGAGCAGGATGGCCATGGTAGAAGATCGATATCATTCTCTTCAACAATGTTCAAGACAACTCTTGCACGATGAGGAGGGGCATTATCTTGTTGGAAGAGTAGATTTTGACCCATTGTTTGGAGATATGGTACCACTTCAGGTAAAACTATCTCATTTGCGTAAGAATTTCCTGTGAGGTTATTCTGTATGAAAACGAGGTCAGTTCTTCCACCAAGGCGTATACCTCCCCAAAACATCACTGATCCGCCTCCCTCTATAACAACTTCTCGAGCATGCTGGAGACGGTTTTGATTTTCAGGTTCCCTCCATATTCGAATTCTTCCCGAATCGGGATAATAACTAAATCTAGATTCGTCACTGAAGAGAACTATGGCCCACCTCTCTTGATCCCAGTTTACGTGATCTTGGCACCAAGCTAAACGAGCAGCGCGATTTCCATGGGTCAGTTGTGGAACTCTTAAAGGACGTCTGGAGTGGAGTTGACCTTCGTGCAGTCGATTTCTCACAGTTTAGTCGGAAATTTGTACATTATAAACTCGTGTTAGCTCTTGAGCTAATTGAGATGCTGTGGTAGTACGATCTCTTCTGACTTGTAAAACCAAAAATCGGTCTTGGGCGACAAAACCAAAAATCGGTCTTGGGCGACTGTAGTAATCCTGAAACGACCTGTATGGCGTTCTTCTATGCTACCTGTTTCATTGAAACGCGACCATAAACGGTTTATGACACTTGGGCTACTTCCCAGAATCCATGGAGCATGCCAACGGCTCGTAACATCTCTTCTCTAGTCAAATATCGTATTTCCATGGTCGCATCACAAAACTTGAATCTTTTATTTGTGCTTACAACAGAAACAAAGTGCCAACTACCTACCAATCTAACCTAACCTAACCTAACTGATTTCAAACACTGAATACATGAAATTATTTATTATATATTATAAAGCAGCATCACATCTGCTGCATTTTTAGTTTTTTATAAAAAAAAACTAAAATCTGTTGCGGCACTCTACATTATTTGGTGAGAAATTGATGCAGGTGTTCATTTCTTGAAAAAAAATCATCCATATTAATCGTTCTGGATACGATATATCGATATTTAGAAGTGTTCCCTGGACTTTTTTGAGGTATTCATATTGTTCTGGAAGGGTTGACAAAATTTTTGATATTATCATTTCATCATCGATTCTTGGCTTAGATTTTTCAAACGATGAGCTAAATTTTCAATCGTACTTATGTGAAGAGACATATGAGTTCCTTTTTGGTAGGAAAAATTGAAAAATTCTTTCAACAGATTATACACTTCTGTGCTTCTGTTTCCCTTTGAAACACATTGCACAGTTTTTCAAACATATGTGACGTTTCACAGTTTATGATATGCATTGAGATTCTTTTGTTGATAGTGGTTGTTATTGTTTTCTGAGCTTTCGCGTCAATTTTAGTCCAATCAGCCTTTTTCGCTGCATCGGCCATGTCACCAAAAAAGAGAGTCCCCATTGACAATATCCCAAATTCCTTGAGATATGAATATTACTGACACCTGGAATTTTGGTTCTACGTTAAATATTATTGCAAATTATTGATTATGTCGGCTACCGTAAAACTTCTTTTATCAAATAATCCAACATTCATACATCACAATGTTTGTGTACAATACAACTCTTTTAACTCATCTTCCAACTGATATGTCTTAGAATAAACTTCAGTACAAATTGAACATGACAATCAATGTTTTTGAAATTTAAATCTACTGTTTCAATTGATAGTGACAGTAAATTTTTATGACGTAAAAAATTTGCTGTCAGAATTCTTGTCAGCCACTAATACTGATTTTAGTGGTGATTCATCAATCAGCTCTTCGAGATCGATCGATAGAGGTAAATTTTCTTGCATGTCTATCAATTTTTTACAAGGGTACATTTCTTCAAAATTTCGTCCTCTTGAGCACTTTTTCTCCACAAACTGACGACCACTTGATTTTCCCCACTGCTGGGCCTGACTGGTTTTTGTCAAACTTTCTTCATGATTTATGTAATAAATCAAATCAGCTACATGTTTGATTGCCAAAATATGCCATGAGTGATGATTGCCTCAAAAACAGTTTGTATAACTATGTTGAAGGTGCCTAAAAATCATTTAAAATTATTACTGAATTACGATCCGGAATTACATTGTCATTAATTTTTTCATCTTATTTCTGAAAATCATATTGATAATCAACTATTTTTGTAATTTTTATTATTGCAGTTGTCATGTACCATAGTTGTTTAGATTTCACTGGTTAACCTCATGGGATTCCAAAAATTTCTTTCAGTTTTTAATAAACATTTTTATATTTACTTTTTCCGTCGTAATAAGTTTTCATCAATTTTTCAATTTAAAAATCACGATCGCAGATTTTTATAACACATATTTACTTTCAAATTCGTTTTTTAAAACAATTTATTGTTATTTATACTGATCTTTCACATGTCATACCATTGCCGAGCTTGATTTTACGCTACCATCAGATGTCGCTTTCGTCGTGGTCCCTGCGAACACCGGAAGTTGACATCATGTTTGTTATTTCAAATGGATTGATGTTGATTGATGTATGTTTCTATCTTTTATTGCAGAAAATTAAATTCTGAACAATTTTTTTTCTCATATATTCACCACCTGAAATCAACCGAAAGGAAGATATGAATATTTCAATTGGAATTTTGCGATTTTTGATTTTCTCTTAGAAGGCATAAAAAAAATACTAAAGATCATTCAATATCGATTTTTTCTAGCCCCTTGTAAGTAAAGAAGTTCATTCAGCAGAATTCCATGAATTTGAAGACTTCACGGTATACAGGGTGATTCCAAAGCATGTGGCAAATCGTAGTAGGTACATTCAAATGTACAAAAGTCCGTTTTTTAAAATTATACTACATCTTTTTGCACACACCATTTATCTCGTAATATTAATATGCATTGATGTGTTATAGGTTTTCCTTTACCTAAAATGCATCGTTTCCGAGTTATTTGCGATTTTATCCTAAAAATTATGATTTTTCGTGCAAGGACCCTGAAATTCGCAGATTATATAACCGAAAATCTTCCAAATAATGCATTCCGATCTTTCAATATGAGATCCATCTCAAAATCTTCATCAAAATAATTCTGCTCAGAATTCCAAGGGAAAAAGTGCGAAATCAATCAACTATTGAAGTGGATAGTATCCGACTTCTCGTTTTTCTTCTTTTCTAGTAGGTATTTTCGATTACATTGTCAGGAAAATCATCTTTGACGTACCAGAAATACTTCGCTGAAGGAAGCATGTCGATTTTTGTATGGTTAGATGTAGGTACTTTTCAAAATATTGCCAACCGAAAAAGTCATGGACGTATTCCTTCAAATATGCTGAAAATCTTCAGTTTTAACTTGTGAAATAATATTTGAAATATTCTGTTTCAGGACAATTTGTGGATTTCAATAACAATCAATTCCAAGCATTTTGGAATACGGGAGCAATAATTTCAAGCGAAACTGAAAGGCGACAATTTTTAATCTGCTTGTTGCTGCATTTGTTCTCACTTTTTCGAGGAACAATCTTTCCCCCCCAGTTTTCTATCATTAATATAAGTTTCATCTCATATTGGAACTTTAATGTTTTAATGATCGTTGGATCCTATTTAGTATATCACAACTTGAGGGGGTAAAGCTACGTGCAATTTTGAGAAAAAAAGGGTGTATAAACATAGGTCCGCAAAAGCTTCGTTACGGATCTACAGGGTGTTGAAATTTTCGAAAAAAAATAATTTTCTTTTCAAAAATCCTGCAGTTTTAGAAATTTTCAGCCCAAATTTGGAATGCAAGCTATTTTTTACAGCCTCCATCATTACACGTCCTTGATTTTAACATAAATTCACAAGGTGTTTTCTTTCCGAGGCCATGTCTCCCTTTGCACTTTCAGTACTGATCAGCGTACAATCGATTTTCGTCATTTTCATTCAATTCAGAAACTTTCTTGACACTTGTAATTTTTTCGTATCTCCAACCGTTTTCAAGTGAAAAATTATTGAATTTGAATTATTTGAATTGTATGTTATTCGCTAGTTTAAAGAAAAAATAATAGAAAAACTCGATAGGTATGCCCAAAATTTGCTTTTATTTTGATAGCTCTACTTCTGAGAACAAACTTATACTTATTCAATATCCTGGGGTATTTCTTATCGTGTCACAAGAGGTTATTATCCGATTTCTCAATTCTTCTACAGTGTTCACTGGAGTGGTATACAATAAACTTTCGAGATATCCCCACGAGTGTTCACTGGATTGGATAAACTAAAATTTTGAGATATCCCCATAAGTCTAAACTATTTAAGTTTGGAGATCAAGGAGGCCATGGTTCTGACCTACCCCAACCTATCCATCGGTTGTTGAATGTATTATTCCAGAATTCCCTAGCTCTCCACTAAATTGTGCTGGTGTCCCGTCATGCATGAGCCACATTATGTTTATCACCAAAAGTGGCACATCCTTGAGCCATAAAGGTAACTGCACCTCAAGAAATAGCCGATAAGCGGGACCGTTTGGTCTGTTAGGCAAATAATTTCCAATTATTCCGACCCAGAATATTCAGTGAGAATTGTTCTTGATGATGAGATTCTTCAATCAAATGGGGGTTTTCCTCAGCCCTATGATGATTATTGTGAAAATTTGTGATAGCAGTTTTCGAAAAGTTAGCTTCGTCTGTGAACATTATTTCACTATCAAAATGAGCATTTTCTCTAAGAATCATCGGCAGAAATTCAGTCATGAAGGAAAATCTCGAGGAAGTAGAGTTTGGATGCGTTGAATATAAAACGGGTACAATAAAATGTCGTGGAGAATCCTCCAAACTAGTACATGTGAAATATTCAACTGATTTCCAATGTTTCTTGTACTCACTAAGGATTCAAATCAATACAATTCAAACCTGCTTCCTCAATATCTGGAGTTCTCATAGTTTGAGTTGCACCTTTTTAATGCAGTAAAAGTACCAGTTTCCCTCAACCTTCTGTGGATATTTGAAAATGTTCGCTTGTCTGATGTTACTCGATTTGTAAAGCGAACCTGATATAATCGCATAACTTTTGTTGTGACATACTATTATGTAGCACCCTGTATATATACACTAGTTTTGTGTATGACATAAGTGATTCGTATAATATTCATATAAAGCATATATGAACAGATGTCTTATATATATATATATATATATATATATATATATATATATATATATATATATATATATATATATATATATATATATATATATATATATATATATATATATATATATATTTATTTTGTTGTATAAAAAATTCGATAAATCTTCAATTCCAAACTCTCCGATCGTAGCTCATAATAGTCTGTACAATTTTCTGTTCATAATAGAAAATATCGGATTATTCACTTATGTCATACACGAAAATAGTGTAAATACTAGTACTATCTGCTCAGATTTCACTGTCTTTCATTAACCGAAAGGTATATAAATAAACTTGTCAAAACAACAGCACTCCCTAATAACTACATAATTGCGTCCGAGATGGCTGCAGTAGACATGCAGTTGGATGTTGGAAGGTCGTCTAAATCTGAAAAAATCTTCCTCGACGGGTGACAAGGGACACACGGTTCTGGCGCCAGCCCAGACTGTACAAATAAAGATTCGAAGAAGATGACTTGCTTTGTTGGTGATTATGAGTTTGTCTCTTCTCAGACTGAAGACATCAGATTTAAGATACGCCATAGATTCAATGAGTTGTATTTTCTATGTTATTTAGAGAACAAGTCGAGATATAATAAACAGGTTCTAAATTAATTCATGTTTTATATATGAGTTTCTATTTTTCATATCTCAAAAATTCTTTATGCAAAACTTTTCGAATTCATGAAATGAACATTATGGAAAATTTGAAGTTTATAAATGGAAATTATCCAAATTCAAAACTATTCAATTTTCACATAAACAATCACATTCATTATCTATATGCATCTCTTTGTGTCTCATTAAGTATAGATAGAATTGTTTCTGAATTCTATATTACTATTCATAAAAGGGGTTTTACCCTTACGAATAGCCCATGCAGGTTCCATCCCGATTGAACAACCCTGTATTTTTCTTAACTCTGAGTGATTGGAAAAATGTGCGGAAACATGTCGAATAATTGGGGGTCATCTATTTTTGTATAGTTGTGCGTATAGTTGAGCACACCCTGAGAGCACACCCTCTCAGGGGTGTGCTCAACCTACCACATTTGAAACTCTAACCTCTCTACAAAGGTATGTAAGTATGAGAAAAGTAATAATGACGAATCTTTTTAGCAAAAAATTATTTTTTTTTTAACAAGCCACCCTGAATATTTTGGCTCTTTTCAAGATCATCGAAAAAAGGGAAACAAATCAATTTTCTTAAAGAAGGGAAACCTTTCAAGGATAGCACCTACATTAACTTAACTGGAGGTTAGGTTAGAAAGTTAGAAAAAAAAAGAAGATTTTGTAGCAATGTCTTCTGATAACTCTTTTTACAATCTAGAATAATCTCGGAAAAAATTATTGTTTCATTCGATTGCAATTTTCACTCATTTGATTTGATAACAAAAATTCTCCTCAACTAGATATAAATAAAGAAAATGAATGAAAAAATTTGTTCCGATTTAATTATTTGGCTTAGAAGCAAGGAGCTTATCTGATAATTCGTTTATTCGATCATTTGATGCATTGTTTATCCATGTTTGAACTAACAGTTTGCTGATGTGGTTTATATATTATTTTATAATATTTCAAAAATAATTATGGTATAGACATTGATAGAGAAACTTTTGCTGGTAAGCCTTTATCACCAAAATCAAAATTGTACTCGAGTGGCTGCTAGGATATCCAACCAAAACCATCTTGAATCTAACGTTCGCCATAAGTACGTAATGGAATGGGTTCCAAAATTAATTGAGACAGGTCCAGAAATAGATAAATGATAGATAGATAGAAATACATTCAAATAATGAATGATGAATTGCATCGGTGGCAATATTGGGGCATGTGTAATTTATGCCAAACACGAAATCTTCACAACAAATCTTCGCTGCTTTCGGTGTTAGCGAACATAACGTTTTTAAAATTTCATAGAAATACAGGTGCCATCCGTAGAAAATCGAATTAATTCATGAATTAAATGATGATTATTGAAATTGAAGGCAAGAGTTTTGCTAAATTATGACCGAACGTATAATAACAATTACCCTCATTTCTTGAATAACGTTTACTTTTATGACAAATCCACCTTTTTACTTCAAGGAGAGGTTGACCGGCGAAACTGTACGTTTTGGAGCGATATAAATCCTTACGTATTTCAAAAAACCTAAACTCAATATCTGCTCCAGATTGCCAATACCTCAATTAACGATATCCCGGTCGTTGTATTGGAAGATGAGATTCTATAGGGTGACTAGCGCCATTTCCTGACCTGAACAATCTAGATTTTTTCTTGTGGAGACATCTTAAGTCCAAAATTTTGTGACTCGGCCAGGGAACCCTACCGACAATTAATCAAATATACAGAATGTTCCAAGGTATCAATCTCTCGGAATTAGATAGATGTCGTCAAAATAATGCCATAACTTTATGTACAATTTTATCCTAATATGCATTCCTCTGAGATATTATCCCTTGAATTCAAAGAAAAAAATTGTTTTCTTACGATAGCATCTTTGTTTAATAATGTAAATAATGTCTATGTAGTAAGGTTCAAATAATCAAAATAAATAATATATTAAATAAATAAATATTGAAAATATGGTTGCTCTTTATTTCCGTTTCTCTCGTTACTGGTTCATTTTTTCGAGATCTAACAGGAATGGCTTTTTACGTCAAAAACTTTGAAAAATCTAAAAATGTTATTAGATTTGTAAAACACTTATCCTCTAAGAACTTAGAGTGTATAAAGTGTTAGGGATAGTTCACCCTGAGCGCATATGGGACGAAATTAAAAAACCGAAAGCAACATTATATAATACTATTTTTTTGGACAATATCTTGAATTTCAGAAAATTCCTTTGAGAGAAACTGATTTTATCGTGAAAACCCAATTTATTTTTTTGAAATTTAAGGATAAGTATCTCAGCAGGGATGCATTTTAGGAAAAAAATTTATAAAAAGTTGTAGCATTATTTTGACGAGATCTATCAAATTTAGAGATGAGCAGGATACCTTATTCTGGGACACCCTGTATATATCGTCACGTCAAGTGCGTCGATTATTGCCAGGTCATCAACCAGCAGGGACCACAACAATGGGATAAAACTCCTCCCAGAGAGCAGCCTCTGTTAGCTACAAAACTTACTACTTTCCTTTCAGGGAAGTGTTGATCACCCAGGCATTTAGTATGTTTCTAACCCATTCCGTAATAATATTTGGTATAGTGAACTAGTAAGGCCCGCATTGAACGCACCCACTATGCCCATGAAGGCTGCAGCTGCAGTTTCGTTGCATTCCACAGACTGAGTGATGAATCCGATTAAATTGTAAGTGCCAGATCAGTTGATTCATCTTATGAAAGGCGAATTGATGAGCACTCAGAGGCTCCAAAGAGAACACATCGGTCCTGATGAATCTATCTAACATCTTCTCCATGCATCTGAACGAATGATATGAGTCCTATCGTTGTGAACGATTTAGGCTGAGAGTTAGAATGGTAACCCTTATCTCCTGCCAGCTGGTCGGGACAGCTCCAAATTGCTTTATTATACGACGTTAGAGTAGAATGATAGTGGTCCCATTTGTCGGTATTCTTAGCTTGGTTGACACGTTTCCGAACTTCTTTAGTGCACTTTTATTGGGCAGGATTTCACCATGAAGCTGTGCTGTTCTCAGGATTTCTCATTGGTGGACGGTTTTCGTGATACACTGACGCGATCGATCAGGATAACTCCCCAGCCATACATTAGTCGTCTTCACGACTGTTAGTGGCTGTGGGAATGCCTCTCAAATGAACACTGCAGAAGGTTCTATATTCGTCCGAATCTGTGCTTCTTGGGTTTCTGCATTCAACCACAGGTCTATGTTCAGACTCAATAGTGAATTGAGTATTTCTATGATCAGATTCCAAGCGACCACTTGATACATCCCACCTCGAAATTTTATTGCTCAGTGAACTAGAGCAGAACGTAATGTCCAAAATTTCTACGCGATTGAGCGTCACAAAGGTTGGTTCATCTGCTTTATTCTATAGAATGACGGCTTCTGACATAAGGAATACGCGTTGAAGTCAGAACTGCCCCACACTGAGTGGTATGGATAAGCATCACACCAAAATCGAGTATTCGATGGAGTACTCTGCAAGCAGTAACTATCAGCCGCTTTTTGCAGCTAACACCAGCGCATTTTGGTTTCGGCTCCGAGGCCTCCTTTCAGGTCGGGCGAGTCCTTCAGTCTCGCCTTTGGTTGGGGGGCTAAAAGAACTAGTGGCACCGTTAGCATCCGCTGCTGCTTTCCCAGTCACCGCTTCAGCTCTAGTAGGCGTGACTAGCCGGAACAGCTGGGTATCCACCAAGTCAGCCGTTGTTATCCTTGTGCAGACGCCAAAGCCGTGACACGACAGCAGGGTAAAGAGACACAAGTTGGTCCGCAGCCAGGTTTTCGAGGGGGACGCGCAAGGTTAGTGCCTTCATCACTGTCAGAACTGGCAGCCAAACTCTGCAGCCAACTCTATGTATCATATGGTTGTAATCAGGTATTTTATATTGATGTGGGTATATAGAATAATTGTGAATGGTACTGTATGGGATGGTTTATGGAAAACAGAACGATGAACTTTGGTTGTAGATAAATCTTAAAAGTTAATGGAATTCTTTGTTTCCAGTTACGAAGTGAACTTCATATTAAAATGAAATGAATTTATGAAGGTACTAAAGGAATCCAATTGTCTATTTGTACATTTAAAACAACAGATTACGTCATCTTTATATTTAAACCAATAAATGTAATGTTTCGAAAGCGGACGATTATGAATTATTTTCTTAATGCTATCCATGAAAAATTTTGTAGAAAATGACAGAGAGGATGACCCATCATTGTTTCTCATGTAAATTTGATTATTGAAGTTGAAATAATTCAGTTCCAAGCATACTTCTGAAAGACATAAGTTCTGATTGAATGATGGGATCCAAATCATTATTTTACAGAGCTTGGTTAATCAATTTCGATGTATCGTGATCCACTGGGATTGATTCGAGTGGTTAACACGAACGAGTTAAAATTGTTTCAGAAAGTAGTTCTATGATAGTTCTGAGCTGATTCCGAAGTATACGCACAAGTGAGAGGAATAACTCGTTCTGAATTGTTTCGTTATCAAGGATTAGACTATGTTGGAATACCAAAATTACAAATTGACTACGGATTCTGAAAATTATATCTCCAATGTACATACACGCAATAATTCATTTTCATTTCCTCCCTAGAGCCAAGAACTAATTTCATCATTCTAGAATCAGTTCTAAAATAACTCTAGGAACGTTGGAACACTGAGTTCACCAGTTCGTAATCAATTCAAATATTTGTAGGAACGCCAATACACCCAGTTCTGAACTGAAACAAACCTAATGAGTTCGAGAATTGTGTTTATGATGTTACCGATTTTTATACTCCAATAATTTCTATTTTCCACACAGACAGAAACATGTGCTAATTTTCATTCAGTCTCTGTGTTACTGTTTGGAGGAACTACCAATCTATTTACTGGAATTTATCTCGATCCTAACAGATAACATCCATTCAATTTTTATAAATATAATAACAATAACTTATTGAAAAATAAATGATTACGAAGGAAATAAGTTGATGATATGACAATTGAATTCAGTTCATGTAATAATTTGTATTCGTTCAATTTTTTGGTTCCTCCCTACTCTCGGAAGAGGTAGTCATCCCAAATGGACTTCCAAAATACTTAGTATAATTTTCCTTAACCGATATAGACAATATAGATGAAATGTGGGTTAGGTTAGGTTAGAAACCAAAAGAGACACGCCAATTCTTGTTTGGGAGCTATTCGAAAATAGTATCTTTATGAATATTCATATCATACAGACAGTTCAAACACAAAGAAAGGTGAGTCTGGGATTTATTAGTTTTTCCAACAACTGCAAATAAGTTTCTCCATTGAGATTGCCTTCGATGCAAAAAAGGTTCTACAATATGGTTTCCATGAATTCTAGCCCAAACATTCTATTTCTGAGTCGTTTGTGTGTAAGACTGTGTAAACCAATGATTCTGAGTATTCCAGTATCGATAAAGTGGCCCAAAATTTCCACTTCAATTATTTCGTTTCGTATAGGTCGATGTTGAACTTCATGATTTTTGTTAGCCATCGAACTTGTAGTTAAAAATTTATTCATCAAATATGAAACACAACTATTATTTCGATAATAAATTGAAATAATTTCGACCCGCTCATCAGTTGAGTAAACCATTTTCAATGTTTGTCTAACAAACTACAGCTGTGATTAAAAGAATTGCTAAAATGAAAGGCAAATGTGAAATTGTTACATTTCCCTGAGAATTCAAAACTTGGAAGTGCTGACGACAAGAATCGTCACTTGAGAGTGATAGAATTAGAATTGTATCATTCAATGGATGTTAGATGAGGTCATTTTGAGAAGTTAATTTGATTTTTAGTGTTAGAGAACAAACTTTTGTTGTGTTTGGACTATTTTTATGATACCAAACGTATATGAAAATAAAATTTTCGAGTCTTAATATTAAGATCTTTCCAAAAGATACGTTACTCGATCCACTTTCCCAATAATGGATTTCAACTTTGGAGCTGCTGAGGGTAAGGGGCTGATTTCACATTCTCCGAACAAACTCAGAAATTGATTTCCCCCAGTCAAAAATTGACATGTCTCAGCTTTTACCGCTACAATCAGTCTTTCTCGACATAGGGGGGGAGGAAAATTTTTCGTTGGAATACAAAATTTCGTTGTGTTTGGATTTTCTTCGTGATATTAAATATTCTTAAAGATATTATTTTTGAATAGAGAATTAAAAGACCTTTCCAAAGATATGTCACTCTCAGCTTTTTCCACTAAAATCTATCCTTCTTGCGATACAGGAACACACTGTACGCGGGAACCTTCGTCTGTGGTTACACACTACTTCACCTAAAACAACATTATCAAAAATAATATGCTATATTTACCAGAAGTAATGATTAATTACCAGAATGAAAAGAGTATTTTGGTTTAAATGAGAATCTGGGACATGTGTAGGCTTTCTATTTTCACTTGAATGCCATCAATAATTGCATTAGTCCAGGAGAATTCTTTTCATCTCAACCTCTCTCCCGCACCTTTAGAGATGTTTCTTGAGACATTTTGGAGCATAATTCTTCTTTTTTGCACACACGATCCTAAACAAAATTTTGTAAAATAAAAAGAGGGAAATACCAAACAAATCTTTCTACCTCTATTTTGTAAATGGGTTGGTTTGCTAAAAATCCACATATTTTCACCCATTAATTAAGATCTTAAATAAAACTAATTTCTATGTTTCCCTTTTTGACACTACAAGAAATTCTATACAATATTTTAAATTCTATTTGGCACCCTTAGTGGTAAAACTCAAAAAAAATGGCCAACCCTGAAGTTTAAGATAACTCCGTTAAAAAACTTCATGAACATTTCAAGTAAGTATATCATTTGATTGTAATTTCCGCACAGGAACGAAGTATTTTTCCTGGTTAGAATGTATTGAATGTATCAATCAAAATGATAATAACTATCTATGTGCCAACTATCATCTAAATCCGCTTAGCTGAATAAATATCAAAGATAAAGTTTGACATGTATTATATTAGTAGGATATACAGGGTGTTACATAATAGTATGTCACAACTTGAGGGGGCAAATCTACGTGCAATTTCAAGAAAAAAAGTTCATATAAACAGGTCCGCAAAAGCTTCGTTACGGAGCTACGGCGTGTTGAAATTTCCGAAAAAAATTGTTTTTTTCTTGGAATGCCTAAATTTTAACTAGAATCTACAAGGTGTTTTCTTTTCCGGAGCCTATCTTCTTTTGTCCTTTTAAACTCTTTTGCAATACGCCACTGATCAGCGTACAATCAATTTTCCTTCAATTTTGAAACTTTTTTGACACTTGTAATTTTTTCGTATGTCCAACCTTTCTCGAGCAAAAAATTTTTAAAGAATTGTATGCATTTGCTGAATTCAAAGCACTTCTAATTGAAAAAATGACTAGTAGGCTTTGATTTTTTTCATTTATTTATTTATTTTGACAGTTGCTAAAGTTGAACCAGTGTCTGCTCTAATTTTTTATTAAATTAACGATTAGTTTTAAGACTTTTGAAGTTATTGCTGTAAGAAAAAATGGATAATTTGACAAACGCCGAATTGGATGATATCCATTGCAACACAACAGAAGCTAGGCGATTATTTCAGATGCGCTTTCCAAATCGAGTAACACCAGACAGGCGAACATTTTCAAATATCCACAGAAGGTTGAGGGAAACTAGTACTTTTACTGCTTTCAAAGGTGCAACTCAAACCATGAGAACTCCAGATATTGAGGAACCAGGTTTGAATTGTATTGATTTGAATCTTCATGTGAGTACAAGAAAAATTGGAAATCAGTTGAATATTTCACATGTTCTAGTTTGAAGGATTCTCCACGACTTTTTATTGTATATCCGTTTCATATTCAACGCGTCCAAACTCTACTTCCTCGAGATTTTCCTTCAAGACTGAATTTCTGCCGATGGTTCTTACATAAAATTAGAGAAAATACTCATTTTGATAGAGAAATATTGTTCACAGACGAAGCTAACTTTTCGAGAACTGCTATCACAAATTTTCACAATAATCATTATTGGGCTGAGGAAAACCCCCATTTGATTGAAGAATCTCATCATCAAGAACAATTCTCATTAAATGTCTGGGTCGGAATAATTGGAAATTATTTGATTGGACCATTTGTTTTGCCTAACAGACTAAACGCTCCCGCTTATCGGCAATTTCTTGAGGAGGAGTTACCTTTATTGCTCGAGGATATGCCACTTTTGGTGAGAAACATAATGTGGTTCATGCATGACGAGGCACCAGAACATTTTTTCGGAGAAGCTAGAGAATTCTTGAATAATACATTCAAAACCGATGGATAGGTCGGGGTGGGCCTGAACTATTTCCTGATTGGTCCCCAGACTTTAGACTTTTTCTTATGGGAATATTTCAAAAGTTTAGGTTAGAACTCTGTTCTTCTACAGTGAACACTGTAGAAGAATTGAGAAATCAAATAATAACCTCTTGTGACACGATAAGGAATATTTCAAAGAGTGCGTGTTAATATGCGAAGAATGACAGAGGCCTGTATTCTTGCAGGTGGAGGACACTTCCAGCAATTCATTTAGTTTTGAATTGTTATTTTTTTTTAGTTTGGTATTGAATAAGTATAAGTTGAGTCTCAGAAGACGAGCTATCAAAATAAAAGCAAATTTTGGGTATACCTATCGAGTATTTTTATTATTTTTTCTTTATTTAGAGAATAACATATAATTCAAATAATTCAAATTCAATAATTTTTCACTCGAAAACGGTTGGAGATACGGAAAAATTACAATTGTCAAAAAAATTTCTAAATTGAACGCTATGACGAAAATTGATTGTACGCTGATCAGTGGCTAACTGCAAAAAAGTTTGAAAGGGCAAAAGGAGACAGGGCCTCGGAAAAGAAAGCACCTTATGAATATCAGTTAAAATCTAGGATGTGTAATGATGGAGGCTGTAAAAATAGCTTGCATTCCAAATTTGGGCTGAATATCTCAAAAACTGCAGGAGTTTCGAAGAAAAAACAATTTTTACGGAAATTTCAACACCATGTAGCTCCGCAACGAAGCTTTTGCGGACCTATATTTATATGAACTTTTCTTCTTAAAATTGCACGTAGATTTACCCCCTAAAGTGGTGACATACTATTATGTAACACCCTATATACGCTTTCCTGTGTATTTTTAATTTCAATTCGACAAGAAAATTCGTTACAGGCAGAAGTATCTCATATATAAATCTGCCACATTGTGTGAAAATGATAAATACTATGGTAAATTTATTCTCATAGAACCATTCTTTGCAATTTAGCAATACATATATAAAAATAGCCAGTGGCATGAAGAATATAATGAAGATGAAAACAATATTTATTATGCCAATTATAATTTCTGCAAATGGCTACATTCCTAAAAATCGAAAATATCGAAATATTATATCTCAATATATAAAATATAATTACGTTCTCGGTAGTAGACAATTAAGATCAATCATTTTGCACCTATAACACAAGAAATCCTCTAATATTACTCACTGATACATTGACGTCATTGGTTAATAATGTTTGGTATATTTTGTGTATATTCATATTTTCATATTGATTTCCGATAGGTTTACCAGGATCATTCTATGATATAGTGTGATTAAAACCATTACCTGGCACTGATATTCATTACCTATGGAGGATTTATATTTTTCCTGGAATCGATTTGATAAAATACATGAATATGTATCGCTTGGATTACTTGAATATGAGCAACTCGTCGGGAGAAAATCCTTTTTTTAATAAGTAGATATTTAGTGGCTTAATGAATACCTATCCATTTTTACATTCGCATATTCTTTGACATTCGTTAATTTCGAATATTGATGAACGAAAAATTGATAAGAGAAAGAGCAAATAACGTGTGGTAAAGGTTACAAATTTTATTTTATCACAAATCCTTTATTCTTGCAACTTTTTTCTACATTTACAATGAAATTAACTGGTGACTGTTATTTCAAAATATGGGATTCTACTTTAGTACCTACATTAAAATGATGCTGCCAATTGATTAAGTATTGCTTACTTGGATGTGACGAGCTGAATTGTGAGTTACGTCCACCCACTATTGACACACTACAAGCTCACTAGACGTCTACCCATACAGGTTAAAAGAAGCCCTCAAGTGGAACAAGAAGGATCTTAGAATCATTTGCGTAGTTCCACATGCTCTGTTAACTTGCAAAGAAACGGTACAACACGTAATATTTCTGAAAGATTGTTCTGAAACTCCACCTAATGACGCTGTTACTGGGAAGCTACCTAATAGGAACAAAGGAAAATAAGCATATTCCGAGCTTTGTTAGGAATATTCTCTAAGCCCACAAAGAAATGTCTAATAGACCTTATTTTCTCTAGGTGATTTTGTTTTTTCTAACAGATGTTTTCCATTATTTTCATTCCTTACTTTTATTCAGAACAACATATCTCATAACATAATTGAAATAGACATTAAAATAACATACGAGGGAGAATTGTTGAGCCTGGTGAAAAAGTAGGATTTGGTGAATGGCGATATTAATGCACAAGTTGTAACATATTTGGAAAATTCAATGCCGTGAAAGAGCAAACATGAAATTTTGCACCGATATGTTAATTAGTATTGATTTGACAGCCAAATTAAAACAGTCGAGTTATTCTGTCTGTGAATATCGAGTTTATATGAAATATCACTTTTTAAGTGAAAAACCCTAACCATCTCTTGATACGTAACTATGTTCAACCTTTTCCTCCTTAAGATGAGTCTTAAGCGATTTACAGAGTTTTGTAGCGGTAAAACAAGCACTGAAGGTGCTCTTAGCCCAAAACGCCCCATTGAGGTAACAATTCCAGAAATTATCTCGAAACTCCACGATATTGTGTTAGAAGATCGCAGAGTGAAATTGAAAGAGATTGCAAAGACTGTAAATATCTCATACTTATGAACTAGTTTTCAATCTTTTGTGTGCATGTGCATTTGCACATGAAAAAACTTTTTGGGAAGAGTGGTGCCGCATTTTTGACAATTGACCAAAAACGTGAAAGAATGAAACTCTTCCAGGAGGATTTTGTAGGTCTTTGGACATAACTCGTATTAGTTTCTAAGCCGTTTCATGAGGACAGATTAAATATGTATTCTTTTCCATGCGTCTGAGACGAAGTAATAGTCCGAAAGACAGCCAAGGTAGTTCCATCGGCCGCCAAGAAGATAGCCTACGTTTTCTGGGATGCACATCTTCATTGGTATTCTCCAAAATGGAAAGACCATAAAAAGAGAGTACTACGCTCCACTGTTAGACAATATCCTCAAAATATGCAAAAACATACTTTACAAATAAGAAGAGAAGAGGCAAAAAATTGGAGCAAAAAGTGGTCTGGCAAAATCCATATTATTTAACATAGGTCCATTATTAACTTGAATCTATTGGTGGATTGAAGTTCTCGAATATTGTATACCTACCTTTGGTACCGAATAATATAAAATTTTGTATCTGAAGAAAATATGAATCTTAAACAAATGTATTAGAAGCAATAAAATGACGTTTAATTGTCGTTTTAAACTTAAATCGACCATTCTGATTATGGATTTACAGGAGTTATATGGCATTCTATCAATGTTTCGAATGTTTTTGATGCACTTCTTGACAATACGGTTGTATTTCGCCAGTTACAGTAACTTGTTATAGTTTGCATCTTTGTAGAAAAATATGAGTACAAATACCACATTCTCAAACAGAGTATATAGCTATTTATAATATAGCTAATCATAAAGAGAAGGTTTTATTATCTTTTCTATTAGGTATAGGTCCACACAATTTCTTGAAGTATATATATATATATATATATATATATATATATATATATATATATATATATATATATATATATATATATATATATATATATATATATATATATCATGTTATGAATGAAAACCAAGAGGTATAAATTCAGCCCAATATTATACAATGAACGTGAGGACGATTGATTCACAGCTCTGAAGTATTATTTGGAAATGCCTAGTTGGGATTTATAAAACTTGGAAGGGAGAGGTCGGGGAAAGTCTTTTATAATACCGTGTCGTTAACATCCGGGAGTTTAAACAAACATAAAAAGGCGTATCTTGGAAGTTATCGGGGTGGTGACTAACAAAAGCCCCAGTGAAGAGAGAACCACTTTATCCATCATTTCTAGTCAGATACACGGTTACAAAAGCTTAACTCTAAACGCCACATATCAAACTGACACCGGTCACGCCCATTTTGCCTTTTATCCCCTCTCTGACGTTGTACCATTGGACCACGCTAAGTGAGAAACTCGAGTAACTTCCCCGATTCTGGCCAATGTCTATAGAGGCTGCGCTCACCTTCTCCCTCTCATACCTAGGTGTTACGATTCCACTGCTACGGCTGTGATTATGTTAGTATCAATTCGCGTGTGCGACTGATACATTCGTACATGTAATGTTCACATAATTTAAGCCCTGATTATGTCTTATAGAAGAAATATTTCTATTGAAACTATAGCTGTAAAATGAATTTTGTTGATTTGAATTGAATATTAGAAAACGTAACACTGGCTACGCACATGGCGTTGGGACTTAGCTCCGGAAGTTCTGGGTCCGGAGCCCATTCCGATACATCTTCTTCACCTGGAATTAGTGTTCCTATACCGGTAGTTCCAACGACACCCATTTTACCCAACCCCATGTTCGCCTTACCAACTTTAAACTTTACGGTGAATCAAGTGGCTGCGGTTTGTGAAACTTTAGAGGAGAGTGGTGATATTGAACGTTTGGCTAGGTTTTTGTGGTCATTACCTGTGGCACATCCTAATATCAGTGAGTTAAATAAGAATGAGGCTGTTCTTCGGGCAAAAGCGATCGTTTCGTTTCACAGTGGGAACTTCCGGGACTTATATACTATATTAGAAACTCACAAATTCACCAAAAGTTCTCACGGTAAACTTCAAGCAATGTGGTTAGAAGCACATTACCAAGAGGCTGAAAAGTTACGTGGTAGGGCGTTGGGCCCTGTAGACAAATATCGAGTGAGAAAAAAGTTTCCATTACCGCGAACAATTTGGGATGGTGAACAAAAAACGCATTGTTTTAAAGAAAGAACTCGTAGTTTGCTAAGAGAATGGTATCTGCAGGATCCCTATCCTAATCCAACAAAAAAACGGGAATTAGCTCAGGCAACCGGACTGACTCCTACTCAAGTTGGGAACTGGTTCAAGAATAGAAGACAACGCGATAGAGCAGCTGCAGCCAAAAATAGGTAAGAAATAGATTTTTTTAATATTTGCCTTAAAATTTAAGACTACAAGGGATAAGAATAATTAATAAAGTAGAAGGGAATTGAGGTTCTCTCCGAAATCGAAAGTTATAGATATCAATGTAGTATCCTTGTTGGTATCTAATATTCCATAATTTGAAAGAAATATTGACAAAAAATTATCTAGTCATCATGACTAGATTATTATTTGGGTAATAATTCTATCCATATAATAAATTTCACTACCGAAATGACAATAATTTGGAGGATAATTAGTCTCCGATATTGAGAGAAAAATATTAAGAGATTCTTTTTCGCCGAATCTTTGATATCCTAATTTGTATATGTATAACATATTACCTATCTAGAATTAAGTCAGACAATCAGATTGTGCTTCATATTATGTAGGTATTTCTTGAAATTGAACACTTTTACTCTATATATAGTACTCTAAATCATCTTAGATTTTTACATCACTTTTCTATAAAAGATCTTAAATGAAAATATCAATTCAGAGAAGACAGTATCAGCATGAATACCAGAATTCAAGTTATTGCTGTGAAAAAATTTTTAAGCTTAATTCATCCTCTGGGTACATTCATGTGTATATTCCAATCAGATCCGAATTTCTGATATTTATGAAAGCTTCAACGGTAGGTAATAATAATTGAGAAATTATAATGAGAATTTTACTTTGCTATTCAACTTTTCGGTCTACTGGTTCATTGGCTGATACAGCAGCTACCTTCCTGTAGATGACGAAATGAAAATTACGCACTGTCCGACGATGAATGAGAGTTCGAAACCGCTCTAACAATGATCTATTAATTTAATTAATTTGTTGGTAGCAACATCAGAGTAAAAATTTCCATTTGTGTTTAAATCAAGCTTAACTACCAAATAGTTACGGCTAAATCCATAAGGTGGCATGAATATTCTTTATAATTCGGTAAAAAACAATATTGCATTTGTTGACTACTTCAGAAGTATCGAAATGATGAAGTGTCTGTTAATAAATAATTAATTTAAGTTACAATTTCATTGATTTAATTTAAAAGCAATGAAATTGTAATTCAAATTTTCATATTGTAGATGATTGCAATTAAAAGCTGACACACATTCTATCATTCGAAAAATTTCAATAACTGAATAATCCCGTTGAAATTGAATTTGGCCTCCTGAATAATTGATAAAGAATCTTGCCTAACCTATGTACCTTAGTGAACCTAACTATACTAATAAATAACCTATTATTGAGTTGATTCTAATATTGAAATTCTATTTCCTGCTGACCTTTTTTTCTTTTTCATCATAAGTTTTAAGAAATATTTGAATGCAATCTCGATTCATCGATTTTGTATATATATATATATATATATATATATATATAAATATATGTATATATAAATATATATATATATATATATATATATATATATATATATATATATATATATATATATATATTCTTTTAAAGTCTTGCAAAAATTGAGACAATCATATGATGGTGTGGTAATACATACCCATTTATTGAACTCTACTCTTTCGATCATTTATCAGAAATTAGTTATGTGTATAGATTGAAATTAAAACGATAAACTTTTTTCTTTCATATAATTCATCCAAATTTTCGACAAAGTATCCATTGTCAAAAATTCAGGACGATGTAGGCAAACCGATATTCGAAAACCACTTTTCAGACAAGAGCAGTAGGAGTTCATCCCCATTATTTATTTTTATGGGAAGAAATAAAATTAGGAAAATCTAGAACAATTTTGGAAGAACCTGTTATGTTAGATCATCTCGACATCATCCCGTTCTTTTCTAAAATGATAATGTCTCGATGAGGTATAGTTATATTTCAGTAGTTATCTGTAGGACATAAATTATCCATCAGCCTAAATAATTTGGTGAAATTTCTTTCGTTAATGTGAAAGCATAATTTCATAAATTCGATTCGTATTTGAAGCAAATTATAACCCTGGAAAAGTTGATGATGGTTCATAATATATCTGACTGATTATCTGTGCCGACTATGATTTCATTCAAGACTTTTTTCAATTTCAAAACCCCTTAACTTATATAAATCATAGTTTTGTTACTCAAGTTGGCAAGACTATTCACTGATATTTGTGTCAAATTGCATGACTGAAACATCAATTAATTATTTATTCAAGGTACAAATAGACGTTGCGGCGAAATCATGTACTCGTCCAGATGATGGTCGATCGCACAGTCTGAAGTAAAACGGTTCGTACCGATCATCGACCTTCGATATTTCTAACATGAGTGCAGAAAATGTTATATTTAAAACTATGATTTTTTGGCTCATAAACGTTAAAAATGTTGTGAGAGCCTATATTTGGTAACAAAATCATTTTAGAGCCAAAGTTGAGACGAGACCTCGTCAAAGTCAAAAATCAGGGTTAGGTTGACAGTCTTGTTATTTGGTATTGTAATAGGGCAAGAATTCTAACCAACAAGTAAACATGCCGAATTGATTTATAGGCAAATAATAATTTTTCAAATTTTTATGTTATTAATTCACAGTTTTTTCCATTGAAATAATTTTTCTATCGTTATGCACTTTTCATTATTGAATATAACGAAAGAAGTTTCTACTTCTCTTTAATATTTCACTATTGAATATAAATTCACCACTCGGTAATCAATACCACTACCAGGCAATTATTATAATCACAATTTATCCTGGAGTGATTAGATATATTCTAGTATAACTATAATTGTCATAAAAATATTTCAATCTATTAGAATATACAACCTTAAATATTATCAGCCAAACTCTCCCTGCTTGGAAAAACCATCGAACAGACCCTAATCAAGCAACACTGAATACAATTTCATTATTGTTCTGTTTGTAGAAAGTGATAGATGTCTGAATCGAAGACTCCCAAGAATACATAAATTAACATTTACTGCAAATTACCTTTTATTCAAATATATACATGTATAAAATATGAAATAAACTTTTTAGCAGTAGGTATGCATTTGATATGAGAAGATAGCATGATTGTCATCCACCTTAACTATTCATATAAATTCTTCTTCAGAATTAATATTTCAATTATTTCCAAAAGGTTTTGGGAATAACACTGGTTGTAGAAATGATCGCGAACAAAATATTTTTATCTACATTTAGAAACTTTGCTTTACATGTACTTTGTAAATTATGTCAATCTTGTTTCGCAATATCAATTGTTATAATATTCGAATTAATTTATCAATGAGTATGGTTTCTGGCTTAATGTGATGTAGTGCTATGTTTCAAAGAATTGCTCAATCATAAGATACTTTGGTTTGTCGTTTTCACAATCTTTTATTATATTTGTAAAATTTTCTGCCTCCTAAAAATTAGGGCACATTTACGAAAAAATGAAGCCTTCTGTTTACACTCGGGCTGATAATTTCATACGTCTCTCTGAAATCGAAATAAAAGCGTTCGAAATCGTCTCGCTAGGAATAGCATCTAGTTCTCACTTTTTTTTCGGAAATCTTAAGCAGCCAGAAATACACGAAACTCGTGGGTTCCTTTTTTTCTCATTAGTTATTCAAAGTTTGCGGGAAGTATCTTTCAAGTATCCAAACATTCTTTTGACTTCAATCGGCGAAAAAAAATCGTCACTTGTCTTTAATTTCCAATATTGTGCGATTGAATGCCGATAGATTTCATGCGACAATATAGAAACGCAGAGCCCTTCATTATTTTATCCCCTCGAACTCAAATCATTTGTTATATCCGATTGTCATTCTGACAGATATCTTCAGTAAACAATTAAAGTTATGTACTATATTGTAGTGTATATCTTCGCACTTTAAGAGTTACCAATTTTGAAGATATCTTTTTTGACCATTGAAAAGGAGTAACAATCAATTTTATTATTATATATTATTATTAATTCCGAATAGGGATAAGAAGTCACTTTTTTATAATTCTGTCAACCGTTTTGTTATGAATGAGCGTGAACGTTGATAAAAGAAAAAGGGCCACATTGCCTAGAAAATCAACGAAAAAAACATTCTCTCTCTTTTCAAGAGATCTCTTTTTGAGCAGTTTGTGATTTCTGAGTATCCAAAAAAATCGTAGTTATTAATTACCGTAGGTGCGATTAAATGCAAATAAATAAATTCAACATATAAATACCATAACTAGGAATTGATCATAGTCACAATCCTGGAATTATCACATCATATTTGGTTACAATATATAGCTCTTGTTGTGTAGCTGTATTAGAAATCGTATTAGAAATCGACAATGTTACTCAATCAATTATCTATTTATTATCAATTATCAATTATATGAAGCGAATACGTCGATGGAAAATAGAACCTTTGAATTTTCCAAATTAAAATTCTCTTATTTTGCGTTGAAAACCTGAAAGCCTGATTGATATAATAGACTACTATTAATCAATCACCTCAGGTTTATACCTTCTTCTTAATGAGGCCGTTCAACTTTGTCGGACGAATCAACCTCTAGATTATTATTTCTCATGAGGTATAATAATATTTACTTTTTATTATTCCTTTCAGTAGCAGTCGTACTGAAAAATATCCGTCGGACCCGTTCATAATCATTTATAAAGATCACCGGCGAGATATAATCTTGGACCTTCTTCAATATTAGACACAGTTTTCATAATTATAACATTAATCACTTTAATACTTCTTTTACGGAAACTGAAAAGTTGGTTATTCTGTTTTTTAAATATGATTTAATGCAGACAATATTCCTTTCATCATAATTGATTCCAACAATCTCAAAATGGAATTAATATCTTAATTTTAATAAATTTCCTAATTAATTATTTTATGATGGCAATAGTAATAATTACGAATTTGGTCAGAAGAAAAAAGGATTTGTTGATCAAAATATCTAAACCATAAAATATAAACAATGAAAACTTTGCATCCAACAATCCTTGAAATTACTATACCTGCTTAACTTCATTACCTCGATATGGAAAATGTCGAGAGTTAAAGAAGAATTTATTTTAAATCAATTGGATAGTAATATAAATGAAATTTATTCTACTACTCAAAACCGTTACTACACGGAAACGATTCACTAGAAAGATTTATTCAAACCTAGGTCTAGACTTTTTCATGTATACCTATATTCTTGTATATTAGGCGTCAAGAAAATGTAAACATTAAAGATGGACGAATAAATGAAGATAATTGCGCAGAAAGTAAATAATGCTAGTGAACATCGGGGAATGATTATTATTTGTGATAAGTTTTTATTATTATATCAACGTGATTGTCCGTATTCCAGCTTCAAATCTATACCACTAGACGATAAAACTTGGAAATGCGTACACTTCTTACAATTTAATCATAAATATAATTATAGAAATGTCCCTCTATCTATCTATCTTTATTTTTCTATTATAATGATGTTATCCACCGCCATATGTCGGCTTTTGTTGTGGCCCTGGTTTCTAAGAAGACCGCATTTCAAAATAGGTTAGGCCGTGAGCATCAAACTCAATTGCATGACGGTTCATCTGTGATGGTATTCCATATTTCGATCGAAACTGTTTAAATTTGTAATTATACTTGCAAATATAGTTGTTCTATACCATACCTAGAACGCGAGTGAAGATACTTGCTTAGACTATTTTAGTATATAAAATTGAATATTTGAGGATGATTTTTAACATGTTTTATTTTCGAATTCATCAATGAAATACATTATACTACACCACGGTGGATGCCTTCAAGACATTATTAGTACCTACACGTGAGATAATCTAATCCTTGGAAACGAATATAACTCGCTGTCGATGAGTATTTTCGATCATCGATGCCCAGAATCGATTAGATTTCTACTAGATGGGTGACCCCTTGGGCTCGAGAGCGAGCTTTTGTATTTTGATTTTTTCTAACTGAATTACCTAGGGAACAAATAATTGTGCATCGGGTCAGATTTCTTTATTGAAATTTACATGTGACAATGATCAAATGATTGCTTGAACTCGCCTAGTTCGTCTCCTGTCTAAGGCAGTCGTGTTTTTTCAAATTTAGTGCATCTCCATTAGCACTGCAATGATGTAAACATCAGGCAATATTTTCCAAAACATTTCTAGAAATGTTGTTAGATTTTGCTTTCCTATATTCTTACAGGGTGGGGCGTAATGGAAAGACGTTTTTGAAATGAGAATAACTAGCTGTTTTTCAACATAGAATATTTTTAATAACGTAAAATGAAAGCTTAAATGTTACCATTCAGTGTAGAAAAAGTGAAAAGAATCATGTTCTGAAAATGACATCAGGCAGATGACGTCCGTGTTCCACAATGCATTGATGAAGTCGATTCTCAAAGTTCTGCATTACCCGCTCTAACAAATCGGTGTCGATTGCCCTAATTTTTCTTGTTATGCCCTCTCAACTCTTGCAGTTCTATCTCATAAGCAGTGAGATCCAAGGAACGAGGAGGCCACAGCAAATCACCTAAACGAGAGATTACATGACCAGGAAAAATGCGACGCACAACTTCCATTGAGGCTCTGGCTGTATGCGCTGTGACACCATCCTGTTGAACCAATCATTTCTTCTATTCATTCTTTGTCGTTGCAATTCTGGGATAAGAAAGTCCTCCAGCATGAAAACATATCGCTCAGAGTTTACAGTTACGGTTGTCCTTCTCTCATCTTCGAAAAAATATATGGTCCAATCATCCCAAGACGGCTCATAGCGCACCAAACGGTGACTTTTTTTCTCTGAACTGGGGATTGAAGTAGTTCGCGGGGGTTTTCGGCTGCCCAATGTCGGCAGATCTGTTTATTAACCGAACCGCTCAGATAAAAATGAGTCTAATCGCTCATCATTATCACTGGTTCATTTTCATCAGCGATAATCATTTGCATTATCTCGGCAAACTGCAGGCATTGTGCAAAATCTCTTTCATTCGGTGCTGGACAATCTTGTGCTTATAGGGGTGAAAGCGGAGGTCTTGGCGTAAAATTCTGCTAACAGTTCGACTACTCATTTGGATTGCTGCTGTTCGTTTTCGGACGGAGCGCACTGGGCTTTGAATTATACCTTGTCTCACTTGTTCCACGGAAGCTGGTGTCCTTACACTTCGGAGACGACCTAGAGGTTTCGGATTCATTGCTGATGCAGTAGTTCTGAAATTCTGTATCCATCGATGTTGATTGGGTCACTTTTCGGAACTGAAGCGTTATGACCAATGTTGAAGCGGTGGCGAAAGCGCCGCTGCCCGACAATGACAGATTCTCCGGATTTTAAATACTCTTCAACTGCTCTCTTGTCCAGATAACTATTGTGAACTAAATGGTAACTCCTCACTCACTATAGGTGTACTACCCGTTCTAAAAACACCCTTCCATTATGCCCCACTCTGTATATAAGTCAGTTCATAAGTCTCGGGCTTATTTGCATGACGTTTTTCATTACGGTTGATCTGTAATTGAATTTCAATCGTAATTGTTGAAGTTTGTAATTGTGTACTTTGTGCTCTTGCAAATGACAGAGTAACAACAACACAAATTGCTTAACTACCTTACACTATTTTCACACGGGTAGAGTTGCGCATTTAGGATATTTTCAAGTAAAATTATACAAGAGTATTCAATTGAAAAGTTTTTATTTTTTTAGTTTGAAAGTTATTGACACATCCAGATACGTTTTAATATGTATGATCATATTTGAGTTGAATAATAAAGCAAATGATAGAATTTTACCTTAGAATGACATACCATTTCCATTGAACGATATATTAAATTTGTGTTTAACGAAAATTTCATATGGACTAGAAAGATTGGAGATGTTCTTCTAGCTACTCCACTTAGTAGTCGATTCTGATATGCTAGTATAATAAAGTTTGTTACAAAACAATATATCGTACAAGTAGTAGCAACGTAACAAAATATACAATTCAAATTAAAATTTTCTAAAATTATTCTATTAATTTGAGGACATAATGATAAAATTCTTTAATATGGTTAGTACTGTCTAATACTTAGAATATATTCACAATTACAAAACTTTCTTTACGCCCATTTGGTGAATAATCGAAACTCGGGAAAACCAAACTGCTATATCCGCTTGTGGATTTTGATCACCATTATTTGCGGAAGGGCCTAACGATTATACTTTCAGCCTGACCACAAATGCAAATAGAACCGGTAGGACAACATAATAGTTAATCACTCAGATAATCACCTATTGTTGTTCAGTACAATACAATGAATATTTCACTTCCTATTTAACCTGCTCCATTCACCAATATTAGTTTTGACGGATGATTTCAAAAGGACCTTGAGGACATTTAGAAGTTTTGATACTTTTCTACATGAAAAAAATCCCATTTCGAAATTTCTTATTTTTCTCTATCAACTGTAAGTAATTGTGTGATAATTTTATATTATGAAAATTTCGTTTTATATATCGAAAAATATTTTGCAAAATTGACAATATTGTTCATCGAGTTCATTCACTGAATCAATAGCATATAAATTTTTACCAGCAGTTTTTAATAATGCTCAGTTCAAATTAGCATTCTTCTGATGAAGTCTAGTTGATTAAATATGAAATACTGGCATGCCCGCCAAACGTTGTTCAGTTTAAAAGTCAATGAATTTCCAGATTTTAATTTAAATCAATTTTGTCAAATGAGTTATGAAAGATGGTTAATGAATAAAACAAGGGAAAATGATCTGAAAATATGTTGTTTCTATCATCGGTTATGATCGTTTGTTCATACGAAATGCTTCTGCAGTTATTTCAATTTTTTTGTGATTCCTCCTATTTTTCTTGAAGACTTATTGGTTAATAACTGTCAAAATAACAGAAAAATGGAATGTGTCCTATGATATATTATAATCGAGAGTGCACAAAATTATAATTTTTCGATTTGTTTCAATTTTTATATTTATTTTACTTTATCTCAGTGTACTGTTCTCTTCACTTTTCAGCATCACATCGTAACAAATGAAAGACAAGCTTTCATTCATTTAAATCGTGAGTTCCTTCGCTTGAAATTATGAAAAAATCATCGAAGAAAGATGGCCTTCACATTTTCCCAAACTTCAAAATTTCCTAGAAATATTTTCTGATATTTGTTCCTCAAAAACCTGAGTCGGACAATTAATACGAATATTTCAAACAAAAGATAATGAGATCAGTTCACCTGAACCCAAACGATTACTTTCAAATGAACTGAATTTCATCCTTATTTATAAAGATGATATAACAATTGAATGAATATAGTTACTATACCAGAAACATTCACTGGAGTGTACTCAACAAATTCCAAAAGATTTGTTCATATTGAATGAATGATATACCATAAACATGCATTAAGAACGATTTTATTGGATAAGATTTCGCGTTGAATTGATTTAATTGTTTTCTGAAAAAATTACATGAGTTGTGTTTGAAGAAAACGGATATGCATATATCGATAAAAGTAGTTGACCTATCTTCTGAACATTTACTAAAAAGCACTCTACACATAGTCATGATATAGAATCAATTGAATATTTTAACACAAAAATTACCACCAATTGAAATTGATTCAATGTTTCGAGACCTTAGATTTTAGCGTTTTTAATGTAGGTACCAACCAAAGATATTATCTCCACAAATAACTCATACACTCAATTCTTACTCACAAATCATTAATATGCGAAATTTATTGTTACGAAAACATATCACATTAGAACATCAAACTCAACATAATACTGTGATGATATCTATCTGTTGATATCTCGACTTTTGAGATTTTCACAAAAATATCTATTATCTGAATTTATGATTTTTCGGTGGATTACATACATACAAACATAAATATACACCTTAATCTTATCCAGGGAATAAAAAGGAATCAGATAAATTATAGTTTAGCTATGTCTGTCCATCTGTTCGTGGTTCAACTCAGATGTGACCTATGACAACTAAAAAGTTGTAGTTTGCCATGCATATACATGAGACAATAATTATAGAATGAATATAAATCTAGATAGATAATGTACTGTCTATCTGACTGAGGTATGTGTCACTTCCCAGTGTGCTGAGGAAGGTATGTCTACAGTTGATCCATGCAGATATTCATGAAAGCTTTTGGCCAGAATTGTAGCCAGTAGCACATCTTTTGGGGAGAAGTTAGCTATAAACATATATTTCGTTTCTCATTCTGATTCGTCAACATCTTCTAACCTGTGAAATTGTCATTGAAAATTAAGAGAAACAGGGTGAGCAACTGAAAGATAGGGAAGACTATTTCCCTGAGACTATTCAAGTTTCAGTGAGGTAAAATGGAACAGATCCATGCTGATCAATGACAGTCATCATCAAGAACCATCCTCATCTCGAACGTCAACCCCTGGATCAGGGATGACAACCCTTGAAAATTTGGAATAGGATAGATGGGTGGAGTGATAATTCGGAAGAAAGGTATTATCTTTGTCTGCATTCCCGTGAAACAATTTTCATTTTTGATTGAAAACTGTAGACGATACAGAGTGAACCACTGAAAAATAGAGAAGACTATCGCCCCAAGACTATTGGAGTATTAGTGCGAAAAACTGGAATAGATTCATTTAGATCAAAGATGACAGCCTTTGATCTGGAATGAATCTGTTCCATTTTTTTGCACTAATACTTGAATAGCTCAGGGCGATAGATAGTATCCTCTATTTTTCAGTAGCTCACTCTGTATCTTCTACAGTTTTCAATCAAAAATGAAAATTCGTTCACGGGGATGCAGGCAAAGACAGTACCTTTCTTTTGAGTCATCACTCGATCCATCTTCCCTATTCAAAATTTTGAAGGATTGCAACCCCTGCTGAGGGGGTTGATATTTCAGCCAAGTTTTGTACTTCCAAAGATGTCCCCCTTGAAATAAAAATGGACGTATTTTGCGTTTTGATCAGAAATGAATATCTTGGTAGATATAGCCTCTGTTTAGTTTTCGTTGAAGCACCCTGTATAGATAACTTCGCCAGACTTTTACATCGGTATTGTGTTGTAATCTAAAACTTGGGCGATTTGCTTTTAATATTTTTAATTCAAAGGAGCAAAACAGTTACATCCCTGTTAGGTGAATGAGTTTCATGAATATTGATGAGAATTAGAATTAGGATATAATTCGAATCAAATTAATTTAAGTGATTATTACATAAGAAACACCAATAAAAACTCGAATAAACTTCGAATGAATACTTTATTTGTTTATAAATCACCTTCAAAAACTTCAATGCGTTGGGCGACAGTTGATAACTGAATTTAACTCATCGTGAAACAATGTTCGCATACAATATCTTATCTGCCTGAAGTAAATGGACTAATATTGGTGTATTCACCCGAAAGACCTAATAGAACAGCTGTCTGTTTACAGAAAATATTTGAGGACATCGCAGATCCATCTAATAAGTGTTATCACAACACCATATTCAATAATGGAAGAACGACGGTTATAGTTTTCAAGAGGTGTTTTCCACCCTTACGCGTTCGAAGTGCTACGTCACTCAGCGAATTCGTTTCAGCTGAACAGTGACAACCGATATGTCAACTAACACATTGAGTCCGTTTTGTATCTGAATGGAATCGATGTTGCTCATATGTTCCTACATTAAATAGTAAAATATGATTTTCAAACTGGTTTTTCCCATTTGTGTTGTTATTTAATTATTATTTTTATAAGGTTGCGGCTATTGCTAGCTTTGGAGAGACATATCTTATTGCATCGAATATTTACATAATACTTTATGACACTCGAAAAACGCTAAGAATATATATAATTCCAATGATTCTTGAAGAGTACGTGGATTCACTTTGTAACAGACGATGAAGGAAATATTTTTTTTTATTATCTGCCATGCTCTTGCCAAGTGCGACTAGAGCAAAAAGCACAGCTGTACGATATTTTTGAATTAGAAGATGAAGAAAGTATCACAATTATCTGCAGGGCTCTAACAAGTTGAGCAAAATTGAAAGCAGAGCCAGACGATTATTCTGTTGAAGCCCTCCCGAAATTTTCAACTCCGTTGAAACAAAAGTCTGAATTTTCAGTAACCAGGAGAATATATTTACAGTAAATGCTCTTTATTCGTGCCTCCTACATTCGCGGATAAAAAAATGCAACCCAATTCCTATATTCCCGGCCAAAGATATCAATATTCGCGGATCTGCTCGGTACATTCGTACATTCATATGTATTAAATAACAGGATTCGGTACCCTTTGTAAATGCGTCGTCAAATTGACTAATATATGGGTAAAATAGACCTTATTACTACTATGCCTAAAGTATGTTTGTGAATGATGTAGTCGGTGCATTAGTTGGGCTTTTCCTTTGACACAAGCCGCCTTCGCCTCGGTCGTCGTTTTTGAGAATCTAAACAACATGTTTAAGTAAAGCGACCTTATTACTGAATGCATAAAATATATTGTTAAATGCCACTTATTAGACGTTCCGTCCTTTGGTTAAAGACACTTTGCGTTCTTATTGTTCCATTTTTTCATTCGTTGCTGGAATTGTGATCGGGCAATATGTCTCTACCGTTGTCTTCCTAATTTATAATGTTGCCTTAAAAATTGAGAAAAGAGAGTCCATACGAAAGAAATCAGTAGTACCGTTTAAAGCAAGTGAAAATAGAAACGATTGATTGTTTACGTCTTGGAGCGACGTTTGCATCCATATCACACTCATTCAATGTAAACGAATCAAATGTACGGTCGATAAAGAAATCCGAAAATAAAATAAGGTCGTCTGTTGCTTCAACTTCAATGTCAGCGAAAATTGTTCGTGATCCAGCAATAGAAACTTTGGAAGTGGCGCAGTAATTATAGATCGAAGACAGCAACAAAAAAAGAGTGCCCTTGAGTGGTCAATTATCTGGGAGAAGGCGTCTTTACGCACATTTTAAATAACCTGATGATAGTTGTGGTAATGGAAAATTTGAAGTATCGGAAGGTTGGTTCAATAAATTTTAGGTATTTAATCATTGCAAAGCATTAAAATCGTTGGAAAAGCTGCATATGCAGACACTGCTGTTGCAGAAAGATATCCAAAAAAATTTGTAAACCTTGTAACTGATGAAGGATACAAACCTGAGCAAGTATTTGATGCAGACAAAAATGTACTGTTTTGGAAGAGAATGCCAAACAAACATTCATTTCCATAAGCCAAAAGTCTGCCCCAGGATTCAACATAGCAAATGATAGAGTTACACTGCGGATATATTTTAAAGCATCTTGAGATTGTATCATTAAACTACTGATGCATTACAGATCGTTAAATCCTCGTGCTTTAAAAAATCAAAACAAAAACGACGTGCCGATATTTTGGTGTGCTAATAAGAAAGCGTGGGTTCCAAGCGCTATTTTGTGTGACAGGTTCCGGAATTCTTTTGTTTCAGAAGTTGAAACCTATTTAATAAGAAAGAATTCCAAAGATGTTCTAGTTTTGGACAACGCACCAGGTCATCCTCGCTAACTTGAAACAATGCATCAAAATATAAAAGTGACATTCTTACCTCCCAATGCGACGTCTTTGTTATAGCCTATGAACCAAGGAATAATCCAGGCTTTTAAGCTCTATTACATCAGACGACCTTCAAAATTATATTGGGTAATATAGAATATGATCCTGATATAAATGTTATGGAATGCTGAAGAAATTTGACATAGCAAAACATAAAAGAATCATTGAAAGAACTGAACTCATACACATTGAAATCATACTAGAAAAAGTTGTGACGCGTTCTGACTGCGGAAAATGACGAAAAATCTGTGCAAATTCAGACTTTAACTCCGAACACTGCCGAAATTTCCAACGGAATGGGATGAGATGGGTTCGAACAGATAGCATCAATTGACATTCAGGAATTGCTTGAATCGCAAAATGAAGATTTAATGAAAACCTACTTGAAGAAAATGTTAAATTCACAGCCTATTGAAGACGAGGTTTCAACAAGCACTGGACACGTGACATTTAATTCGAAAAATCTTAGTGAATGTTTAAGAATTGAAAATGAGCTTTGTGATTTCTTCATGAAAATTAATCCGTATTGGAACGAAGTCTTATTTTTAAGAGGGAAATTACTAATGCCTGAATGTCAGTCTGATTCATAGGAGCTTTTAAAAATTGCCAAACAAAAAATTTCAAATTATTAATAATAATAAGTGTGATCAAAAATTTCAGTTAAATTCCATATTCACGGCGTCATATTTACAGAACAAATACCCCGCAAATAAAGAGCTTATACTGTGGTTTAAATTTATGTTCCCAAATACTATTAAAGTTCTATTATTAATCGAACTTCTTTGATTTTGTCAATGGTGGACTTACGGATGATCGAAATTCTAAGGTTTATTTAGCACAGATAAGCTTTTAATTTTGAATTTATCCGATGATGGTGGCAAAAATTGAAGCACTTCGGAGTTTCAGTCCGAGTTTCTTGAAGTTCCAAGTCCCAAGAGAATCTATTCTAATATATTTTTCATTATTAGGATATATTACGTTTAATGTGATATGTAGCATTCGTTTTGCATGAGAGTAGTTTTAAGTGAAAAACTTTTAAAATTATTACTTACGTTAGTGGAATGATCCACAATGCAGAGAGGCTGCGCGTGAGTACAATCAAAATATTCAATAAATTATATATATATATATATATATATATATATATATATATATATATATATATATATATATATATATATATATATATACTCTTATTATGATTATTTATGTAAAAATACAATATCTACCGTTTTTTAAACAGGGTTAGTATTCAAGTTAAATACTTTTACATTAAATCATTGATAAAGATTATTGTTCATATTGAAATTATATTTATCCTTACATATTGTTGAAATGATCCACACTTAACAATTAACTAAACAGACAGTTGATTTATTAAAGTAAACTAAACGGATGTCCTCTAAACGCTATATATAAAGTCAGATAGATTCCAAACAACGATCTGTTACGTTTCTGCCCAGATATACATTTGAAGTACCAATTATTTGCATACCACTGGAAATTGGTATGAATGTTAAATACACGAGATAAATGAAATACCAAAAACTTTCATTGATTCTTTCTGTGCAAAACATGTGTTCATGGTCAAATCACATAAATATTGTTCATTTCCATTCTTCTTATTTTTGTTATTTATTCTTATACTTTTTTCTATAAGAAATATCATTTCTGATATATGGCGTCCTGAAGTTTATCGTCCTAATCTACATAATATTAACATTTCTGCACCAGCTACCGGAACGTGTATGGAGCAATGTTTTTTTAAATGGTTTCTCCAGCAGCTGTCCTCTATAATCTTCTGAGATTTAGTTTTATTAGACAATATCGTACCAAATAAAAAAAGTACTATTCATAATATTTGAAGTCGAACAGATTTTTATGACTCCGCAAAAATTTTAGTTTGAGTGATGATAATCTTCCTATAGTGCGTTTAAAGTATCGTATAAAGGAATAACACTAGTATTTGTTCAAAATATCCTCCAGTTCGGCAAACGGACAGTCGGTATCTCCTTCTGACCGCAGATGTTCTTCAGCTTGTTTATAGATAATAATATATAAAAAAGGTGAAAATATATATTTTGATATCTATCATTTCTAAAACTGTTGTTATGTCTTGAAACCTTCTGAAAAATATAGTAATATCAGTTTCTCTCTTTATTATATATTGCTTAAAATCTTATTTTATGTATTATTTATTTGTATATATGAATAAAATATAACTTGCTGAAAATTTATTGTACATATTCTCAGCAGTACTTGATGCTATCATCTATCACTTAGTAATACGAAGAAAAATATATAATCAATCAATCAGAGTTACTTACTAAGATCTATTCACTGAAATTTTCCTGAGAGAAAGTCTCAGACACTTCTCGTTGGTACAATGATATCATTGGCTGATAATGTATAGTTTATATTATTATATTATATATTGATAAAAAATTATCGATTCGGTAGCACAGTCGAGAAATTCTCTATTTTTTTTCAGTTTATGGTTTTCGTCATAGATTCAGCCCTAAAAGGAAAACTACTATAGATAACAGGAAAAAATTCTGAGTGCAGTGAAGAGCCTCAATTCCAAACTAGCATGACAAGTTGCTTTTATGCTATAACTGGCTGAGGTAAAATCTTCAGTTAGAAGGACATACCGACTGAGCACTCGCCAAAATGAAGGGCATTTCAATTTTTTCATAGGAAACGAATCAAACCTGAAGATCATTTTTGATAAGACGTTATTAAATTCGAAGTAAAATTTTGAATATTAAACGACCTTACACCGGTTTCCATGTCGATATGATTAATAACATGCCGAAAAATGTATGAAATGTACGAGAAGAGGTTTTCAATCGAAAATAAGCAAAAGGTAGCGCAGTTGCTGGCAGTAGTAGAATAGTATATAACAAACCTGCGAAAATTCCAATTTCGACGTGACGCAATTTTATATTTTCATTTCTGTTCCATATCTGGCATGGACTGGAGAATTTAAAACAACGATGAATTAACCGCAGAGTTTAGTTAAAATACAAGTTGACAACAAACACTGCATTCATGAACGTCTCAGTACACTCATTAATTAACAAAATATGAATACTGAACAAAATTGCAAAACAAATATTTGTAGCTCCAACGAACATGCCTTGATCTAGCACTGATAAATTCTAAAGACTGTTTCGCGTGTTCGCCCTACATTGAATTAACGTTCTGAATGAGTATTTTATGAAGTAAATGAAATGGATGGGTGTTGTTGTGATGTTGTATGATTCAGATACTTAGTAATAAGTTCTTTAAATAAATTGAATTGGTATGAGATTTAAATAAAATGTAATGTAATAACGACCATTCAGAGACAAAAATATTGATGAATCTTAGTTTCAAAATACACAATTCCAAAATATTCTCACATCAATTAAATAAAGCTGTCCCGATTTTTCAATATTCAAAATCAATACGGTCAAAACAAATCAAAAATTTAAATTGCGTAGAGCTGAAAATTGAAACAAGAAATATATATATATATATATATATATATATATATATATATATATATATATATATATATATATATCCTTGTTTCAATTTTCAATTTTCAATATATATATATATATATATATATATATATATATATATATATATATATATATATATATATATATATATATATATATATATATATATATACCAGGCAATTCGTAGTGCTGACGATAACTTTACCCCGATCCCGAAAATGCTCCAGAAACCACAACCCAGCTTGTTCTGGACTGGCAATCCAAAGCCTTACATGGGCGATATCCTGCACACCTGAAAACCGAGAAAGTTAATAAGGGGGAGTCTCTAAATTATCTTAAATTATCTAACCTAACCTGTTTTCCGAGACTGAGGGAAGAATCCTGGAAATTCACGACCAGGTAGTACCAAGCAGATCATACCTTAAACATAAAGCAAAAAAGAACTTACCCTCAGACCAATGCCGGAAATGTAAAAAAAACACCTGGAAACGGTGCAGCATGTCACATCAGGTTATCTAAACCTCCACTGCGTACTTACAATGGCATAATAACATGGCGAAAATCTTCCACCAGGAACTGGCACTGAAATATAACCTCGTAGATAAAAGAGTCGAGAACTATAGATAGCTGCAGATATTCTAGAAAGTCGTCAGGTTAAACTCTACTGGGACACTAATCTGGTAATTGACAGAGGAACTACGCCTAATAGGCCAGACGTAGCCCTTTTCGACTGGCAGGGAAAACGCGCTGTACTTTTGGACGTGACCAATCCCCTAGGTGAGAACCTTGAAACTGTGCTTTCCCAACGAATATTGTCCCTAATACTCGAGAGTGACGAAAATGTTCATTCTCAAACTCAAACTGGAAGGAAAATATTCCGAAGAATGCGATTAAAATATATATTGCCGAGAGGATGTGCCCAAGTTATATTTGTATATCTGACAGTTAATGCAATGATGAGATAAGCAGAAAATTTCTTTTATTTCAGCGCCACAATTCGAAACTTATATTTATTGTTTCATTACGATCACTATGTCACATTTCATTTTGAAAATATTAATTCTATTGTTTGAATTTCATATAGATAAATGAGTCAGCAAGAACGTTTTTATTTAGTTTCAATAATATGATCAAATTTTTGTGATTTGCAGGTAATATCTGAGGCCAATCCTTTTGTATAACTTTCTGAATAAGAGATATTGTCTGATAGACTTGCATTCCCTACATATTATTATAAACGAAATCATATAATCCAGTCGTTCAAAATGCAATTGTGGCACCCCTGAGGGAGGTCTATTTTTCCCTATTGTCATGTTCCAGCAACTCCATACCCCAATTCGAGTTATATAATATGCGATTATTTCTGATTCAGTTATACGTACTGTATTTCATTCCTGCTTCCTCGACTTCAATCCTGAAACTTATTCGTACCCGTGGTTGTCGTCTGGAATGGAAATTGGCATTTCTCCATGACCGAATCCATAAAATGATATCCCGTTAACAATTTGAGAACAATGGAGTTCATTTTATATGTAGATAACTTCGTTCTGGGCCACTTTTTATTATTAGGTGTATCTTCGAGATTAGTATTTTTCATGATTATTACATTGTGCTGCATAGTTATTTTATTGTAATTCAGAGAGTTTAGGATCCTATGATTTTTATGCTTCGGTATATATTTAGTTCTACTTATAGATACTCCAGCGAAAAATTGAAATTATTATTCATATATTCCGTATTTGTTCGCTAAGTATTTTCTGAAATGTATTCATTTCTGGTCAAACCTTGTCAAAAATGATATAAATAAACTAATGTTGAAAAGAAGTGATTGTGACTCCGCTGATTCATTGAATTCTAGATTTTGAACCAATATTATATTTATTATGTACATATATTCACATATATGAAAAATAAAAGATAAGATTCTGAGTAGTATTTATTACAAACAAAACCTGTGATGCCTCATTTTTGTTCTGGAAGGAAAGCTACGTAGGATATTACAAGATTTGATGATTGTTATCTTCTTTAATTGCTCATATAAATTCTTCCTCATCTTTCATTATTTCAATATTTTGGTCAAGTTTTATTTACTTTGTATATTATTTATATTTAATCTGATGAAATTTTCCAGAACCTAACAAAAAATTAACCTCATTCATCTACCAAAAGAAGATTAGAGAAACTATGTTATAAGCTGCTTGTCTCCCTAAAATTTTGATTCATGCTACATTGTCCAGAAAATAATATTTCAAAATATTATGAAATGAACTTCTCAGCTTTATTTCTTTTTGTAGAGAAAGCTACGCAAAATTTCACAAAATTTGATTGTTGCTATCTTTTGAATAGTGCATATAAATTTTTCTTAACATCAGCTCAGAAGGGAAGGTGCGTTTGTATCTTCAGACACGTACCGTATCAGACAACTCTCTCACTGAGAGCGTGGTTTCTAAACCTTGTGACTTGTGTATGAAAACGACAGCATTGGCTACAGTTTATTTATTTGGCCTCACCTTCAATTCTTCACACTTTTTTTAAATTGTGAATAACGAGGGGTTGCACCATTATGAACTGTGGTAATGTTTGAAGAAAAAAAGAAGGTAATTAAGTACTTGTATTTAATTTCCAGGTTTAATAATATAGTGGAGTGATTTCTATTCATTTATAATCTAAATACTAAACTTAATCAGCGAAATACCACTCAAAAATAGAGAATAAAACAGGTTATTATATGTCTATTTAATCTAAAATATAGGTCGCGAGAATCGAAGAGATTATGTCCCCAAAATAAACATCCTCTTGTATTAAAATCGGATTTTATTTTCATTATTTTAAGGACAAGGTTTCCATTTCAATAAAGCATATCTGCTTAAAACCTTGATTGAGGATCATAATGAAGTTTTCATAACATTGTGATTAAATAATGTCATTGAAAAAGCGAAATTCTATTTATTCAGATTGAAGTAATATGACACTAATTTTCTTATTATTCAATATGAAAAATTCAAATTTGAAGTGTTTTTCTTACCGAGAAATATTTTAGATTTTGAGACTGGTAAAATTGCATTAGTACCTACATTCAAGAACATGAGAAAAATAAAATTTAGATTGTTATCTATCCAGAATTATAAAAACTTGACATAGCATGAATCTCCATTATCATGTGGTGCAACATTCTTGGAATATTTGTATTATTATTTTTATCTCAATGTAGAGATGCTCAGTTCATCTAAGTTAATTTTTATTATTACTCAAATAATTGTGGTTTGGAATGGTTTATATATAGGTAAATGAAATAGGAAACCAAATAATGAAATATTGTCAACTTACATGAGCCCGTGGTTCCGTTTGTTCGTATGGTGGCGGCTGACACATTCCTTGTCTACCTTAAGGCGGCTACCCACATAACTGCAAGCATGCATGATGAATCATTTTGGATAAACAAACTGTATGTGTCTGTATGTAAATTTTGTACAAACGTTTTCGTACAGAAGCTACAGATAGCGTTCACGAAGTGATTCATAATCCAAACTTGTTAAGCTTGCAGTGATGTGTGTAGTCGCCTTTATGTATGCTCCGAGGAAAATATTTTATGATTCCTTTTTTTTATAATCATGTGTTTCGCATTAGTATAGCTTCATTTAGAATTTTTTATACGTTGTTACGTGATACAGGTTTGTCTCTCATTCTTGCTCCATTAGGTGTGGTTTAAAAAAAAGCTGAAGTACAAATTTCTCTCTTTTTAATACACCCCCCCCCCACTTCAAGATTTACTATACTTACTATAACAATATCAACAATGTAGTAACGATACACATATGAACATCGCACAAAATCGGCTGAACGGATTTGGATTTGGATGAAATTTGATACACAGACACTCTGATTAATACATAGGATACTCTATCCCGCAAAAATTATTGGATTTCTATGGGATTATCAAAAAACGAATCACAGGAGGTATCCACTCGGAATGGTATATGTGTGTCTCATGGAACATGTAATCTATTTATTATGTGGTTTTCCATTTCATTTACTTATATATAATTATATTTCAGACCAACATTTATTTCGTACTGATCAATATTTGCCTAAATAAGTTAAGCATCTTCAAATTTTGATGAAAAATATCAAAAATATAATAATAATAATATAATATAATATATAAAAATATAAAAATGCCAAATTTTCATTTTTATCTTAGTTAAGGTTCTCAGTAGACCTCTATTTTTCTCCAATCTCAATTAGAAAGAACTGATGTAATTCGATAATTGAAATATTTCTGGACAAGATAATAACATTCCAGTTTTGATTTTTGCATATATAACCTACAATAAATACAACTTCACTTTTTTATTCAAATTATTGAATAACAATGTTATGAATAAGTCATTAAAATCAATAATAGTGGTTTGAAGGCAAGCTTGCTTAATGGAAACGAATTTATTTAAACCTCGTCTATAAAATGATCAAAAACAAAATCAGAGTTCATACAATATACCCGTATTTTAAAAATGAAACATAGAATCGTCAATTTTATTTTTAATTTTCAACTAATTGAAAACAAACCTTGAAACTAAATACTAATAGTGGATTCAAATAAATTGGTTATCAATACCATTGTTTCCGTTAACAGATCTACAAGGTTTAGAAACCACGCTCACTGGCTCACTGAATTTACCCTAACCTAACCGATCTCATAATATGGCTGAATTCATAAACTTTTTATATTTACTCCACAATCCCGCGCAAAGAAGACAAAATACTCTTTCCGTGACTACTACGCAGAACCTGTTTAAGTGTGTATCGTCCCGTATCGGAATATATATGAATACATTTATACGAACTGTACCAGAATACTCTTCCATGTAGTACGTATTTGACACGTTCAATGTTTGAACACTTTACATGTATACGACAAAAAAAGAATTTTATCTAGAATAGTATTCCGTTCTTGTTATCAAATCAATTCCATGAAAAGTATGAATCCACTATCCTGTCTATATCCTGGAATGATTATATATTTGGATAATTTCAATTGTTATGAGAATATACCAATCAATTAGAATATGGACAAACTATAACATTAGGTTCGTTCCAACACAGACTTGAAATTGAAAATGAAAAAAAAAATTGAAATTGGCGTTCCTAAAAACATTCAAATTGTTTGCGATGCGGTGAACACCGTGTTCCAATATTCCTAGAATTCTGTTAGAACTGATTCTAGATAGGTAAAATCAGTTTTTGCTTCTAAGGAGGAATATTAAATGAATTATCTTGACTATGAGCATTGCGAATATTATTTTCAGATTCCGTTGTTAACTTGTCTGTTTTGTGTTAAAACCAGTCGAATCATTAATAACAATCAGTTCTAAACTAGTAATTCCTTTCACTTGCGCGTATACTTGATTCGGAATAAGTTCAGAAAGTTAACATCTATTATCAGTCAATGACTTTAATCTACCACGTACTAATTTCAAATGCTTTCTCAGAAAATGCAATGTACTGGCTTTAGTCAAGTAATACTGAATACAATTGAATTATTCTTCTTGTATTATGACGTGATTGAATTGAAATGCTGTTTAGAATACACACGATAGCTTCTTCAGCAAATCATAATCATATATACACATATATGTAAAATATAAGATAAGATTCTAAGCAGTATTTATCACAGACAAAACCTGTGATGTCTCATTTTTATTCTGGAAGGAAAACTACGTAGGAAATTACAAGATTTGATGATTGTTATCTTCTTTAACTGTATCTTCTTTAACTGCTCAATTACGTTCTTCTTCAGATTTCATTATTTCAATATTTTTGACAAGTTTTATTTACTTTGTATATTATGCGGTGCGGTAGATTGGTAGAAGAATACCAGTTGTAGTAACATGGCTTGAATATTTTAAATTTAGACTCATGAAGACACTTGCTACGTTTGCTAATATAATCTACATAGTTTGTAACATTGTATGGATATATGTATATACAGTGTGTTCCAACGAAAATTTGACCCCCCCTATAACTCCGAAATGAGTAACATTAGCGAAAAAACCAAGACACGTCGATTTTTGTTTCGAGAGGGAGCATTTTCGAAATAATTCGAAACTTGTCAGATCAACCCCTACCCCCAGCAACCCTAATTTCGAAATTCATCATAGGGAATAAGGGTCGAGTGGCACCTTACTGTAAAGGTCTGTCAATTCTCCATTCTGATTTGTCATTTTAGAATTTTAAATTAACATACAGGGTGTCCCAACCGAGGGTAAAGTTGAATTCTGCAAATCCCAAATACTAAATGAAATCGATTTATTTTGGCATAATGCAAGCGCAGGTTTACGCTCGGTCTAGAAAAACGACCTACACTTGTGAATTTGGAGTTGGTGCAATCAACCCCTATTTCCAGCATCCCCAACTCAAAATCATTCGATCGAAAATAGGTCAAGTGGCACCTCGTTGGAAAGGTATTTCAATTTTTTCTTCGAATTTGGTATTTTCGAAATTCAGAATCAGCATACAGGGTGTCCCGGAGCAGGAACACTGAAAACCCAAATAACTTTTTGAAACTGGTTCATTTCGGTATAATACGAGAACATGTTTATGTTTGATTCGAGAATAAGACTCTCTTGCGTGAATATGGAATTTTTGCAATCAATCTCTTCCATTCAGCATCCCCAACTCAAAAATCATACAAGTGATTACAGGTTGAGTGGCAAAGTTCCAGAAAGATTTTTCTATTTTCTGAATCACTGAGGCATTGGTTTCAGTTTGGCAATCGAGGTTTTCTGGCGTGAGGATCAGGATGAGGGATGATGGAGAAACTGATTGGATGCTCATCTAAACAGGAAAACAAGATTTATTGAACTTGTATTCAATTGAAAACAAAAACTAACTTAATTATTACAACAATTGTTCAAAATGACCTCCGCCCACCTCCATACAGTTATACAGACGATTTTCGAACTCTCTTCTCACATTAGCGAAAACTTCAGGAGTCAAAAGTCGGCATTCTGTGATAATCCTCATCCGCAGCTCCTCCAGGTTTTCTGGTCTTGTGGCATAAACTTTAGATTTTAGATGGCCCCACAAAAAAAAATCTAGGGGATTTAAATCTGGTGACCTGGCTGGCCACTCAACAGGTCCTCTTCTACCAATCCACCTTCCTGGGAAATTTTCGTCTAAATATTGGCGCACCCGAGCACCATAATGCGGAGGAGCACCGTCTTGTTGAAAACGCATTTCGTCCTCAGAAAGAGTTGGATCGTTCTGTAAAATTTCTGTCAATCTAGGATGTATGTGTTCCTCTAACAACTGTAGGTAGCCATTTCCATTCAGATTACCCTCAATAAAGAAAGGCCCAACTAGATGATTGCCAAAAATTCCTGCCCAAACGTTCAACTTCTGAGGCCTTTGCGTGTGGCCTTCTAAACCAATGAGGATTCTGTGTGTCCCAATATCGACAATTATGTCTATTCACTTCACCACTGAGCATAAAGGTGCTTTCATCAGAAAAACAGATGTTATTCAGAAAATTTGGATTAGCGTTTAGGTTTTCACTTAGATTTTCACAAAACTGTAAACGACGATCTGGATCATCTTCGTTTATTTCATGCACTAATTTTACCTTGTAGGGTGAAATTTGTGATGTTTCACGATTCTATGGACAGTTGTAGCTGATACACCAGTCAGACGAGATAGTTTTCTGATCGAAGTAGTATTCTCCATTTGTAGATGACCCACTACTGCCACTTCCGTTGCCTCATTTCTGACAGGACATGCCACTTCATGTTTTTGTTTGCCACCGAACCCGTAGCTAGGAATTTGTCAACCAAATATTTAACGTACTGGTGACTGACTCCCTTTCTCTTTCAGGATGGTTCCTATCGAATATCCTTGCCGTTTCTTTGGCACAACTGTTATTTCGAAAATACGTCGATACAATTTCGACCCTTTCCTCAGTGGAATAAACCATTTTCAGATTAATTTCAACTGACGAACAACAACAATAATGAGGAACTGATCTGAATAATAATAATATTTCATTGCAAAATGAGAAATAACAGATGACTGCACGCCAGATGGAAATGAAAAAATGTGAACATTTTCAATGCAGAAATCAGCTTTATTTCTTCGTAATTGATGCTCAACACATCGTACCCCAATACTTTTAACAGTTTCGAATTAATTTTAGTTGATAACTTCAAATGACGATATTGAATTTTTCGAAAGCGACATCCTGTATGGAGAGCCGAACTGAATGAAATGCTTTAATCATTCTGGAATTCAAAAAACCTTTCTGAAGATATGCCACTTGAATTATTTGTATGATTTTCAAGTTGGGGATGCTGAATGGAAGGGGTTGATTGCAAAAATTCTATAACCACACAAGAAAGTCCTATTCTCGGATCAAACATGTTCTCGTATACCGAAATGAACCAGTTTCAAAAAGTTATTTGGATTTTCAATGTTCCTGCTTCGGGTCACCCTGTATGATGATTCTGAATTTCGAAAATACCAAATTCGAAGAGAAAATTGCAGTACCTTTCCAACGAGGTGCCACTTGACCTATTATCGATCGAATGATTTTTGAGTTGGGGATGCTGGAAATAGGGGGTTGATTGCACCAACTCCAAATTCACAAGTGTAGGTTGTTTTTCTAGACCGAGCATAAACCTGCGCTTGCATTATGCCAAAATAAATCTATTTCATTTAGTATTTGGGATTTCCAGGAATTCAACTTCACCCTTGGTTGGGACACCCTGTATGTTAATTTAAAATTCTAAAAATGACAAATCAAGGTGGAGAATTGACAGACCTTTTCAGTAAGGTGCCACTCGACCCTTATTCCCTATGATGAATTTCAAAGTTAGGGTTGCTGGGGTAGGGGGTTGATCTGAGAAGTTTCGAATTATTTCGAAAAATGCTCCCCTTCGAAACAAAAATCGACGTGTCTTGGTGTTTTTCGCTAATGTTACTCATTTCGGAGTTATAGGGGGGGTCAAATTTTCGTTGGAACACACTGTATATATATATATATATATATATATATATATATATATATATATATATATATATATATATATATATATATATATATATATATATATATATATTACTGGGAAATCGGGGTTGAGAACGGAAAGTGTTTGAGGTTAAAACTGTAAAAACAGAGTGTTTTTACGCGTTTCAGAACAGGTTCTTCATCAGAAAACATTCATCTCTACACAATTATTATCTTACATTCTCTCTTTACATTATTATCGTCAATGGTAAAAAACCATTACTGAAATTATGATTTTTGTTTTAGATAATAATTGTAAAGGGTTTTTACCATTGACGATAATAATGTAAATTATAAGTTCTTAACCTCAAACACTTTCCGTTCTCTTAACCCCGATTTCCCAGTAAAAGTTTGTTTATTTTTGAAGAAAGGTGAGCAAATCAAAATCAACTTAATCACTATATATATATAATTATTCCAGGATATGTTTTGATTATAATCATTGCCTGGCAATGGTATTAATTACCGGGTGGATTTATATTTTTCATGAAATCAGTTTGATTGCATGAAGAGATGGGCAACTCGTCGGGGTGAAACCCCATATATATATATATATATATATATATATATATATATATATATATATATATATATATATATATATATATATATATATAAATATATACATATATACGAGGCTGGGTTGATAAGTCTCCGGCCTGACCAAGAGATAGCGCCACTATGCCTACTTCGGAGGTGGTTTTCTACAGTACCATTCTTAGATAGCTTGTAGGTATAGTTTCAGCCCGATCGCCATGTTAGTTTACGTTTGAGAGCACGACAAGACGCCTCTGTGTTGTTTGTGAAAATGGAAAAATTGGAAAAGCGTGCTGTCATCGAACACTTTTATAAGAAGGGTTTAACGTCGAAGGAAATTGAAGAAGAGATTGATTCAACACTGGGGACTTACTCCCCATCATATCCAACCGTTAAGCAGTGGATTTCCGAGTTTAAAATGGTTCCTGTGAGCACTTCTGATGAGCCACGCTCAGGACGCCCCGTTGAGATCACAACTCCAGATATGATCGAAAAAATTCATGAAATAGTGCTTGACGACCGCAGATCAAAAGTGAGTGAGATAGCTGAAACCTGTAAGATGTCATATGAACTTGTGCAAAAGATTTTGCTCCAACATTTGCATATGGAAAAGCTTTGTGCAAGATGGCTGCCGCGTTTACTAACAGTCGACCAAAAATTGATTCGAAAAACTTTCTACCGCCAATTTGGCGCTGCATAAGCATAATCCAAGCGAATTTCGATTCGTTACTGTTGACGAAACTTGGGTCCACCACTACACTCCTGAAACCAAACAGTGGATTGTACAGGGGAGCCAACTCCAAACAAGGCAAAAATAATTTCATTGGCAAACAAGGTTATGGCTACTGTTTTTAGGGACGCAAGAGGTATTATATACATTGATTACCTTAAACTATCACTGGTCAATACTATGCAAACTCATTGCAACGTTTTAGCCACGAGGTGCAAATTAAACGACCTCAGTTGGCGAAAAAAGAATTTTGTTTCATCAAGATAACGCACCAGCGCATTCTTCACACGTTGCCATGGCTAAAATCTATGATCTGAAGTTCGAATTGATGCCGAACCCTCCCTACTCTTCAGACCCATCCCCGAGTGACTATTATCTGTTTCCTAACCTCAAAACATGGCTTGGCGATAGGAGATTTGCGCGGGCAATGGAGAAGTAATCGAAGCTGTAAATTGGTATTTTGAGGAACTTGACGAATCAGCATATAGAGATGGCATAACTAGACTAGAACACAGCTAGAGATTATGCTGAGAAATTAACAGAAATGTCTCAAAAACGTTGTTTTTCTTGGTCAGGCCGGAAACTTATAAGTCCATCCTCGTATATATATATATATATATATATATATATATATATATATATATATATATATATATATATACTACTATAAGTAGTAAGTAAATATAAAAGTAAAGTCACTAATTTGATTAAGTTCGAAAGTGTTCGTAACACAGTGTATCGGAAAAATCTTCGTGAGCGCACTCGAATTCGTATGTATCGCAATTGTCTTACGTTAGAATCGACCCTTCGTCGCGATCTTTCACATGTGTTCTTGCATTTCCATCCTCCATCCATTTTCTTCTCATCAAGTCTATATAACTTGTGGCTATGGAAAGGGATTGAAGGAGGGAACATGTGAATCGGCAATTCGATTGATGTAATTAACAAAGGTATCGCGACGAGTGTAATCCCTTAATTTGAAAGTAAATAAAAATAAATGGAAATGTAGAAAAATAATAAAGAATATATTAAGAGCGGGAACGAAAATATATATATATATATATAAATATATACATACAGGGTGCTTCAACGAAAACTGAACAGAGGCTATATCTACCAAGATATTAATTTCAGATCAAAACGCAAAAACTGAAATATCAACCCCCTAAGCGGGGGTTGCAATCCTTGGAACATTTTGAATAGAGAAGATGGGTGAGTGATGACTCAAAAGAAAGGTATATATATATATATATATATATATATATATATATATATATATATATATATATATATATATATATATATATATATATATATATATATATATATATATATATGTATATATATTCACATTTCGCAAATTAACTTTAAAGAACGGCCCTGTCTCAAAACCAAATATTGACCTGTTTCTGCATTTTTTGCTAGTATAATCCTTTCATTGATCGATGGAGTAGCGGAGGATGTGAGAAATTTTCGTTGAACACAGTGAGTATATATACCTTCATTTATGTATTCATTGTGTACACCATTTCTTGGCTCTAAATCAAAGTTTTCTGCTATCGAACAATTTCGATTTCTTTGATACTTCTCTGTTTGTGCTTTTTATATTTTGTTTGATTGGCGACCGCCTTTTCCGATATTCGGGTAATCCGATTACTTGGACCGGATAAATTTAACGTCAGTCCGATCTGTGTGGGTATCTAAGGGTGAACCGAAGGTTCACCCTTAGTTGGATAAGACTAACAAGGGTTGTTTTAACAGATTATGCTGCTTATGTATCAAGGATCTGAACTATTCTACTCTTGCTTCAATATGCCATTTGCAATTTCTAGAATCAGAAATCGAAATGAAATCCATTGCTTACGAATAAAATATAGTAGGTACAAGAATAATGATTGATTAAACTGACATCAATCATATATGAGAATGTCATTGATTGTAAAAGAATTTTAATATAAGGATCTCTACATGATTCTTGTTTATAACTTAGCTTGGGTCGATAATAGAATCGGCTGTGGTATGATTTGAAGCTCAATCATAAATTTATGAAAAACTCTAATCCATTTCTTCAACAAAGTAGAGGCTCATTTTTTTTAATCAAATAATGAAAATTGATCCAAAACTGAATATCAAACAGTATGTTGTTTCTGAAGTTTGAGAGACGATGCCATCATTATTCTCCTCAATAATAAAACTGTTGTGTAAGACTATTGATGATTCGGCGATTTTTCTCTGTATCGTGAAATTCATGAAATTTGGACGTCCATGTACAATGCTTGGCTTCAAATGTGAATAAACTTTTGTCATAGAGCTCGATGCAGTAACGATATAATTATTCGGCAAATAATCGACTATCCCTATCAAATGATAATAATAATAAGATAAGAGAGCCAGAACAGCAATGCTGGTGGATGTCGCCATACCGAATAATAACAACGTGCCGAATAAGTTCCAGGAGAAAAAGTCCAAATACACAGACCTTGCTATTGAGATCAAGCAGATGTGGCACCTCGAGAAAATAGATATTGTTCCTGTCCTCGTATCCTCCACTGGGTTAATACCCAAAACTTTGCATGATAGCCTTAAGAAATTAGAATTACATAAGAATACCTATATAGAAATGCAAAAAGCTGTAATTCTTAATACCTGCAGGATAGCTAGGAAATTTATCTTAAGTATATTGTCATCGAGCCTACTTCCTTTGATTGCTGAATCTAGGTAAGGTAAATCATATTCAGCTAACAGATGAGATAGTGCATAAGTCCACGATAATAAATAATAATAATTTTCTGTCTGGCCAGAAATTGCATTCTGCTACAACACCCAGGGCGAGGTCGTACTGTCTGTAGCCATCACCCCGTGGGACGCCGGGTCACGAATGAAGGATCATAGCATCCTTTAACAACTAAATTTCGAACACGGGTGCTCTGCTTCCTTGAGTATGAAAATTAAACTGAAATATAAATAAAATGGAAACTAGGTCGATGTTCAAAAGAAGAATACCCCAGAAGGGTAGAGCAATCAGCTCAGAATCCCTCCCTGCTGTTGCTCCGAGGATTCTGGGTGGAGCAAAACTTCGACTCGGCCACAAAGGCGAGCTCTAACACAATCCAATGATCAAAACCAACAACTTCAAAGGATCAATGCTGAGGCTAGTGTTGCTCCGACAATGTCGCAGCCCACCACCTCACATAATGAAAAAGTACGAAGGAAAAAATGGACTATGGATGAAAACAAACGAATTTTGCGATCATACTTTAGAGTTACAAACCTAGAAACAGACAAGACTATGTATCGAACAAAACTCTTCCAAAATGTAATAGCTCACATTCCTCATCTAAGAGAGTTTACAGAACAACGTATTGCAGACCAAAGACGAGTAATTATTTTAAACAACTTATTGCCGAATGTCATAGTTGGACAAATAAAAGATGAAGTGGAAGCTGAACTGAATATTCTACATCATGCACAAGGATCTCCACAACCTGATGAAGAACCATCAACAGCAGGTGAGGATAATAACTACGAAACAAAAAACGAAGCGCCAGCACCAGATTGTGAGAGTGTATAGGTTTCCAACTACAAGAGGCATTTGATCGAATATGGGGGTATGGATCCTAACAAGCGGCCTAGATTGCCTAAAATTGCTTATGAACCAGGACTCAATTTATCCCTGAAGGAAGCGAATGAAGCGAATGAAGCGATCTGCGACGACTTGACAGAACAGACGGACCATGAAGAGATACATCTGCGTATGTACTGTGCTGCTTTAACGACTATAGAACAGAGTGGCCTTAAAATAAATACTGAAAAAAAGTTCTACTCATCGAAAACTGAAATTCCAGCATGGCAACAACGACTGCAAGCAAAAATAGATAAGCTTAGAAAAGAAATTGAAAGCTTGCGAAGAAAAACACCTCTGTCAAATTGTTGCGCAGGTTATTTATTGAACATTAAATTAAAATAAGGAACTCCAGGAGTAAAGATTATACTAATTTAATAACTGACCACCTCGATACTATGAAACAAAAAGTTGCTGCGTTCTCGAAACGCTTGAAAAGATATCAGGAGAGCTACCAGCGAAGGAAACAGAACCGCGATTTCAATAAAAACCAGAAAAAGTTCTTTCGAAACATCAGCGAGAGATCAAGCTCAGAAGATTGCGGTAAATATCCCACCGAACAACAGATTGTACAGTTTTGTTGTGTTCTATGGGAGAACGAAACACATCATAACGATGACACATCTTGGATACATAAAGAAGAACAGAGCTTTAGGCAGATGCGTATGCCAGATGTCCATTTTACAGAGGAAGACATCAGACGGCAGAATGGCGAATTGGAAGTCACTGGGAGGAGATGGAATACACAATTATTGGTATAAAAAACTAACATCCCCTCATAAATATTTGGCTGCTCAGTTTAACGAACTAATTAAAGATCCTGCACTTCTGCCGAATTATTTTCTCACAACTGGAATAACCTATCTTATTCCAAAACGTGTGGCATCAGAGGACCCATCGCAGTATCGACCAATCACTTGTCTCCCGACACTTTATAAAATATTATCACCGGCGATCTGCAACAAGATATATAAATACATTGCTCGAAATAATATACTAACTGAGGAGCAAAAAGGATGTAGAAGAAAGGCTATGGGTTGTAAAGAACAACTTATCATTGATATGATTCTTTTGAAGCAAGCGAGGCGAAAGAAGAGGAATCTTTTCTTGGCCTACATAGATTATCAAAAGGCGTTTGACTCTGTCCCTGACTCCTGGTTGTTACGAGTGCTCCAGATAAACAATAGCAACCCAGACATTGCACGCTTCCTTCAACACTGCATGGGCCAATGGTCTACCAGACTGTCCATTCCTACGATCAAGGGTAACACTGAATCGAGGGTGATATAAATCAAAAAGGGAATCTTTCAGGGGGATTCACTAAGTGCACTATAGTTCTGCCTCGCTCTCACCCCGATCTCGAATGCCCTGAAGAACACGAAATATGGTTTCACAGTTAAAACAAAGTCTCGCAACGAAACAATCCAGAAAACCACCATGGCAAAAATGACTGGAGAAGGATGTTGACAATATTAGAGCTGAGATCGGTCGCCTCACAGAATTCCTGAAAAATAAAAAGCCCTCAAGGCGCTTGAAATCCCATATACGCGAAATTCATAGAAAAATTGGTAAGAACACAAAACACCCTGTTCACAAACAACATATCGACGTGTATATGGATACTTTGAAGCAGAAACTCCAAGCAAAAGCAAAGAGGCTCTCGAGATATATCAAGTATAATGAAAGGAAACATCAAAACCAAAGGTTCCTCCAAAGCGCGGCCAATTTTCATAAGGGAAATAACAAAACTGCGAACAACAATAACAGAGAAGTACTTGACGCACAGTGCTTGACCGATTATTTGTCATAGTTATGGTCGAACCCCAAACAAAGAACACAATAAAAATTCTGCATGGATCACGAATGAAAAACAAACATCAATCATATGGACTTCCAAGAAATAACGGAGAAAGAAATCGCAACAGTAGTTAGAGCGACCAACAATTGGAAGGCGATAGGTATAAATAACATCCATAACTTCTGGTACAAGAAGTTCGATAAGCTCCATGGAGCCCTAACGAAACAGCTCACGTATGTTCTTCAACATCCCTGGAAAACACACACTTTCCTAACACAAGGCTCAACATATATGCTACTTTAGAGCGATAGAAAACAGGATCCGTCTCAAAATAGGCCAATCACTTGCCTGCCAACACTTTATAAAATACTTCCCTCATACATATCCAATCGAATATACAAACACCTTGACGACAACAATATATTAGCTGAGGAGCAGAAAGGATGCAGAAAGAAACACCACTGGTGCAAGGAACAACTCATCATCGAATCTGTGATAACGAAACAAGCACACGTAGGGCATCGGAATGTTCATTCAGCTTTTCTCGATTATCTGAAGGCATTCGATAGTACCGCCCATTCTTGGCTTGTCGAAGTATTGCAGATATAAAAAATTCATCCAACCCTGGTAGAATTCTTGAAGACAACAATGACACACTGTCTCACGTCTCTGCAGGCCAACATGAACCGACGAGATACCCATACGTCGTGGTATTTTTCAAGGAGACTCTTTGAGTCCACTATGGTTCTGTTTAGCTATGAACCCATTGTCCTCAATGCTCAATAGAACGGGATACGGATTTAAGATAAAAACCAGATAGGAACTATCATACAATCTCCCACCTGCTGTATATGGATGTCATCAAATTATATGCTTCGAACAAGAAGCAATTGGATGATCTGCTGAAAACTGACAGTAAGTTCTCGGCAGATGTTCATATGAAATTCGGGATTGAAAAATGTAAGACCCTCAACATTCAGAGAGGGAAAGTCATAGATGGTGAAACACAACTTCCAAGCGGTGATATTATACAGTGCATCAGGGATGGCGAAACATACAAATATCTAGGATACCAACAAGCCAGATTGCTAGACCAAAAACAATCAAAGGAGAAGATTCTTTCAGAGAACAGTCAGCGTCTGAAGACTGTGCTGAAATCAATGTTGAAATCGGGGAATCTAGTGAAGGCAATTAGCACCTACGCCATTCCAGTGTTGCTTTACTCATTTGGAATAATCAGATGGACTAAGACAGAACTGGATGATATTCAAAGGCAGACCCGAACGATGCTGACAAAGTACAACAATCATCATCCAAAATCGTCTATGATACGAACAACTTTGAAGCGGAAAGAAGGAGGACGCGGATTAATAGATGTTGTCAATTTACACACCGAACTGATAAAAAATCTCAGAGAATTCTTCTCTGCAAAAGCTCTCACTTCTGACCTACATAAAGTGGTATCGTTGGCTGATAAGGGATATACACCTCTAAATCTTGCTACCAGAAATGACCTGCTGAATCTACCGTTCCTATCAGATACTGGAACACAAGAGCAATGGTCAAGAAAGGAATTGCATGGACGACATCACCATGAGATTAATCAACCACACATCGACAAAGAAGCCTCCAACATATGGTTGATGAAAAGAGAATTATTCGCGGAAACAGAAGGATTCCTTATGGCCATTCAAGAGCAAGTGATCGCTACAAACAATAAAAAAAAAATTATTATGAAGGACGGAACATTACAAACAGATAAGTGCAGAAAATGCCATATAAGATCGGAGACTATACTGCATATTACGTCCGGCTGCGAATGACTGGCCAATACGGACTATCTTCACAGGCATAATCAAGTGAGCAACATTATCCATCAGAAACTTGCACACACTTCTGTATACCTTCCAGCCACATTACAAGTATCAACCGGCGCTCGTATTGGAAAATTACTCTATCAGATTATACTACGATAGGCCTGTTATCACTGACAGAATGGTGACGAATAATAGGCCGGACATAGTGGTGTATGATAAGAGAGCCAGAACAGCAATGCTGGAGGATGTCGCTATATCGAATAATAACAATGTGCTGAGCAAGTTCCAGGAGAAAAAGTCCAAATATACAGACCTTGCTATTGAGATCAAGCAGATATGGCACCTCGATAAAATAGATATTGTTCCTGTCATCGTATCCACGACTGGGTTACTACCCAAAACTTTGAATGATAGCCTTAAGAAATTAGAATTGAATAAGAATACATATATAGAAATGCAAATAGCTGTAATTCTTAATACATGTAGGATAGTTAGGAAATTTATGTCAAGTATATTGTAATCGAGCCTATTCCCTTTGATTGCTGAATCTGGGAAAGGTAAATTATATCCAGCTAACAGCTAAGATAGTGCCTAAGTCCACGATAATAAATAATGATAATGTTTATACAAAGATATCGTACAACTTAGAATAAACAGAGTTACCTCGAAGGTGGAACTACTAAGTAGTTGCCTCAGAATTAATCGTACGTAATGTACGTCTGCCCTCTGTACAATTACGTCACTTCAGTAATTGGAAAGAATACCTCTTTGGCTAACTATTTAATATTTAAATTTTCAGTATACGTAACTTACTGAAACCTTCTTTGTTAAAATTTTAACAATTTCACTGATCCCTTAAATCGTATAAAACGTTTCACAAACCTATTAACGATTTTTTTCGAAGAACCAATAGTGAGGGCAGAATCCTATTTCACTTTGAAACCCTTAATTCTCTGTGCATGCACAAGTCATGTGTATTAGGAAATAAAGAAACAAATCTCATTTGGACGAATCTCTATGCACTCTTCAAAGAAGAACAAAATAAGACCAGGCTTGAAAGTAGATATTTACCCAAGCAATCATCCGGCGTATGCAAACACAAAGGATTTCGAGTATCAAACAGCGAGCTTCTAGTATAAATTTTAAATTCGATTTGCTTCGAAAGCAAACGGATGAAATGAGAACAGTGTCGGGATCAGCCAAATTGAGGACGTAGAATCAACGATTCAGCAACAGAGTTTGGAAGCGTGTTTATTTATAATAAATCGAAAAGCAGGAAGGACTTCTTACTTTTAAATTGGAAATATTAATATAAAATTTAAATGAGGCGTATTGTTATTACGCATTGTTATCAGTCATGTAGTTCATTTGTCTGTTAATTTGTTTCATGAGCTTTATTCATATCTTTTCATTTTCATGAAAGATTGGGATAGTGAACCCTATTTTGTTTATGCTCCTCTAATCTGTCTCTTGTCGACTTGTTCTTATATGTCACTCCAGGTGTTTGTTAAGTTTTGTTCAATATATATTTGAAAGTATAAAATAAACGAATATTTCAATTTATTATTTAGAGTATAAGTATGCTATAAAGATTAACACACATTGTGTTTCTTTGAATTTGTTTCATTGATATTATTTATTAACTGTGTTCATCGCAATTAGTTTACAACGATCGACTATTTTTATTTCTGCATTTTAGAAGTAAAGTATTGCTTCAACAGATTATTTAGAAAGACATAATGCCGTCGCTTATATTATTCACTTCAATCTAGGAATTAAACATGACCTAATTCCCAAAAGAAAAAAATTTCAAAAATATGAACCTGAGATTATTTGTGAAATGACAAATATAAACTTTATTTTAAAACAATTCTGTGCAACAGAGCTGTAAAAACACAATAGACCAGATATCGTTCTTAATGATAAAACAGAATCAAATAACATATATAATTGATATTGCTATACCGACACACATAATATACAAAATAAATACAATGAAAAAATTCTAAATATATGATGATGGCGACGAGATTATTGGAAAATGAAGAAAATATTTATTCTAGATTATTATTTCTACAACAGGCGTTATTCCTGAAATCTTTCACAAAAGTATTATGAAGAGAAATTTGTTTGAACAGTTTAACAGTCATCAAATCTTGTAATATTCTTCGTAGGTTTCTTTCCGAAAATAATAATGAGGTGTAGAGTCATAGGTTTTCTCTTTAGTTTATTGCTGAATCTCATTTCATATTTTATTTATTTGTTTATATAAATGTAATATAATTAACTGACAATTTTGTCATATTTATATTAGTATTCTATTCGATCGTTCACTTCACAAAGGAAACTATTAATGAAGTTACAAGTGTTAGACTAAGGTCCGTACAATTTTTCCGGGGAGAAAGCCTCTGACACTACTCGTTGGTACATTGATATCATTGTCTGATGATGCTATAGTATGTATATATGTTATTTTATATATATATATATATATATATATATATATATATATATATATATATATATATATATATATATATATATATATATATATATATATATATGTATATGGTGGCGCGATTATATCTACTCAGGACTGAGGGAGGAAAGGGTTTGACCAGCCTGGAGGCTACAGAGAGGGCCAATGTCATAAATTTAAAGAAGTATTTTGTCAGCGAGAATACCCTCTTCTTTCAAGCTTCCAGAGCGGCTGAATAAAGTTACTCGGCTTTGCAGCCCAACAGATGCGAGACCCTTCCCTAAATCGCACTTTGGCTCATGTGAAGGAGAAGTGGCACAGCAAGGCCCTCCATCCCGGTCGATAGCCGGGAAACTCGGGGAGTGCATAGGTGGATAGAGCGGAGTCACTTACTCATATGCGATCTGAATACCTTTTCTCTGAAACGGAGGGTCGTCTAACCGCCATTCAAGGCGGCTCTGACCTATGCCGAAAATGCTCGGAGAACTCGAACCCATCCAACACATCACATCCGTATGTTCTATTCTCGCTCCGAAGGACTACCTTAACAGACATAACGCCATGTCGAAGGTTGACCATTAAGCTATGGCAGCTGGGCCTTTTGAAATAGGTGTGAGGATATTCAGGTATCAGCCAGAGAACGCGATTGAAAATGAGGTGTGCAATTGTATTGGAACTCCACTATTATGACGGATAGTTTTGTGTCCCATAATATGTGTATGTATGTATATATATATATATATATATATATATATATATATATATATATATATATATATATATATATATATATATATATATATATATATATATATATATATATATATATATATATATATATATATATATATATATATATATATATATATATATAGTGCTCTATTAGTATAAACTAATATTTGTATGAGACAAAGCTATAAAGCTATATAAAGAATAGTATTCATTTTCTATTACATATTTACTGCACGAAAACAAATTTATCCTATTCCGTCACTGGTAACCAGGCATATGATCCCATGTTTCATACACATTGTGTATCGTTTTGCAATTGGCTTAAGTTGTCACATCGCATTTATTATTATTCCCTTTTTAATGAGCACCATTTTAGAGGAGTATTAAATTTTCGTTTGATTCTCTTTGCTCGCCAGCGCTCGAAAATTGTTCTTTGTTTCCCGGGGGGTAGTGTAGATTTGTTTAATGGAATTTTATATGACTTGAGTTTGGGTTTTATCGCATCTGTTTGTTATATCTCTGTATTAATCATTAGGTGAAAAGATAAATTGACGCAAAATGATGTACAAAAATATTTATGTCTACTACTTTTAAATTTGTAGACATTCTCTTTTCCAGATTGCATGCTCAATTGAAATCATGTGATTGAAAATATTTGTGATTGATATTCAGTGTGAAGATTTTTTCTGGATAGTGCGATTCAATCGAGCAGTTCCAAAATGGCGATCGTAGAATTTATCCAAACCAACAAAAAACAATGAATTAAATGAACTGAAAATAATATGTTGACCACAAAGCATGTAAAAGAATTCAGATTCGTTGAATATCCAAAGTGACGATTCTTGACAACGTGATAGTGGCCAAGTCTGAGAACTAATTCTTTGCGAACATTTTTTACTATTTCTGGTGAAATATTGCTTATTTCCTATCTTATGCGATACTTCAGATCATTAATATCTTTTGGTGCAATTAAAATTTTCATTTCAGCTAACCGCGAAACAAGATAATTAGGTGTCCTGGCAGGTTATTCAACTTCGTATCAATCAATCTCCCAGGAAACTTCAAATCTGGATTTCTCTACTAACTTTTCTTACTTACTGTGGCTATAGCTAAATTATTAGACTAAGACAATCGGAATATTCTGCAAATGCAAGTTAGTTTTTCTCGAAGGAAAAATTGTCCGAAAATTCTATCGTGCAGCATGCATTTAGATCTCTAGTGATTGATTGTGGGTACAGAAAGTCCAGTTCGGATCATTTTTAAACTATCGTTGAGTTAGAAAATCGCTTCATCTGAGAACATAATACTTACGGGAAAGTTTTTATCTTTATTTTAAATTTGCTGCTTGATTTTGTAGAATTTCAATCTCCGGTCAAAACCATATCCAATCCTTCTACCAGACCTTTTAGATGGAATTTTTTTTTGTGCTAAATTGTTTATAGAGACAGACGTTTGACTCATTTCCTTATCAAGTGTTGGTTGCTGAAAATATGGGGATTTTATTCAACAGCCAAAAAGACGTAAGTTGAATAGTTTCAACTACTTTCGACCTCTCATTTTTATTCTGAACGGTATAACTCACATTTAATTTCAAATATTGCAAAACGCGCGAACTACGAAACCGAGTTCTGTCTAAGTGGATTTGGAACTTTCCTTTTTAGTAGATCTGAGACTATTTCCGTAAACAACCAAACTTATTAGGTTAGATTAAACAGGAAGTTTGATAATTTTCGGATGAACTATATTGACTGTATACTACTGATAATAAAACTATTATTATGTTAATTTCCAACAAAGAAGGAAGAAGGTGTTCTTAAACTCGGATTCATTTTCACGATTGGTCATTCGTCTTATATTATTCATCCTATTTTTATAATGTCAAAGAAGAGATAAATATTATCAGAAGGTAGAAAAGATAAGAGAGTCGAGTGTTTTTATAAAACCGAAATTTTTGTTCCGTACTGTATATTTCTTGACTTCAAATTTCTCAATATAATTCAAAGTGCAATAAATTTATTTCGGTGGTACATAACACAAAAATCATCTTCCAACTTTCCCAGTTTGGAAATCGCTGTTATCCACTAATGAACAAGTTTCTGCTAATTCATTATTTTTTCTGAGACATGAGCTTTTAGTTTTGTGTTATAGGTGAATTCAAATTCATTCTATTCAATGTCATGTCTTCAGGAGAATATCGTTAAATAGTAGAAAGTATAATATTGCAATCAAACCTACAATCTAGATGTGAAAAATATAAAATCGCCTATTTTATGACATTATTAGTACTATGTTGGTGAATATACTATATATTTGTGAATAAAAATCATTATTAGATCCATAAATAAGTTTATCTAAATTGAAAACCTCTAGTTAAATATTCACTACTAAGAAATATAAACCTGCTGTTGGTATCATATAGAGACCTGTCATACGACACCGCTTGAAATTTGCAGGTCGGTTCTTTTATCGATTGAAATTTCGTTCATATCCATTTACCTTACTTTCCATATTTTTTTTCTTCGGGAGGCCACCTGCGTTTTCTCATCAGGCTGAACTATAAGCCCGGTAGTAGTTCTTGCAAATTTTGATGATACATTGGCGTACTTTTCTGTCGAATTGGCAGATACTGGTATAAAAATACATTGTACACTACAGGTTCGGTATATCAACTATTTTTGGTTAGCACACTTCACATGTTTATATCACTATTTTGTGTACTCTTAATCCTTGTCGTAACAGAAAGAAGAAATCATTTCATGATTCACATATTGCTTTTTTCTAAGAAATGAATATGAAGGCAACTACTTCAATTAATTCAACGATTAGTCCGTCGGATATTGTATGAAAGAAATAACATTACGATCCTTAAATTAAAATTGAAAGAAGATGTGTATAACCTCTAACAAGTGCTAGTGGAGCACTTTAGCCTGAAATACGGTATCTGGATGTTCTAGATGAACAAGGTATTAGTATGGCATGAAGGCTATGGAATCGGTTTTCTAGAACAGGTACAGTTAACAATATATATATATATATATATATATATATATATATATATATATATATATATATATATATATATATATATATATATATATATATATATATATATATATATATATATATATATATATATATATATATATATATATATATATATATATATATACATTTGAATGCAAAGCTTGATAATCCTTAATGGGTTAGAAAGCTCAAATGAAAAAACAATTAAAGTTATCCTTATGTATAATCATTCCAGGATATATCGTAGTTGTAATCAATGCTAGGCAGTGGTATTAATTACCGGGTGATGGATTTATATTTTTTCATGAAATTGCTTCGATTCTATGGACAGATATATGGTCACCTCGTTGGAGTAAAGCCCATTTTTCATATATATGTATATGTGATGTTGCAGTTTGCAGGTCTAATTACCGACAAAGAACCAATCGGATAATGTTTTAAATTATTCTCTAGGTTCTCCATAAGTTGGTTCGATGATTGCCATGCTCTGTTCTGAAAAAGAATTAGATAAAAATTAATCAAGAAAGCTATATAGCAATACCAAGGCTTTCAGAAAAATTGCCGTGTTTTATTCTTTATTCTATTATTTATCCTTGAATTTTGAAAAGATAGATTTAAGAGGCGAAAAGCAAAATAATAATATGCACTCTAAGAGTTTTATTATTTGTCACACCACTGTACCTTCTATATCAAATGACCGAAATCTGCCTCAACTTAGCTTAATAGGCGTATAATGTGGAAAAAGTGAGCGTGTGGTGTAATACGAGGTGATCGGGTGATCGAGTTACAGAAACGATAGCTGATTATTTCACTCCGTTAACTGCAATCTGCAATCTGGATAGACCATTTTTGGTTATACTTGTTCATAAATTTATGGCTCATTTATTGTCTTGGTCTTGATGTATCAATTTCCTCCGCAGATGAAGGTATCATGTTCATTTTATTAAGTCTTATAATTATTCATTTTTGAGAAGGTGAATTTGTTGTTAGGGTGGAGCACAATAAGTTTTTCTATTTATGAAACGAAACCTATCACTCACTCATTTAGATTCAGATTGCTATTATGTAATAATGTGAATAACGAAATAATAGTACAGTGCAAAATCTTCTAGATTAAACGAACAACATTCCAAATGAAATATTTTTCATGATTTGATTTCGGTATGATGAAGTTTCAAGGCAATTGATTGAATATGTCTGTATCTTCGACTACTTTCGATTTCACTAATAGCATTTTGATCAGAAAAATAAAGCAGAGAATCAAGATTCCGAAAAAAATTCACTCAAAATGCAATTCATGTTATTTTTAAATATCCGTCAATGAGAATTAGAAACTTATGTTTCTTTCTTCTCAATATATTTTGTGACCATTTGTCATTATCAGGAGAAACTCTTTAATTAAATATAACAATTGATTTACTACACAACGACATGAAGAATGAAAATATTTTATTTTCAATGCACCCCTGCTGAGATATTCTTCCCTATAGTTTGAAGAAATAAATTGTCTTTCAATGGAATTTCCTGAAATTCAGGACTTTGTTTGAAAAAATAGTATTTTATAAGATGTTGTTTTCGGTTTTTAATCTCGTCTTATATGCGTTCATGGTGAACTACCCTTATACTTTTTACTATAAAGTTTTTAGGAGATAAATGTGAGACAAATGCGATTTCATTTTTTAAAGTTTGTTACGTAAAAAAGCTACACTTGTTAGATTTCGGAAAATGAACCAGTAACGAAAAAAACGCACTCAAAGAGCAACAATATTTTCAATAAAAACATTTTTGTTCATTTAATTTATTATTTATTTCAATTATTTAAACCTGACTACATAGACACTATTTACATTATCTGTTCAAATTGATAAACACCTACTCTTATGCATGATCTAGCTCTCAAAACAAGAGATCTTTATATTTGAATATAAATTTGAAAATTGTTTTTTCTCATTAAAATGATAAATCATTCCTTCAAACAGCATATCTCTATCCCTAATGGGTACAGCATAAGCTTGGCTTTTACATGGCCCCAGAAATGAAAATCTGAAGGATTCAGGTCTGGTGACCTAGGTGGCCATGTGATAGGTCCATCTCGTCCTATTCATCGATTGGGATAGGTCACATTCAGATAATCTCTAACTAAACTAAAATGTGGTGGGGCACCAAAAACCACATATTCTGCCGACTGACCAGTAGAATATCCCCCAAAAGTTCTGTCAAGTTATTTAAAAAAAAGTGTTAATAACCTACGCCGTTTAAATGAGGTGGCAACAAAAATGGCCCAACAAAATGCTGACCAACATATACGGTCCAAATATTGATTTGGAACTGTTGTTGGTGTCGGTTTTGAGCAATGGCATGAGGATTTTCATCAGCGCAAAAATGAGAATTGGTTATGCCATCTCTCCGAAAGCTTGTTCCATCAGAGTAAGGAATTGAACCAACAAAAGCATTATTTTGTTCATGTTGGTGTAAAAACCAATTGCAAAATTGCAGTCTTGCTGGTGAATCATCTGAGGACAGCGCTTCAACTTTTTGAAGAGGGCAAGGGTGAACCAATTGATTACTTAAAATTCTGTGGACCGTACTTTTACTTGAATTGAATTGGTTCGATAATTTCCCAGTACAAGTAGAAGGCTACTCAGCAACAGTTTCTAAAACGCTTTCTTCTAGTTCAACTGTATGCGCGGCGTTAAAGCAACCTGAGTTACTTGCATTCTTCTCAAATGTACTTGAATAATATTTCATACAAAGTTGTTTTTCAAAAATTTCTTGAGGAGGTAGAGGGGGCGTGGGTGCCACCTTGAATTGGTTGGTCTATTTTTTCTATTATGTGACTTCACTACAAACAAAAATGAAGAGTTGTTGCATTTTTATATTGAAAAACACTAGGATGTGTTTCGTGCTATAATATTTATAGTTATATTTAGAGCAATCGTTTTAAATAATGGTGTTTTCGTTATCAGGTAACATTCGAAAATTATTAGTAATGCCCGGAAGTCATTCACGGCTGACCTTTTAGCAAACACTGATATCTCAAGAGGCCCTTCACATTTATGAATGAAATTGGCGAATAGTTTTAATGGGTACTACACAATTTTAATGAACCCATTCACAAATTAAGAACGGAAATGAAATGGCATTGAGGATATTATTTTTCAATTATTTCGAATTTCAAGCTCATTATGTACAATTAACATTATTTACAAATAGCAATGATATTCATAAACTAACGTAAACTGAATAAAAAAAGGTGTCATTCCAAATAAAATTATTTAGGTTTGAGTAATACGTAATTATATATCAGTATTTGTTTATAACATATAAAAATTTTAACTAGATTTTGCAGATGGTTTAGTCTGTTGAGATTGTTTTTGATAGTTTGTTTTGCACTTTTCATGAACTGAATAATTTTTTGCTTAGAAAGACTGATTACAATTCAATAAACTTGACAGCTGAAATTTTCGCAAGAATGGTCCAATTTATGCAGAAAGTTTTGGTTAGCAAGGATTCAATGATTTTCATCAATAGTAGGCAGAGCTTTCAGGAACTTCATTCCATTCACTTCCCCAAAGGGCTGCCGCATCGAAAGGAAGTTTTTGAATGATTGGAAAAAGTTTCAACAGAGAGTGATACTTATCCCAACTCGTTTCAATGCTGATGTGCTGCCGATATATGGAGGAATTATAATGCAAACGACATGTAGCCACGGACTTGGGGTTGAACTAATGTTACCACTTTTAATTCTAATGGTAATTCATTTAGAAATCAGTTCTTTGCGCATGAGCAGTATTTAGCCAGACAGAGCAAAAGTACTCATCTGTAGGAAAGATTAGAGCAAGAGCAGTTCCAAAAGAACATCGTCACCCGAAACGAAGCTCGTTGTAGAACATTATTTCTAATATTATTGTGATTGCAGGTTTCCACTTTGAGCAAAAGCATAAAGTATTTGGAGAATTCAATAAATTGACAATATCGTTAGGTCATTTAGGTAACATAAAACAACTTGTACATTCTGAAATACTAGTTAATCGAAATCAAATTCATATAAGAGAAGCTATTTTTTTTAAATCCATAGTTGATCTGCTAAATTTTCAATTATTAGTCCAATTTTTCCTTCATTCAAAACTCAGTAATTCTATGGATGAAAGATGAAAATGACATTCTAGTCGTCAATTTCTGCACATTGTAAAATCTTTATCAGAATTTTCAAGAACTATTATAACATAAATAGTTTATATGAACAAATAGAACCGAGTTTACAAAACCGGACTTGATTTTTTCTACTTTGAACGAATGAGCTGAGTAGTGGTGTAAAGTGGAAGTGATCACTTTTTAGTGGTCATTCAATATTCCCTCTAAATGACTCAATATCAGCTACGAATATTGACAGACCCATGTCTCACCATGTGTCTTATTTCGTCTGAAAGGTAGCTTGAAGAGAAATGAATTAGAATGAACTTTTGATAAAAATGTACAATTTCTGTTTTTTGATAGGTCGTTTTGGACATTGACATTCGCGCTCAAATTGAATTATTATAAACGCCAACAAGAATTAATATTGAACAGTCCATAAATAAATCACCCCTATGTGACCTGTCACACGATGGACGTGTCAAAACCACATTTACCGCACCGCAATATAATTGGGACGGAATGCAACCACTTTTCTCCCTCCTTTTGCCACCATCAAACATGCAGGGAATACGAAATATTATTTTGTATGAGATCCAAACTTAGTTAACAAGGAAAAAGGAAAGGCGTGCTTTATGTTGGGGGCATAAGTGAGTTTTAGATCATATTATCATTATCTATTGGCTTATAGGAGATCAACGTCACGTTCTAAATTAACTGAGGTTTAAATATTGATACGATAATTCAGAGAATAATAATATTCATGAGATTTGATTGTTTAAAATATATTAATTCTGGAATGGAAGAATTTTCTAGTCTATTTCAGGAGATGCTATAGCGTTCAATTCAATTACAAAGTTAATTCACACATTTTACGAAACCAAACAGTTTAATGATGCGAAATTTATTGTAAATAATTTGTTTAACCAGGACGACTTAGGAAGACGAGAAATAAGTATTGTACTTTCCGCTTCCGCTCTCTCCGATTATTTTTTATAGCTCCGAAATAACTACCTCAATAAAAAATTTGTTCTTTGCTATAGAGATGGATTTTCTGTTATACGTTACCCACAAGCAATTCAATTCATGCTGAATTTACCATAGTTGGATTTTTGACATTGAAGGTTAGCTCTGATTTTTAACTGCAGCATGTATTTAGTTCAAAGAAGGAATTTTCTCTCGAAAATGAAAATGATGAACAGTTCTCCAAATATTGTTTTTAAAGTTAATGTTTTGCTATTCCATTCTTTCCTTGATATGTATATTGTTGATCGATTCCCGTAATTTTCTCACAGGCAGTAGAACAATATCTATGGTATACAATTTAGAAATTTCGTTTGTTTCCAAACAAACATTGTTTTCTAGGAAAAAGTCTCCAGTTACCAATTATGATCCCATGCTACACGCTCTTGTGCCTAGGACATGATGACATGGAATAGGTTCTGAGTGCTCCGACAGTTTCTACTCCATCGTTCATCTTCTCTTACGATGCAACCCCTAAGTAGTACTTGACTAAGCGTTTTCTGGGTGTATTAGCAAATCTTCATTAAATGGCATCAATTTCTAATAAGAAAGCGATTTTTATCATCAATTGATGCAATATCAATCAATAGTGATAAGAAATTGCTAACATTACAATGATAGAAAGGCTTATTAAAAATTCTAATAAGATTTGTTATTTGTTATTTCAATGATAGTTTAATTTTATTGCATCTATTTGGTGCGATGGCATTCCGGAGTATATCAATTCCATTCTGTGCAAGATGTATCGCAGAATGATGTCACGCTACAAGTCATAGCTTTTCCTCCATCAGTAGCAATGCAACATTTTTGAAATCCACCGTTGTTCTTAACAGTTTCAATGACAGCTTGACAGACATCACTTCGTCTGAGTGATACTTGAAATGGCACGAAATTCAACATTTCCTCCATAATGCTTGAATCTGCCGACAGTCAATTATTGATTATTCGAATAATATTCAAATATCTTCAAACCTTCTGTAAATTTGGTTAGATAGAACACTGAACTATTGGAGCCCTTACTTTTTTAATAGGAACTCAATCACTTGATAATTTTTGAGCTCGAGCTAACAGTAGAATCAATATGAAGCAACCAAACATTGTTCATTTTCTGAATTCACATTTGAAAACGTTTTTGTTTGTTACACCAGGTTTTTTATATGCTCGGCTATAGCAAGATCTCTTGCTTTGCTTCATATATTTCAACTGTGAAGTAGTGATTTCGATTAACATTGTATTATTCATTCAAAGACATATACTTACATTCAAATCACCATACGAATAAATATTTAATTCTTCGAATGCAATAAGAAAAAATTTATTTTGTAAAACTGAAGTTATTTGCGTATTACTTGTTAGATTTATAACGTTTCATGGGCCATATAAATTCAAGCTGCTGGCTGCATATTCAGCCATCAGGTTTGAACAGCATCCTATCCATTCGGAATAATTATTTCTGTCTAAGATGACATCTTGTGTTACGTCTAACCGAGGTGAAATTAGAGATTTTTTGATCTACAAAATCACATTACTGTGATTTACTGTGATAATCTTACGATTATTTCAAAGAGACTTACTAATATATACCCATGCGATTAAAAATTGAAAAATCTTGGGATGTAATTCTTGAGATTAAATTCTGTATTTTTGTATTTTTGTACTTAGGTATTATCTAATGATAATTTTACTGTATAATACCCTACTGTTGCCCAAATATTCCCTCTACCTTTCCGAGGTACTTTATGGTATGTTGTTATCAACATTAACTTTCTGAGCTAAAGAACGGTTCCAATATAGCCTGGATAGATCATATAAGGATAACATTGGTTGTTATGCAAATATGTTATCTATTATCAGAATATAATATACTAATCATTATCAACCAATCATAATATAATAAAGGGTAAAATCACAGATTATCTACCTGGCAAAATCCAGCCTACCTAACTTTAATTTTACCTAATGTAATTTTATAATTGTATATTGTATTATGAAGTGCTAGACGATCGAAGGAATCGCTGCGAAGAAAGATTTTACAAATTTCAGCAAATTTCATTAGGAACATATATTTCAAAATTTTCAACTGTATTTGCATTAAAAGAGAGGAACAATGTTACAAGATTTATTGATTGATATTTAGAATCATATAATGAAGTATTCTTCGGGATAAAAAGAATGTTTTTATGACCATATACTACTATTACATTGTAACAAGTGTGTTCTATTCACGGAAATTTCCTACTCCCAAATGATTGAATTGAATTATTTTCACTGTGGAGAACCAATATCACTACTGAAGAAATTCCCACAGGAATCCAATGAATCTAGATACTTGACTGTAAGAAGCATAATACTTCTCAAATATTTCAAACAAAAAGTATCGAGCTTGGTATACATCGACGTCCACTCAACTTTTTCCTCTTCATTATTTTGAATTGTATAAGTATGTAATTTTTAAATATACAGGGGGCGCGCCCTTCTAAGTTGAGTCAATAACAAAATAAGATTACCGTCGCTGTTCTCAGTTAGAAAAAACAATGAGCTGCAAAAGAATAACTGTTCAGGCGGAACAGAAACGAATGCTAATGAAGCAGTGAGAAATCGAGAAGGGGCTTTTTAGTTTAATGGTGCTTCACGATCGAAATTTTGAATGGCTCTTCATTATTTTATGTGAATCGACTACTAGGGTTGACTCGCTTGAGAATAATTCATTTGGTTCTGTAAACAGCTCATGTAAAGGGAGGGTGTTGACATTAATCGTCAGTTTATCTCATTTCATGAATACGTCGATAATGTACATTTTTGTTGAACTTCCAGTTATATTTAAGATATTGTCATTTTAGAATTCCTTTGGTTTCATTTTTCAACATTTCGTAATTCGAAAATGGAACACATGAGAATAAAGTGAGTTCATGTATTTATTTCCCTGCCTTAACTTTCTCAGGCAGATGTAGATATGAAAGAATGTTTCTGAACCGAACCATCTTTACCTGTCTAATCACATACCCACTTTTGTGTTCAGACAGATTAGCTCCAAGAATTCATTTCTGTTTTGAAATTAGCGATTCTACTCTGGATTGAATAAAAGTCCAAAAGACTAAATAATTGAAGTACATTTATCGATTGCATGGAACAAAGAGAATGTAATAGTTATAGTATTATTTTGATGTAACTTTCACGTATACATCCAAATATTGAAATTATCGTAACAATATAAAAATTTCAACTTTCTATAATCAGATAATCAATCATAATAATATTTAATCATAAAATTTTAGGATGAAGTAAATCTTATATTAGAACTGAATGAACTATGATCTGAAATAAATTTTTGGTCGAAATTAGGCATAAGAATGTTGAATCATTCAATCCCTGTTGGGATCTTCGTTCATAATCGATTTATATAGCTTTAAATATGAAATATTCCGTCAATGATTACTTTTGAGCCATAAAAAATTAATTACATTTTTGTTCTCCAGAACTATTCAATGAACTTTCTTCATCGATATTTTGGAAAAATTCCAATAAAACAAAAATTTCCTCGAAATATTAATCGACGTTGTCATTCTAGCAGATCAAAGTACTGGCAAAATATCTACTACGCTTCTACGAGGTTTTCGTTTCCTTCATTCATATTGGATACCCTAAAAAATCTATATAAAGCAGACAGCTTGTTGCATTAGGAATAGCATAGTTGTTTTTGGTCGAATATGATGAATTTTTTATAATTTGAATGATTGACAATCTGACCTTAATCTCACTGTATCCAATGAACAACTTAACACTTTAATTACCATTCAATTATATAAATATTATCCGTACAGCATTCAGAAACACTACTAAGAAATGATAAGCAGATATGTTATCTAATATGACACTTCGTCGTAAAGTAATTATTGAAATTATATAATGTGAAACTTAAATTAATTGAATACCCTTCATCCCCTTATTTTAAGTGATGTATCTATTATGTTTCTCAGATTGCCCCGGTGTGTTACGCATTTCGATTTGTCTGCAGCATTTAATAAAACATAAAAATTAAACAAACATATTAAGCAATATTAGTTTTCTTTCTGGAAACTTAGGTTTTCTGTGACTTAATTTGCAATGGACGTTAATAACACACTAGTTTGCTTGAGACGTTGTACATAACAAGTAATGTTTTTGTCAACCCAACACCTTGTAACGAAGACCCAGACACTCCGAGCGGCTTTTCGGATACCTTCTCTCTTCTAAACCGACATTGATCTCAACCATATTTGCTTCTTGACGCAACAAGGTTTTTGTTCATAGGAGATAAGAATGCTGTACCCCAGCCTACTTATAATAACGATGTACGAGCCTCTTTTTGTCAGCATAGCGAATTTGATTTCAGACGAATCTATTCAATATACCACCATGGGTGGCACAGTTCGGGAGAACCGGACAGGGAGTAGCCATCTATGCCCCTCGGTTCTTGTTTGGGAAAGGTAGAGATGTTTGTGATTCTCTATATTTGATCAATTCTCCTAGATGAGTAGTTATTGGTTCATGTTCAACGCTTGCAAGTTCACTTTCCATAATTTATAAGGAAACAGGTTCATTACCCAAACTGTTTTTTCGTTTATCGTACAAAAACAATTAAATTTTTTCAATTATTTCATCCAGTTTTTCAACACGCAGAGCTGCTGCGATTTCAAATTATAATATTAAATTTCAATTAAGCAAAGTTGTATTTTCACATATTAACTATTCGAATTGTGTGTACACACTCGAAGAATGATTATAGATAGAAAGAGGATATAAATGATTCTACGTAAGGAATAAACTGATGATCATTTTCAACAATTTATATCGTGACAACGAAATTTAATAGAAAACATATTTTTCAAGATGAGTATACTCTAAATATCATTGAAAAAATATTTTGATGATTACAATATTTCTCAATGTAATTTTATTAATATACAGCAGTAATCCGGACATATAAATCGTTCGGAGCATATAAAGAAAAGGAAATGAAAGATATGGCGCAGAGGGTGTCAGCATGCTGCACTCAGCAAAACATCATTTTCCCAGCTTTTCATAAACCTCCAGCTTTCACACCAGTTCGGCTTTATTAAATCCTCCGGAAGCTCATTCTCTTTACTTTGCTCCCCTCAGTTACGACCCTTCTGGATTCTCACTAACCGAGAAAATTTTTGAGTTTTATTTACGTGAAATGTGGAATACTTTGAAGGATGTCCATCATATTAGGTGATATATTTGAATTTTTTTGAACTTTTATATTGAAAAACTGAGGAATATATTTCAAGAAAAGGACCTAAATTAAAAAGAAATCTATATTTTCGCCTTTGTTTGGCTTGAATGCCAACTTATTTCTACCTACAACCAACTTTCATTTTGAATATTATGTTATGTATTTCAATAATGTGTAGCATGCTGATCTAATGAAACAGTAAAGAAATATGCCTTATCATATTGATCGTAAGGTCCTTTCTATTCGACTCTTAGTTTTTCTTTGGTTTACTATAAAATGACACACTTGATGAATTCGTGTACTTGTAGAAGCAAATATTAGATTCGTATTTGGATTTCTTCTTCTATTCTGGGCATCTGGTGTCCATAAAAAAACAATTCAACTTTATCTTTTTCACAAGACATTGACTAGAAAAGCATGTTTTAAACTATAACATGGAATTAATTGTTTTGTGATTTTAATGAGTTTCGGAAATCCATTTCCTATCCAATTCTATTTATTTCTCCTCATATAAATCGACTAGAAAGTTTGTTAAAGTTGTATCAAAACACTTGTTTTTGAGATTTTCCCATCGCGATATTGCTAGTCCCGAAAAAGAACCGAAAACGACCGTGGATTACAATTGATTTTGGGGTTTTTGTTAGCTTTCATCTTGTATATAGAGTATTTCTATGAATGAGAGATACATGCAAAAAACTGGAGATGAAATAGAATATATACTAAATCTCAAGAACTCCTAAAAGTATATCCTTTATGAAGTGGTTGGCAGGTGTAGAATCCCATTTTCAATTTTATTATAGTGTTATCCACATATCTATCTAATTTGGGAGACAATAATCGTATAATTAGTATCTGGGAGTTATCATACTGAAACTGATTCGAAGAAAAGTCTGATACTTTACTATTTTAGAAAAATTGTTCAGTCTCCTTCTGAGATTTCCTTGAGAATGCTTTCACACATTAATTACATAATCATTATCAATTGTAAAACTTAAGTAATATCCGGAAGATAGATTTTCCAGTTTGTATTTCGAGAATATATACTCAAAATAAATATGAAGATTTTGAGATATATATTTGACACCACATACTTTTATATTCTACAGCTGCCAATGTCAATGCAATGATGGTCCCCCTCTGAAAATATTCAAATTACATAGTATGAAACATTTGATAGGATACAATCAACTTTCACAGAGGGCGAGATATTTTCACGCAGTCAATGAGTTAGTTCATCAAATTACTTTCTGATCCTTCAATTTATCACGCAGAGATCGAAAGATCAAAGGAAAATAACTGAAATGAACCAGACTTCAAAACTTCAATCAATGGATACCTATTCAAAAATAAATTATATTTCCTTCATCTTTGAACCAACAATTCGTTCGAATATATTATTATAAACATATATTAAATAGGGTTCATAGTCCACGAACTCAATATTATCTACACTGTCCACGAAAGGGTAAAAAGAGAACAAATAATGAATATGTTATCACATAAATGCAGTTCACCTTTTTATATATTTTTAGGCTTTATACAAAATTTTGCTTCATGTGGAATATGTTACTAATTTAACCATTAGTTTATCGGTGTTATCTGCATAATACCATTTTAATTAAAACTGAAGAAATGCATCGAAAGCAAGTGCTGAGCGGGCAGTTGAAATGCTTCAGACTGGAAGTCAGCTCGTGGATGTTGCGGATGACCTTGGTATTACCCAAACTATTATAGGTAGACTCTGGAATCGGTTTTAGGGACTGGAACAGTTGCTTAAGGAGCTAGAAGCGATTATTCCCGTTGTTCAACAGCTCAAAACAATTCTTACATGAAGTCAACACTTAGGCGAAATGTCAGTCTACGTCTCACTTTTTTTATGCTCTGCAAAAATTAAAATGGAAGGAAGATATGGAAGCAAGTGCCAATTGGGCAATTGGAATTCTGCTTCCAATGAATAATTCGTAAGAATTTGGTATTGGATAAAGAGTGATAAGTAAACTATGGCATCTGTTTTGGGAATAGAATACAGTTGCCTAGAGTGCTAGAACGTCCACCTTTTATAATGATTCAAAGTGATCGTTACATTATGTCAACGAAATGCCATTCTATGTACTTTACTTGTAGTCCATGAATCTATCTATATCTGTCGAACACGCTAAGAGCTTGTCGTGACCCTCAGCCACAAACACAATACGTTAAGCAGTTTGCAGGATTACTTCCATTATTTTGGTCTCATATTCTGCAGAAAATCAGACGTTCTTTTGCGTAGTATGCCAGAAATAATTAATGCTGTTATTAGAGTAAGGGATAGAAATAGCCGATAGTAATTAGTTTCACATGGATAATTTTTTTTACACTTTGCCACTTTTACCATTCTTGGTACTTTATATTATTCTATTTTTAATATTATAAGTCCTTGATTTGTAAGTTGTGTGGCCTATTAATTATTAGCCACAGTAAGAATCATTTACAGACATATCGTAGGAGTTGCTTTTCTTTGACTTCTTCATATCTTTTCATCTTCTCAGATCACAACAAACCAAAAAAATACATTAATGACATTGCAATATCCAATGCACGCACAATGATGTAAATATAACTAAAGAACCTCCTAGATATATTCGAGTAGCTGAAAAATGTGGAGCTGAATTCATTTCGTTGATTATTGTTTCTCTAATTCAAGTTGACGAAAACTTGAAGTCAGTAAGCTAATCTAATTGAATCTCTCTTTCATACATTACTAACATTACATGTTTATTTTTCCATATTTACATTACATTTACGATGAAACTAATGTTTTACTGTGTGGATGGTGGCAAAAAATCAAAATGAACAATCTTTAGAGCCGTATTTTAAATTAGTATTGATTTGTATTAGGTTTACCTATAACTAAAACGCCTTGGAACATAGAAACAGACAGAGTGCAGTTAATTCCGATGCCCGTAAGTATCTATGTTCAACTATTTGCTATGTAAAATTCTATGGATTTCGGCCTCATTTTAACGTTTGGAAATTATTCAAGAAAAGCAATAACACTAATTTTGTTTGTGAATAGATTTCTTGTTGAATAAAATGGCAAATAAATACTGAAGCGAAGATATTATAAATTTAAGCATCATTTATGGTCAATGTCATCAAATAGTTAGTCGAACTTGCAGAACATTTAATTTCGATAAAATCGCCAATAAAATGAAAACGAGCCATTTTATCCTCAGGGAAATCTAATACATATCAATACTAGTATAAAATACGGTTCTGATAAAGTAAAAAATAGGTGCCTGTATTTGTACAAGTACGGAAAGTACGTTCCCCTCAAAGATAAATGTTTTTCCAGTTAAACCAGAAAAAGTCATAATCTTACTTCAATTTTTTGGGCAAACAAGTTGACGTAATGCCGAAAATTTTGATGAAAAGACACCACTCTTTCCTGGTACTTGTATTAATTACCGGATGGTAGATTTATATTATCACATGTAATCGTTTCGATTACATGATGTAAGTGTTATTTGACGGTTTGGTCACATAGGTAGCTATATATATATATATATATATATATATATATATATATATATATATATATATATATATATATATATATATATATATATATATATATATATACATATACATTCTTAGATTATCCTGGCGCGATCTAATTTTACATTTGAGATTATCCTTAAATGTTCAATAGGTTAAATAGCGAAGCCCTCTATTTCGAGACAATGTCGAGCGAGGTTGCAGGTATGCGAAGGAGCATTATCTTGCATAAAAGTGGAATTCTCACCGTGAGCACCTCGCCAGAGTCTCACTATGGGCTCCAGCACTAAGTCCACGTAATTTCTAGCCGGTACACTCGCAGGAAACAAAATCGAATCTGTTGTTCCTCCCAGCATTATGCCACCCCAAAACATCACACTGCCCCCTTGGTATTTCGGAATTTGTCTTGCTGCTCGGAGTTTAGCTTGTCTTCCACGACCCTTATCCGGCGGTCATCCGATCGAACATCAATTCTGGTCTCATCCGAAAAAACAACATTTCGCCAATTCTCAATATTCTAATTTTGGTGCTGGATACACTAATTAAGTCTGTTAATTTTTCATTGTCTGATTAGCTCTGGAACTCCTAAGGGCCTTCTGTTGTATAAACCCCTTGAACGAAGTCTTTGACATATCATTTCGACGGATACACTGATGCCTGCAGATTCCAGAAATCGCCTTTGGAGTATGGGCACTAGGGTCTCTTTATGCAATTCGGCACAGAAAGCGGTCTTGTTCTTCAGAAGTAATCTGCTCTGCAGCTCCAAGGAGCCACAATTGTGCAACCAAGCAGGATGCCGAGAAACGAAGCGGGAGACTGCAGTTTCACCCTTATTAGGAGCTCATCAGTGTGGCATATCGCTTCGCAGCATCCTATCAAGCTACATCGGGGTACCCTATCGATTCCAGAAAGGACGCACCTCGTACATACGTACGAGAGTCGTCCTCTATGGACCGAGAGGGCGAACCCGCTACCGAACTTCGAGAAAGATACGAACAATAACAAACAGATGTGGAAACGTAAAAAATTCCGAACATTTGGGAGACATCTTCCGCCGTTCCGTGAATCACATCAATGAATAATCCTTCTTGACAAGAGCTAGTTCCCAAAGTTATATATATATATATATATATATATATATATATATATATATATATATATATATATATATATATATATATATATATATATATATGTATACATAAAGTGGGGACGGACTTACTTCTCTCCAAATATTGTTCAATTTCATTCCTAACGTGTTTACACGAAATGAAAGGACCTTGATTCCGTTTGTCTAAACACACGTCTCGGAGACGCACTTATTCTGGAAGGTGTTTGTGTTGCCACTAGAGAAAATTGCTTTTGAAACTTCCGGGCTAAAACAGAAGAACAATGACTTGCTTGTCACGGCTTAGGAAATACTATTATCCTCTTAACGACCTCGTAAAGTACATAAAATATATTTCCCCTAGGAAGAACCGCAATATAGATGTCGAATAAATGCTAAGTCATACTTTCTTCAAGTGGTATACTAAGCCAACCGGATATATATATATATATATATATATATATATATATATATATATATATATATATATATATATATATATATATATATATATATATATGGAATCACTGGGTATTTCACATTATAGATTGTTTTTAACTATGGATCTTTGACTACTTGTAAAGAATGAAGTTTTTTGTTGTAAAAAAACTGGATAGTATGATGTTGAATTATTAAATCATGTTCGGGATATTGTGAATTTCAAAATTAAATAAATCCTATAATCGTAATTCAAAATGTCTTACGTTGGATTGCCCGATGTGCAGAGGGGTCGAATAATTGCTCTCGTTGAAGTAGAGGTGACACAGAGAGATATTGCGGTCACAATGGGGGTATCAGAGGGGGTGATTTCAAAAACCTACGCTCGATACATGGAGCTACAATCTCTGCAAAATAGGTCTAGAATAAGTCATAGAAAGATTACTTCTGAAGAACAAGACCGCTTTCTGTGCCGAATTGCATAAAGAGACCCTAGTGCCCATACTCCAAAGGCGATTTCTGGAATCTGCAGGCATCAGTGTATCCGTCGAAATGATATGTCAAAGACTTCGTTCAAGGGGTTTATACAACAGAAGGCCCTTAGCAGTTCCAGAGCTAATCAGACAATGAAAAATTAACAGACTTAATTAGTGTATCGAGCACCAAAATTAGAATATTGAGAATTGGCGAAATGTTGTTTTTTCGGATGAGACCAGAATTGATGTTCGATCGGATGACCGCCGGATAAGGGTCGTGGAAGACAAGCTAAACTCCGAGCAGCAAGACAAATTCCGAAATACCAAGGGGGCAGTGTGATGTTTTGGGGTGGCATAATGCTGGGAGGAACAACAGACTCGATTTTGTTTCCTGCGAGTGTACCAGCTAGAAATTACGTGGACTTAGTGCTGGAGCCCATAGTGAGACTCTGGCGAGGTGCTCACGGTGAGAATTCCACTTTTATGCAAGATAATGCTCCTCCGCATACCTGCAACCTCGCTCGACATTGTCTCGAAATAGAGGGCTTCGCTATTTAACCTATTGAACATTTAAGGGATAATCTCAAATGTAAAATTAGATCGCGCCAGGATAATCTAAGAATGTATATATATATATATATATATATATATATATATATATATATATATATATATATATATATATATATATATATATATATATAAGAATCCTACCTGAAGACAAAAACACTTGGATTGAGTAATTAGAAGCTAGAATGTTAAAAAGTATCATTATGAGTAATGAAATCCAAAATTGCTGTATTGAGTCTTCATTGATGGTGCGTTTAAATGTTTTCTGCCATTGCTGAACACTCATTCTAAATTAGACGATTTATGGTATGCGATTATCTGTATAACTTGGTTGATGGTTGACTGTATGGACTACTGTTGAAACAGGACCGTAACATAAAACGCACCAATCTATAAATAATATAAAAATAGCTGTTTTGTGAACCCAATATTTAATGTGCAGAAAATAATTAGTTATTAAAGGAAAACGGATATAGAGATCCAACTTCACAAGAACTCGTGAAATTCATTAGATCAATACGAATACAAAATTAATTTATCCAAGTTGTAATATTGCAACGTAATTCGTGATCAAAACTTAAGGAGTATTCCGATGTTGAGGTGACGAAAAGAATATTGAAATAAATTCATTACATATTATTGATGAAGATTATGTTTTAATCTTTATACTAGGTCAAGAACTCTTCATAACTCGATTCGTTTTCTAGTATTTCTATTTTACATGTACTTGTAATAAATAAGTCCAAACCAAACTTGAAATATTCTATAGAGCTGAAATAAAATTTTGTAATAACGAAGTACTTTTTTCCACTGTTAGATACACATAAATTCTGGTTTCTTTGAAGGGAGAAATACAACAATATTAACTGGATCAATTTGGCCGACATCTGAACTGTAATAATTTCAGGAATAATTTGATTTTTCCTCATGGCTGACTTTCTTGAAATTTCGTTTGGTAGTAATTTTACCCTCATTTCTAGAGTTTTGCATTTTTTCTTGTAATGGATTCAATTTTTTCTAATTGAAAACTGGTAAAACAACTTTATTTTTCTTGACCTCAGTTTTTAACTTATTTAAATTTTATTGCCTCTTGGTATTGTCCCAATGCATCCATCTTGTTTCGGTTAATTTGTGTGATTAATAAATAATTATTTGTCCGATATTGAAACTGGTATTTTTGGTAGAGGAAATGATTTTTGTCAATCCCATTTCCTAGGTATGTAATACTCATTGACCTTATGGATATATAACAGGAGGCTTAATCCGAATCGAGGACCGATAGGCTCTTGATCTAAATTGAAAATGGTGTTTTTTTGGTTATACCCAGTCGAACTGCTAGATGTATCAAAGAGCTAAAACTATCTCCTTTTATCAAGTATTCGGTTACGAAAATCTAATGAAGAAGAAATTTTACATGTTGCCTCACTAAATAGTTGATTAGATGCATGACGATACCATTCCACCATGGTACAGAGCCATGAATTCGCGGTACTCTAATTCCCTTTTCTCGTATAGTTTATGTGTAATCAGTTACAAAAAATGATATTTTATTCGTATGAAGAGCTTCAGGTATTCAATTTACAGCACATTGATTGTATTGAGAGCTTTATCCTTTTAGTTCATTTTTGGAAGCACTTCTTTGTTTGTGATCGTATATATCAAGGATATCCAGCTATAAATCTATAGCTGGAATGATTTCAACCTGCTCTTGTTTAGTGTCATTCCTTCATTATAGTGGGGCCGAAAAAAAATTCAATTGTCTTTCGAATTTATTCTGATGCGTCATTGTTGCTGACGCGTGTTCCCAAATAATTATATTTGTGTATCCTTCCAATATGATCTTAATAAATGTGAAGAAACTTCTACCAGTGTCGAGCGGCTTGCCAATGATTTTCATTCCAATCGACTCTGATGATCTTAAGATGAAGTATAGATTGAACAAGGGCGATAACACCTTTTTTTATTATACCCATTCTGCTTGTGGACTGCATAGCATCTTAAAATGAATGATTTGATTTCAATGAGATTGGAAAAACCTTTTTTTATGCATATTTTCATAGTTGTACTGCTCACCGACTCTAGTTTTTTCATTGGTACTTTACACTCCATAGACATTTTGTCTGAATCGTCTCTGTTCTCTCCAGATACGAATGCGTAACGGAACATTGTACAGTAGCCAACCTGGTTATTTCAACGATGTATGGTAGCACATTTTACGATGGCGTTATTTGCAAATTACCCTAATAAACCTTCAGTAATTGTGGCAACGGGGACTATCCGTGCGGCTAAATGATGCTCTCTTTACCAGGAAGGTTGTAAAATTTAGAGTTATTTAGGACGAAATGAACAAAGGTGTAGTAAGAATAGGTTTAACATATTTCGAAATATACAGACAAGTGTATTGGAGATATATAATAAATAATAAAGTATTTTTTTGCGGTCTGAGACGGTTATAGAGAAACAGTTAATAGTGTTTAAGAAATAAAATTTATCATGACAAGGCGGCAAGTGGCAACCTTCTCATAATAGCCACGTCAAATTATTCAACGAGTATCTATAAAAATTAAATTCATAATTAATTTCTTCGTTGTAGATAGAATACTTCACAAGGAAGATTGAGTTATAATGATTATAATATAACCAACAAAGCTGAAATCCTAATAGATCATAGAAGTTGAATGGAAAATTTTGGAGCATTTCCCAAACTTCTGAACCCTCTTTTATTTGAAATTTAATACAAAAAGTTTATAGCCATAATTTTTTATTTTAAATATAAATGCAATAAAATTATGAATTTAATATATATATGATGGAGCATGATATGTAAAGGTACAAAATGTAAACCTTCCTCGTGCATTGGCTCTTCCACATCAGCATCGCTAATTCCTCGAATTTTGTTATAGATACGGCGACATAAGTATGCTACATTTTGTGCTTCCCAGTCACTATCGTGAACAAGGAAGAAGTTTAATTTCGTGGATTGTCCTTTAGCAATTCATTCTGTATTGCATAATGGCGCGACTAGATCTTGTCAGAAAACTATTTTCTTAATAATTGTTTTGATTATATAAATATACGGTGGTCACGCCGATGTAGGGCTGGAAAAGACCAATCTCTTAAATATTATGGTAGGTATACAAAAACTTTTTTAACATACGCGATTTTCACTTTTAATTTAAATTTTAAGGTTTTAAGATAAGTTGGATATTTCGTATATTGGTGGAGCCTTTATTCTTTTTTTATATACCTATTTGCTAATTGCTAACAGTTGATATTTTAGGTCCTCCATTTTTTTTACTACAGGGGGTATTCCGTCTTGACAAACTTTTATCACTAGATAAATTTCACCTAATGAATTCCAGGTCCTGTATTTCACAATTTCGCACCTAGGTGGACGTTCAAATAACTAGTAAATACGTTGACGAATATCAATTTTGAAAGACATTGTATTTCAAAAAAACATTTCACTGATTTTTACTTTTCAATTCGAACGCCATATTAATTTGAAGCATCTTCTGTCAGTTCATTTGAATTTTTTCTTAAAAAAATTACGTCTAAGAAACCAATATTATAGGAATACTATGAAAAAAAATAATCCGGTAGTAATGCCAATGCCTCATCTGATATCATTTCATGAGACCCACTTCATATGCACTAGGGGTAATTCACACACCTATAATTTTGAGAGGGTAGACTTTTCTGAAATTCGATCAAGTTTTTGAATTTCTTCAGTGTTTCTACACAAAAAAGGTTTGTGCAAGATACCGCGAAATCTTGATATGATATTGTGTATCGAATACTGATTGAAACATGCTTATTAGAAAATTATTGAATTAGAAATAGTTTCAACGAGTATAAAATCTTTATCTTACTGGGATTTCAACCTCCTTAAAAAACATGTTTTTATTGAGAACATGGATATTATATTATATTTTGAATTTTCGAAGGTTGTTATGAAAAGAAAATTCCTCATTCAGCTTGTTATGTTTAATGTTCTACTCTGTTACATTTTTAACCTCTTGCAATAAGGTATAATTATATTTTCCAATCAGATTGGTGGTTGTTCTTCATATCATTGAAATAGTAAATTACTCTTTCATACTACAGAATGCAATTTCAGATGGAAAATACTTTCTTTGAAATTCGAAAATTTCCTTTCTCAGGTACCTGGGTAACATCACTATGAATATACGGAGAATATTACCATTAAGAATAATTACAAAACGAGCATATGAAGGAAGCATGCTATAATAAAAAACAAGATCAATAACATCAAAGTTCCTTAAACGAAACCAAAGAAACCCATTCGGAAATCGTCAACAAAAAAAAAAGCAAATTTCTAGCGGTCTCTATTGAGGAGAAACAATTTGATGGCATATATTCAAAAGGGTGGCTCATGTTTTCAATGTATGAATTACATGGCCCAGAAATACTTTCGAAATGACATTGTAATTATGAATATTGCTTAAAGAAGCAAAGCATTTCTTGAAATTCTATTTCAACTCTTTTAAGTTGAAACTAGTTCTCTTCTACAGTGAAGTAAATTGTAAACATCCCCAGAGAGAACAGACTAACAGCGTCAAGTCAGAGAAATGACGTGGCCATCTCACTCTCCCTGTTGTCCCTATCCACTTACCCCCAGAATTTAAATGGAACAGGTTACTGATGGTCCTTGCTTAGTGGGGAGCGGCACCATCGTATTGAGAGGATGTATGGGTATTTGTATCACGGGCAGTTTATCGGGAAATTTCCAATAATATTGATGATTTCTTCATAACGACCACCGCCCAGGTTTTCATCTAAAATTTCAAATCCTGAAACGTGGCTATCGTTTTGGGATGCCACACATTGAAGCCATGTCTTTTTGATGATGCACATCAATATCATATAACTTCTCTAACAAAAGATCTGGGCGTTCATGGATTTTTTTCCCGTGATCGTAATCGTGAGTGATTGTCAAAGTCTACGACCACAGATAATTACTATGGCCTTTATTCAATCAAACCATAGAAATAGGGCTGCCATCTCTAAAACCTGCCCCCTAGGCACGTAAGTGTAAATTCTACGAATTTTGGAGCTTTCACCCCGCACATTTCAATACTATTTCATTCACTTACATCTTGATTGAAATATATTTTACTCTATACTTGATAGAAGAAAACTTTAATTTTGAGCCTCTTTTGTTGCATGAAATAATGTGTTTAATCGTTCTTGGGACGACAAGTTAGTAATTTTGATTTATTTTAACCTCCCCAGCTTGGGTATTGAATAAAAGATAAACAAACACAACATTAGTTACTCAGTTGATAAAATTAAATGAAAACTTGTTAAACTTTTTATTATTCCATACAATTTACAATATTTAGTTTCAAAACAACTTAAATCTTAAATCAAATTCAGAAAGTTATAACAACTTATACTAAGGAACAATTTTAGCAGCTTTACATGTTTATTGCTTCATATTTCAAGAAAGAAAACACAATTTGTCGTTTTCATCCATAGATATATGTAACTGAAGTAAATCAATATTAAAATCGAATAAAACTATACTTCTTAATTATTTGGCAACTTTTAAAGTAATAACCTTAAAATGTTTTCAAACTTTAGACTTTAAATGGCGTCGGCAGAGCGTGCAGTGAAATACCTTACACATAATTTTTATTTACATAAATTATGGGTACGGATCTGATTAAAAACCTGGACTTTTATCTAAACCCCGCCCGGATGCTCCCCGGACGTCTCCAAACTAGGACAAATCCGGGAGAACCTGGACGGATGGCAGGCCTACATATAAACAATCATGGTATTCGACAGGACCTAAAAAATCTGAGATTTTTCGTCATAGAACAACTCGAATCGTTGTATCGTTATATGCGCCGATAAATGAATGAAATTGTGACAATCCCAGAATTTTTCTGAAAAATAGAATTTGATTACATATGTTTCATATATATATATATATATATATATATATATATATATATATATATATATATATATATATATATATATATATATATATATATATATATATATATATATATATATATATATATATATATATATATATATATATATATATATATATATGTGTGTGTGTGTAATGGAAAGGAAAATACTGCATCTAACAAAATTAAAATCGCTAATGGTTAATTTGTAAAGAAAGCTTTTATGTATTTTAACTCGAAAACCGCAGAGCAGAAAAAATTTCTTGCATACCACTAAATTTTTCTCGAAAAAGTGTGTATAATGCCAAAATCATTTTCTCACAATAAACGAGATATCCTCGAATGCTGATTTTCTAAAAACTGGAGAAATTTTGAATAATCCAAAAAAGGAAAAAAATTTTGTAAAAATGTTTGCGCCACCAAACTAGTCCTGAAAAAGAGATCCAGTGAGGGGGGGCATCATAAAACGGTTCATAAAAACAATGAAAAGGATTTTCCACCACAGAGTGAATTAAGAAAATGAGAAGAACGTGATTTGATATCGTGTTTGAAAAAAGAACAAAAAATTTTCACAATACCAGCCAAACAATCAAAAGCTGCTACGATCGCGTCATTTAAAATATCTCATATATAGGCGAAACACAAGAAACCATTCAAAGATGGATCGACTGTCACAAAGCTTATTGAAATCATGAGTCAGGACATAGCAGATAAACTAAAACATGATATGAAATGTTCATACTTTTCTTTACAGTTCGACGAATCCACCGATATGAAAGACACTGCCCAGTTGTGTATTTTTATTCGGATGGTATCCAATGACACGTTGGCTAAGGAAGAATTTTTGACAATCATTCCTCTGAAGGGGAAGACTCATGGCGAAGATATATATGACGTTTTCCATTTTGTAAAAACTACAAGCTACTAATATATAAATTAATGTGTATTACAACCTATGGAGCACCAGCAATGACTGGAAACAAAAACGGTTTTGTGGCATTGTGTCGAGCTAATGAAGATTTCCCTTCATTTTTTCATTCCATTGCATTGTACATCAATAGGTTTTGTGTTCAAAAGTGTGTGTGAATTCCATCCGTCCTCGTAGCTTGCAACGTCGGGTCTTTAAGTTGCAGTTGGAAGATAGGGAGTCAGCCAAACACATTAATTTAGTTCTTCACACGGACGTCTGGTGGTTGACTCGCGGAAAATTCCTAGAAAGGTTTGAAAGATTATTGCAGGAAATAACAGCGTTTCTAGACGAAAGAGCTGACACTCAGATGTTGAAAAACGAAAAATGGCTGACTGATTTGGCATTTTTGACTGACATCACAATGCACTTGAACACCATTAACTTGGAGCTTCAAGGTAAAGGAAAAACTATCATTGAGATGATTAGCGCATCAAACGCATTCAAAAGTAAATTGCAATTTATGATAGATCAACTGAAAAGAAAGGATCTGAACCATTTTCCGTCTTTGAAAGCAAGGATTTCTCAGTTGAATTATAAGGTATGAGGCTGAATTATCAAATATTTTGGGACAATTCGAAATGCGTTTTCATGATTGCAGTAAATTGGCAAATATAGCATCATTTATGAGTAGAACAACCCTACATCACACATACTTGCAGCCTCTCAGAGTCGATCGTAAGTAGTCTAAAAATATTGAGGTTGATCGCCAGCAGTTCATGTTGATAGCGAAAATGACGCACATTACTTAGAATAAAAATTATAGCGGAAAAACTATGTACTATTCCTCGTAGGTGGGGTAATGAGCCTAGAAAATTCGTGGTTCATTTCCCGAATGGGTGACATTAGAAATTCCTTTTCTTTAGTATGCAATAGCTTAGAGAACAATATGTTAACAGCGGAAATTAAGCACATCACTCTGAATGGAAATTATGGCGGAAAAAATAAGAACTTCATACATACCTCTACGTGGCGTAATATATCTAAAAAATTCTTGGTACATTTCCCAAATGTAGCTCCATTGAAAATTCTTTAACTATTACGACCACTTCAATACAGAAGTAAATATTATGACAGTAAAACTCGTGCACATCACTTGGAATGGAAAACAGAGAAAAAACTCCGACAACTATATATTTCTGACGCTAGGCGGTATAAATAGAGGAAATACCCACTCATTCCATAAAAAGATGAAATACAAATTCAATGAATCGATTACGATGAAACTGGCATGAAACCGTGGCTGGAATCAAGGCCTACGCTGAAACAGTACTGTGTTGCCAAATTGAAACCGTGGATGAAAAGCGTGATTATCTTGACTTCAGTATTTATGTAACTTTACGCAGCATGAACACTTCATCATAAATTTCACCTCTTTCGAAAATAATGGGTACTAAACCCTTCGGTTAGTTCATTTAGCCTAAAGCTTATGGAGTTCATCAGAAATACGGAAAGGTGCTCTTCGTTTGCGTTTCCTTATAACAATATCCAAAATTTTATCAAAATCCGTTGAATTGAATGGCTTCTATAGTTTGAATATCTTTTTTTCTTCAACTTTGAGAATGAATATCTTACCATTGGAAAAAATGTTATATGCAGTCGTGAACATAATTGATTTTGAGAATATTTTTGATAGCAGGTACAGGTCTCTTAATGAAGAGGGAAGGGGGGAGGGGAGCGATCAAGGTACATCTTCTGAGTCTTCAAAAAACTCAGAATTATAAATAAATCAATAATTTTATAAATATATTATTATTAGTGTATACGACTCCTTTATGAAACGTCAGGTCTGGTAGGATCCTATTACCCCTATCGACCCCTTGTATCCACTAGTGTACCTTAGTTTCAGACTACATTTGAGTTTATTGAAATACTCAAAAATTATGTGATCATCACATTTATGAAGAATTCTAAAAAATATCGCGTTTCGTCAGAGTAATCCTTCAAGCAATAATTTCAAACATTCTATATAATCTGGATCGTTAAATTTATGAAGAATTCTAAACAATAGCACATTTCGTTTGAGTAATCATTCAATCAATAAATTTGAAATTTTATATAGTTTGAAACGATATTTGGCATGATCAACAGATTCATTATAGAATAAATTATTCTTTGTGCATACCATAGGTATGCATATCCATCTCCTGTTTTCATTTGTCCATACGACTGACACACCTGTTCAATTAAAATGATTGATTTGGTTATGTCATAACGAAAGGGAGATCATATAAGATTCCGTCGACTCATTAAGGCCTCTTTCTTCTTTATCCCTCGCAATATTTCCTCTAATGACCTTTATCAATCACAAATTTGTTTTGTTCTATTTGAATGGTAGGCGTTAAGCCGCAGATTGTTTCCAGTCTATATGGGTATTATTTCTCTTTGTTGTTTGACTGATATAGCTGTTGATTTCTGTTGATCGCAAATAAGAATGGTCTGATTGAATATAAAGATTTGAGTTAGGAAAAAATATGTTTTTCATCCTGAAAAAGTTTTCTATTCTCTCTTTATTTCTATCTGTATTTTTGTTTCCTTGAATGATTGGAGCATCACTTGAAAAGTTTATTAATATATTTCTTACTATTTAATTTTTGAGCATAAATTGCATTTTTTGTATGCCTATTTCAATGGAATGTGATTCAACCATTTTAGCTACACAATAATTATATTTTAATATTCTAGGTAATGGTTAGTTGGCTATTTTTCTTATAAGTTATTTTGAATTGGTGGAATTCAGCCAATTTTTTTCCAAAGATCTTTATTTATACATTCAGTCGACGGAGATCTGTATATACCTTAGTCCTGAAGAAGGCAAAATATTGTGCCGAAATGTCGACTGAATGTATAAATAAAGATCTTTGGAAAAAACTGGCTGAATTCTACCAATTGAAAATAAAATATCTTAATATTTTTTAAATAATTAAATTATTAACTTTTATGAAGTATATGTTGCTTATATCTGCTCACATTATAATGTTCATATTTTTTAATAATGAAATTCGTATCTGTTACCATAATTTTTATGGTAACTTAAATTTTCACTGAAATTAAAATTATCTGTCGAATAGAACATATACAGAACAAATATTAATGATGATTTTATCATCATTAAAATTCAACAAAAAGAACTTCAGGTTGATTTTTACAAAAACGGTGACTAAACAGAAACACTTCCTTCACATTCTATACATTACAAATTAGACTCTTTTAATTTGCAGTTTTCTCAAAGCTTTCTAAATTTGGTTATATGTATTTAGTATTTCTTGTTTTGATGATTACAAATCCCGTCTCTTGTTCTTGTTTGGTCTATGGGTGACATCTGCAAGTCTGAAAATTCAGTAAGGTTGACCAGATAGTTTTTAGATTTTTTCAGTAAAATTATTTGGTATTTCACCCCTTACGGTCGTGGCGGGGACATTCCCATAGAAGAAATGAAGCACAGAACTAGTATTTCATTGGAAAATTTGTCTCATACATACTTGACGCTATCTTCATAAGTTTCTGTATCAATGGTACAGAATTCGTTGTTCAAACTTAATTTCCTTATTAAACAGAGTTAGATATTTTTCATTGTCCATAACAGGGACAAGGTAATTTGCAAAATAAACTAGATGAGAAATAATATTAATGAATACATCACCTTATATTTTGAGATCCTCATTATGTAGAAAATGATCTTTAAATTACATTTTGTAAATATCTTTTTTATTTTGTTATAGTTGACACGATCTACTTGTGAATGAAAAATTCATATAGTCATCATTGAATCTTCAACTTGAGTCGCTGCTCCCACAGGAACGTGATAACGGCTATTTCATAGCGAAACGTAAAGTTGTTGAGAGAACATAGGCGCGCAATGATCTACTACGATTGCGAAGTTGCTTCAACTGAAGAACAGATCTTGAATGTTGGTGTGTGCATTTGATGATGAAAGTCGGTCACGGGCAACTATATTTGGGTAGTATAGTGAATTTAAAAGAGGCTTGGTGATGAGCTGCGTGCTGTGTTAACAACATTGAGCGAGTGCGATGTATTATCGAAGAAGATGCACCTATTAAGGCAACTCTTGGTATGGGATCCGCATCAGTCCATTTAATTTCATATGAGCATCTCCATATGAAAACAATTGTTGAACGTTGGGAGCCCCATAGCTGAAAGTTTTCAAATTACAGGATGAGTGCAAGAATTGTTTCAATTTATCTTCGAAAACCAACGTACAGTGATAGCCAACTGGTACACGACAAAATGTTTACCTGCGGTGCTTGCATGAATCAGGATATGCGCGGAAATGTTAACATCACAACAGTGCGTTGTTATACACGGCACAGCAAACAGTTGACTTTTTACGTTAACATAATGTGAAAGTCATTCCACATCCGCCCTTCCCGCCAGGTTTGGCCATGTGTGATTTCTAGTTGCTCTTCAACCCAAAAAACATTGACGTGGTTGGCGTTTCACGAAGGAGATCGATAATACAAATCATCACTTTTTTGATAGCATTACCAAATACTGACTTCAATTCTTTGCTGTAGAAGCACAGTAGCCCTCGTATAAGTTTATCCTAACGAATTTGTGACATTTTTCGAGGTATTCGAGATGAAAATGTAATTTAAAAAATTTGAGACAGCCTTACTGACCAAAAAAGACTTGGGAAGACAATTTTATTTTATAGGTTTTCGATATTCGAATTGAAAAATTTTCTAAAATCAAATCATTTTCAAAACGTACGTTATATTTTCATGATTCAATATAGTTACAGTTTCTGAATAACGAATTTATTTCAAGTGCTACATATCAACATCCGAATTAAAAATCTCACCGCTCACAGCTGTGTGGGTGTTCAGTATTGAGATACCCTGCGTATGAATAAATCTTCACAAATATAATAGGATTTTTTTAACCTTATATATGAATGCTATCGATTGGTATTTCTTAGTATTAATTATAACAATAACACTGAAAACTCTATTGGTTGCGATTTTTCTTGATAACTTCCATTAACGAATTAAATTTTCATTCTTGGGTACAGAAATATATTCGGTTCTTTCTTTCTTCATGACACAAATCTCCTTGGTATATAAAAATATTTCGCTAGACTCTACCTTTCAATGTTTCTAATCTGCATGTTATCCTATAAATTGCAAATTCTTATTCAATTTTAATTTTTTTTAACTTACTTAAAAATCCGAAAACAACAGCTCATAAAACATGTTCCTATACGCTTTACATGACATGTCGATTGGTAAAGAACTAAAACCTATTTGCAGTAGGTAAAAAGGCAGAGGCCCATGTGTTGTTGGAAAAAAGTATTTATTTATTACCAGGTTAGGTTAGGTCAGGTTAAAAAAACTAATGCCAAACGTTGATTAGTTGGATGCATTGATTTCTTCATTGCTGACCTCTTGCGGCCAAAATATCGTTTCTTGAATGCATTGAAGTTCTCAGTATAATTATGGCATTGTTAGTCCTTTTGAATGAAAACAACCGTGGCAGATATGATTATTTTGAATCATTTGAGTTTCCTATATGAAAATTTACTGTATCATACAAAGATTAGGTGGTTATTCGAAAACAAGAGTCTTGAAACTTCATCCCATTTTAAATGCGTCCATAAATGAGGTTTATTCGGAATCATTGGAAATTTATGAAATTTATAAGATACTTAGTCTTTTTCTTGAATTTGTGAAGAAAATTTTTTCTAGGAGATGCTTTAAGTGTTCTTCGGTTTTGTCTTTGCCTTAGTCCATTATTTCATGAATTAAATGGTACTAGTTTCGCGTTTAAATTGAAGAGTATATCAGATGAATTCAAATTAACTTACAAATACAAGTGAACGATGATTTCTATATATATATATATATATATATATATATATATATATATATATATATATATATATATATATATATATATATATATATATATATATATATATCGCGAGATCCAACTAATGAATTTAATATGGAAGTGAAGACAGTCATTGAGAATTCAAAATCCATCAATACAGAATGCGAAAATTTAAACTTGTCTTACCGAATCCTCTGAAACCCCAATTTTATTGTTTAGTTGAATTGCACAAAACTGGTTATCCAACTAGACCAGTGGTATCATTCACACATGCCCCAGCATTCAAGATTTCCAAATTTTAAATACATATTCTGGAAAAATTTTGTAATTTTAAACCGTCTTTTTCAATGCGTAATTCAAATGATTTGATCAGAAAAATAGAAAATATTGTCTTTCCAAGTAATCGAAAGTTAGTCTCTTTTGATGTCAAGAATTTGTTTCCAAGTATTCAACCAATCCGTATAATATAATCAATAATTTGTTAACACAAGTGTAAGTGACCTTCACGTGACCTTGACAACGCTATTAAAGATCATACTAATATCGCTATCTGCACATTCATGCAGCCCGCTTCGAGAGCTTTTCAAAACACTATAATAAAATAGTTTTTCGTTAAGTAGTTTTTGAGTTATTAAGCTTGAAAATTACAGTACCGCCGGCATTAGCATTATCCAAAATGTACCGCGCGGAGGTTGCACGGTCGGATACACGCACATACACACAAAAAGATATAAATTGTGAGTATTCAAATAGGCAGGTGAAATATTTTCACTATCACAACAAGTTGGCCTTTAGAAAACACTTCTCTGGTTGATAACAATCATTATCAAATTCTTTATCGATCCTCCTACTTCGCACCAGATGGTCTGTCTCTTCATTAGCCTCAAGTCTGGTGTCCTGCGGTGGAGGTCGTCGTTCATTTGTCATTTCCACGCCACCTTAAATGTTACGCTGACGGACGATGTTGCGTCCTTTGTTTCTCTTTCATATGTGATCGGTTAATCACGCCGTTTTGGAACGACAGGGGGTGTTGGATGTCGAGAGTATTGTTCATCACCCTATGTGTAATTAACAGGCAATTCAGATATTTTTAAGACCGCATCTTTAGAATTCCTGTTCACACACCTTCAGAAACAAGTTTATGTTGTTCTGGAATATTCGAGAATTGAAGGAATGTCAATAACTGATTCCGAATTTGAAAACAAAATATCTTTATATTTTAATTTTTCCCTTCTTTTGCCTTCTTATTTATATTTATTAGGTATTTCTTGAATGTTGGCAGTATATTGATGAAATTATATTCTTCTCATTTCCGACATATGTTTTGGCATAGATTTCTCAAATATACTATAAATAAGTGAACAGTTAAATAAAAATGCCTTAGAGATCATTTGATGTTTGTACCTTATTTCAACTTTACTCACATTGCTCCTTTCAATAATTGAAAAGATATACATAAATAACCAATTACAATGATTCTTGTTACTATCACTAGATGATGACTCAATAATTATTCAGTCCTATTAAAAATTAAAAATTAAAAAGTTTTTTGAGTAATATCGACAATTATTCCTATTCACCTCATTATTGAGACACATTCAGAAAAACAGGTATTATACAAAATATGTGGATTATTGTTAATACTTTCAGTTAAAATTTCTAAATCTGCAAGCACCGATTAGGATCGCCTTCGTTCATTTCATGAACTAGTTTCACTTCATTAGGCGGAATTGGTGATGACACACACACACTCTTGATAATTGGAAAAATGGAAAATAGTGTTTTCCATTTGTAGGTGACCCAAAACTTTGTTGCGTATTGGCCGATGTTGAACTTCATGTGTTCTGTTAGCCTCCGAACCCGTAGTTAAAAATTTATTCAGCGAATATTAAACACACTGGTGTCCTACCTGTTTTTCTGGATGACTCACATTGAAAATCCTTGCCGTTTCTCTGACACAACTTTTATTTCGATATTAAATTGAAACAATTTAGACTTGTTCATCGGTTGAGTAAACCATTTTCGACGTTTATGTAACAAACAACAAACGCCATTGAAAGTAGTGCAAAAATGAAAGACATATGTGAAACATACTTATCATTACCTGATGGTTGTGATGAAAACAATTGTGCGTCCCCTACCAATCATTGATGTTTATCAATATTTCAAATTATTACATTTTCTTGAGAATTAAAATCGTTACTTGAGAATGATTGAATGGATGTAGAATAAGGTCATTCTGAGAACTCAATGTGATTTTGAGCGTTGTCAAATTTTCGTTGGAAAACAAACTTTTGTTGTGTTTGGACTGTTTGTATTGTATTGGTTTCCCTCCAATCAAAAATTGACGTGTCTCAGATTTTGCCTCAACAATCAGTCTTTCTTGACAAATGTTTTTTGGAGTACAAAGTTTTGTTGTGTTTCTGTGTGATATTAAATATTCATAAACATACTTTTTTTGAATAGAGAATTAAAAGACTTCGAAAGGTATGAAACTCGACCCACTTTCCCTATAATAATTCTTGACTTAGGTGCTGCTGATCAACTCAGAACCTGGTCCCTCTCCAATCAAAAATATCCCAGCTTTTTCCACCAAAGCCAGTACAGCTTGAAATAGCCTAATTCGAATATATTTTTCAGATTTCCAGGCCCCCTCGCACAAATATATTCTACATATAAAAACTGTATGATATAATTTATGAACATTGCCATCTGTCAAGTAATGACAGGAATAAACTTAGCCTAGAAAGTGTGAAAATTATTTTTCATCTGTGGCAACAGTGTATTAATGCGTGCACTGGCGGTACAATATGTTTATTCTTACGCTTTCTAAAATGTTGTAATCTACCAAATGCTTTTTGATCTATAATAATTTATCCCTATTTAAATAATGATTTTGTCAAAACTATTTGTTTTTGTGTGCCATTCTGAACATTTGCTTTACAAATGTTTTCGAAGTAATAGGGTAATAAGAGGATGATCGACAATGATTCTATCATCCTACAAGGAATTGACTGGGATCCAAACATGAGATACAACCTTGTTATTGTTTCAGAGGAAATAATGGAGAAGAAAATTCAAAAAACGAACGCTGTATCCTTATTGACACTGATCATGATGGGAGTGTGAAATTTTTAATAGATTCTCGTTTAATAATGGTATTAAGATTTGGCAATGACATATGACATATTTAGAAATAAGGATCTTCACATTGAAAGTAATGTATATTATAATTAAAGTATCTTCAAATTTTGAATGAGAGACATAAGTTGAATGAAACCTATTTCTATTTTCGTCAAGAATGAAGTTAATGAGAAAAAAGAATGTCGTGTGTGACCGGATCTGCTAGTTGTTCAATCTTTCAATCTTTTGCAAAAAATTTGAAAAATTTTTCAGATAATAATGGTTCTATTAGCGATATTTGCCTTATGTTGTCTCTGAAGCTTAGCACGGTTTCAAGTTTATCCGCATAAAATTTACTATTACTATTAAGTCTAAGCTTTCTATTTTTTCTCCCAATTAACAGGAAGTGCGGAAGTGGTGCGTGGTCAGTTGACTTTAATTGTGTAAAATATATTTTGTAAGCATTTACTTAGAAATATTTTTATAAGGTGTTGAACACGGGTTCATTAATTGCTGTGATTGATATTCTAACAACTTTGATATTTACCAACATCAACTTTTGTGATAACTGCTGCAACGTTTTTATTTGAACCACAATAAAAATGATGAACTGTACTACTATGATCTTGAACATGTTGAACAAAACTAGTTCCTTTAAATTTATCAAATTATTAGTCTGATAGCGCTCTGCATTTGCTGTACCTTTTTCCGAAAGAAATTCCTCGAAATTTTGTGTTACCTTCTCCATATAAGTTTTAATTGCGAAATCACTTTTTAACTACGCCCTAAGCTTTATTTCATATCTGAAGAAATATAGGTAGAAAGCAGATCGATTTTAATTAATTTATGTGTATTGTTCATACTTCAATAAGGATAAATAGGAATAATTTTTGAATGATCTATAAGTTACATATTTCACATATAACAATATCCAAGTTGGAAGAATAATAAAGAAGAAAACTCGTAAAATGAATCTGACGAAACTTAAAACGTACTTTTCAAACTGAAATCCAAGTCAGCACAACCGTTTTATGAATTAGTGGATGTACACAGCATCAGTTGCCACTATTTCATTTTAAAATTGAGTGGATACTAACCATCTATTAGAAGCGGTTTCATCCATATAATCATATTTAAAATATTTGAGGTGCTTTCCATGTAATTCCATCTGCATCCATCTTTCATTTTCAGATATATTATCCAAAATATCAATACCAACTTGTTGCATTGTCAAATTCATAGATCTAAGATTATAATTTGGGGCACAACAAAACCATGTGATATTATTATTATATGTAGCAACAATAACGCCCATACAATCGAGATGTCCTCTGTTTATTATGAAAAGGAGAAAGAGAAAGAAAAATCAGTTTATTATGAAGATTGTACAAACCAATATATACAGGGTGATCCAACGAAAACTTAACACCTTGAGTTTACGATTTTAGAATGAAAATATGGCGAATCGCTCGGAATAGTCGATTTCTGATTCGAGCGGGAACAACTTTTTCGACTTTTTCATCCCCGTAATTTCAATTCCCTCCCGGGGGTGAATTCCACTCCCTGATTTTGAATTGGGATAAGGGGTGTTGCGACAACTCATTTTGAAGGTCTTATCGAGTACTATCTGATCCTAAATTCTAGCTTCAAAATTTTCATCGTTAACGAAATGGCAGCTGAAAAAGTGGAAGAATACTTACTTTTTTTAGTGCAGAAAATGGGCACCATTCACTTCCATGCAGTAAAATAAGTTTTGCTCAAATCGTTCACGTACGTTACTCAACATTTATGGTTCAATTTGACGGAATTAATTTTTAATGATCCGAATTCGCAAATCGTCCAATGACTCAGGTTGGGTGGCGTAAATCTTAGATTTCAGGTGACTCCATTGAAAAAAGTCCAGTGGCGCCAGATCGGGTGATCTGGGTGACCACACAACATGTTCCCTTCTTCCAATCCAGGCTAGAGGTAAATTTTTATCTAAGAACTGACGCACAGGTTGAACGAAATTAGGTGGTGCGCCATCTTGTTGAAAAATGATCGTTTCATCGTCTTCTTCATTCTCCAATACTTGCACGAGGGCTGGATAAATAGCTTTCTGTGATAGTTCTGAATTAATTTGGCCACTGATATCACCGGGTATAAAGAAGGGTCGATGATGTGATTTCCATAAATACCCGCCCACACGTTTAACTTTTGGGGATGCTGAGTATGCTCTTCTCGAAATAATCTTGGATTTTCATCTGACCAGTACCGACAGTTATGCCTCTTTACAGTGCCGTTAAGGTAAAATGAATACTCATCCGAGAACAGATATTGAACATATAGTTTGGATTATTGTTAATAATTTCACTGACCACTTCACAGAACAAGAGTAGGCCATCAAAATCATCATCATTGAGTTCCGGAACCAATCGTATCTTAAAAGGATGAAACTGATGTTTTCCATGTTCTCTTGATTGTTGTGTGTGAGACACGAGACACATTGGACAATTTCCTAGTACTAAGGGTCGGATCCATCGAACGAGACCTAAGATAGCCACTTACCTCGGTTCGTCTTCATACGCCCCCTTTTTGTTGCCGACTGAACCAGTAGCGTCAAATTTAGCAACCAGTTGCACAACGTAAGCAACGTATACATATTTTTCAGGATGTCGTTCGTTAAATAAAGCCGCTGTTAATCGCGCAGAGTCGTTATTTCTAGAAGAAAATTTTATCGTTTCCACCCTTTCTTCTACGGAATACACCATTTTAACCTACTACAAATTTACGATTGCTTTGGCACAGTTTCAAAGTTCCTGAAAATTCTCGATAGACTAAGGAGAGACTAACGTAAATCAAACACATGGTCGGTCTACTTTCTCGAACGAAAAATTAACAAATAAATAAAAACATTGCATACCTCGAGGTAAATTCAACATAAGCTAGCCATACACCAGCGTTTTTGACTGCATGGAAGCGAATAGTGCCCATTTTCAGCACTTAATAAACTAATCACAAAAGTAAGTAGTCTTCCACTTTTTTAGCTGCCATTTCGTTAAGGATGAAAATTTAGGGTCAGATAGTACTCAACACCCCTGATCCATATTGAAGGAATTGAAGTTACTATCATGAAAAAAATCGGAAAAGTTCCCCTGGAATCAGAAATCGACGGGTCCGAGCGATTCTCCATATTTTTATTTTAAAACTGGAGAATCGAGATGTTAAGTTTTCATTGGATCACCCTGTATGCAAATTTGAAACTTTTTTAAATCGGTCTTGAACACTGTCATGATAATCTTCAGGTACCAATCTTCAGAATCATCTACACCTTGAAGAATTTTCAACTATTTCAAATATATGAAGGAATATTTCCTAAAGAAAATTGTCGTTGTGAGAATATTGAATGAGAGGTTATTATTGGTTGTGCTGAAGAATCTTCTTTTATATAGAGTACTTCATATCTTTCTATTCTTTTCGATTGCAACCTATCTTGCAATTTCATGGAATCTGTGTGGCAGAAGTGGTTCAAGTATCTTGACATAATTTTGATAATTAAACTCTTTGCATCATCAATTTTTAATTTATGTACTGGATGAAAATATAAAAGAACCATTAAGTGGAAACAACACCCGATAATAACTTAGTTTATAATTATGTTCGTTTTAGAATAACTCAATATTTGTGTGTAAATGAAAATTGGATGAATTACTACTGCATGACTGCTCTAGATTGCAGTAGAAAAGTTCTCTTGGAATTGTAACAAGTCATGTAATATGCCCATAAAAGTATATATGCTTTCTATTTAGTGATTGATTGATCGCATAATATACGTTGCCAGGTAGTAATTTGATTTAGAAACACACGCTTCAAAACAAAAATTGAATCGTACCATGGAGAAAAATTAATCACAACACGGCGAATCAATGATCTACATAACTGCTCAGAAAACAATGAATATAAAATGAAGATTCAATTTTCAGACAGACGAATTGAATAATGCATTTCGAAACTAATAAATAGAAAAAGAAACCAAACCTAATTAACTCCTCTTTTTTATTCCCAACATAATTAACGTAATTTTGCCTTGGTCATCATCATTCGACTCCACTTAAATCGAGTGTGTTTTTACAATGTAGTTCTTCTATACTCTCATTAATTTTGAGAGAAATCCAACACACTCAGCTGGAAAAATGGGGGGAAAGGTTAACTCAATCTGTGATCTTTTATTGGTGATCACTTTCGTGTCATACTTCAAGCTTCAATTGAATGAATTTCACTATTCGACCACTTGCACTGGGCAATTTGAAATTCAAAACTTCGATACTAATTGTTTGTATAAATTCAGACGTTCGAATGAATCGTGCAAGGATGGTAGGTATGGTTGATAGTTTGATAGCAAAAGTTGAGGTTTAATAGTCGAAACCAAACAACTATAAACGTTTCGATTTTCATAATTACGTATAAATAAAATTAGAATACTCAATGCTAGAATTATTAAATACATAAGTAAATAGATCTAAGTGCTAGGAAATGTCAAAACATAGTATATAATCAGGTTCAAATAGAAATATATGGCGTAGGAAATATAAACATTAATATTTATAAAGGTATTTGATAAATGAAGCAAGAGGTCGGAAGCCTTTTCATTCGACCATTCATAGTAATGAAGCAATTACACGAAATGGAATGTTGTACAAGGGGTGGATTTCTATTGAAACACGTACTCATGCAAATTGCCGTTGAACCATACATCGCGTGTTTTTCAGATAAAAATGTCACTTTCAGCGCTTTATCATACAATGCGATAAGAATTGATGGTACGCCCACTACTCGCTTTTCTTCCACTGAAATGGTTGGACGCGAATGTTGAAAAATTTTTATGGAAATAGTTTCATTCACTTTCTTACTGATCGTATTCTCTAGTTGAGTTCGCATAGCAAACATTCACAAATACAACAACGATAATCTGACTTCAGTGTGCCGAACAAAAACAAGATTCGCAACAACTGAAAAATGGAATGTTTATTTCAAATTATCTATAATTATATGAGGAACTTGGTAAGTTTTGGCTTCAACAATCAATCTTTTTTATGAGGACGATCTACAGCCAATCGTTAGTATTTATGCAAACAACAAAACTTGTTCTCACTTTTGATATTCTCATCCAGGTTCTTAACTAAGTTGTGCACCAAAAGTGAGGAATAGGGCAATGTATGAGTTATCTTGTGAGTTAGATCCTTTTATCATTGTCTCAGCAAAAAAACATACCCCTTAAGATATAAAGATTTTCTGATAGAAAAGTTGAAGTGCTTTCACTAATTTAATGTCCATCACAGCAAGCGAAGGCAAATCGGACAATTCAGGCTAGAAGGCTGTAAGTGGATATACCGAGAGAACTTGGTTTCAGCCAAAGTAGGATATGGTTCTTAGGAATACGTACAGTAAATCAGAGGGCCTAGAAGTGGAATAAAATGGCACAAAAAGACTGTTGCATTCCCTATTTGGCGAAACACCTTTCTACCTGCTTCTCAATTGAGAGATGTAGCGAGTGTGAAATATATCCGCAACTGTTATTCGGGATGGCTGTTTCAGCGCGTTTAAAATAGAATCCAGGAACCTATATTGTCGAGAAGAATGTAATTTTTTCTAATTTTTCTGAGGACTAATCAATATTTGGTTTGTCCAGATAAGAGGAACAGGTAGCAACAATGGTAGCTGGCTCTACTGGGTCATGGTGGTGTTTGTTCAAAAGAATGCAGACATTTAGTTATTTCGAGACGAACAACGACCGATCAGATGTACACTCAGAACATCTCAACTAATTTTCTAAATACTATCGAACAAGCCTGGTATTTGGATAAAGGTTGTTGTAACCATTAGCTATAGCCAGAAAACCATGAAAAGTTGGCAGAGGTAGGTACTTCCGTTATTATAGACTAAAAATCAGCAGAAAACCATATTCTCAATATATCAGAAAAAGTTAATACTGATACGAGGGTACGCTTTATATTTTGAGATCTACATGAGTGAGAGATGGCAACATTGCATTATTGAAAATCTTCTTCACAAGTGAAGGTATAACTTAATTTGAGTCGCTGCGCACATCTAGTGAACTTGATAATGGCTATTTCTTAGCGAAGCTTGAAGTTGACAGATAACATGTGCCCGGGATGATCTACTACGATTACAAAGTTTGATTAACTGGAGAACAAAGTCTTAAACGGTTGCAGCGCTTATTGGATGAAGAAAGTCCAACGTGGGCAACTGCACTTCGGCGATATAGAGAATTTAAAAGAGGTAGATATCAGTTGATAAAGAGCCACATGCTGGTGAGCCTTATTTTTCAGTGACCGTTAACAACATCGAGCGAGTGCGACGTATGTTAGAAGATCCACGATGCACTTATCAAGTGATCAATAATTGGTGTTGGATCTGCAATAGTCAACTCAATTTTATATGAGCATCTCCATATGAAAAAGATTGTTGTACCCTATACGCTTGAACGATTTCCAAAATGCAGGGCGAGTAAGAATCTCGTGAGAAACGATAGAAATATTGAAATATGGTGGTCATCGTATTCTATCTAACATAGTAACAGGTGATGAAACATACAATTAATTTCTCGATGTTTCTACTATCTAGAATTAGTACAGAATGATAGAATGCAAGTGAGCTTGAAAATCAAAGTAGAGTGACATCCAGTTGTCACAACTGGTACGGGATAATGTTGCATCACAACAATGCATCGTCACACGCATCACAGCAAACAGTTGACATTTTACTTGAATATGAGGTGAAGGTCATTCTACATTCGCCACACTCGCCTGATCTAGTCATATGTGATTTCTGATTGTTCTTTAATCTGAAAAAACATTTTAGTAGTCGATGTTTCACGACGGAGAAGGCAATTCATCATTTTTTGAGAGCATTCCTAAAACTGGCTGGCTTGAAGTCTTTCAGTTACAAAAGTGCATCGATGTAAGTGGGGATTACTTTGAATCTAAATAATCCAATTTGCATCACATGCCCCGTGTAATTCTCACATCTCAAAATATACGTGAAATAATTAAAAGAGTTACCTGATATTAATTATTTTTTAGAATAAAATTTCTTTTTCCCACTGTGCCAATTTCACCATTTATTTTCGATATTTATTCTTGTTAATCTCTATATATTTTCGTTATTATTAATTTTACCGATAAATACCAATATAGTGGTAATTTAAGAAAGCAGAAGGAATCAGAATTTACTATTTTAGAATAATAAACCACACTTCGAGATCGATATTGAAAAATACAAGAAAACAGAAGATACTATTTCTATTATGGGGTAATAATGATCACTTTGAAATTGATAATCAATATTTAGTTTAGTAATTAAAGTTATTAATTCTGTTTGGAAAAGATCTCCGGAAATCATATCTTCTTTTCTGTTGATTTCCTCCCAACGGTGATACCTAGTTAAAACGAAATATCGAATTACCGTTTTTCTTCAAGTATTCAGTATATCTCATAGTATATCTTCTTGTATAAAATTATAATTCCGAAGGAACCCATTGGAATTGTGACACTTATATTTATGACATATAGATAAGCTACACCAATACATTCATTTACTTATTTATCCCCTGGAGTTGTTTTCAGAATCTATTAAGTTGCATGGTTATAGGAAATATAAGAAATGAACGAATGAAATGAAATATTCTCGTAGTTTGATTAATTCATTAGAATTGTCTAAGTGGTTGAACTTATTGAAAAACTAGGTAAATTCGTTTTTCTTATATCCTATGGCCTTAGCCTGACGTCCTGCCGACTTGATAGAAAAAATGCGGGATAGCCAACTTCATCTCAAAGTAATTAGTGCCATCACTATAATAATAGCTTTTATGTATTATTTTTGTACAATTCGTGTTTTCCTACGGAATGAAGTATTGGAGTATGGAAACATTGGTTATTCCTAGGAATAATTATCGTTATGTGTATCAGCTATCGCAATATCAATTGTGTAGGTTATCTGGTTTAGTTCCTCAATAAATATTATATCTACTTTATTGAGATGCACTGCTATGTTGCAAACCATTCTTTTATCGAAACAAACTTTGTAAGGTTCATATTTGTAATTCTTCTGTCTGTTGAGAATGGTTTCATATTTTAGTTCTAAATTGAAACAAATAACGACAGCATTGTGTCTTTCCAAATAATCTGTAGAGGCAAGATGAGCTAGATGATAATATAGGAAGATCTGTTTGTGAAAACGAAAAACAACAAGCAAGAATTCAGTATACTTTGCATTATGATGAATTTCTTATAATTTTGGGAGAAAACAATGTGATCTTGGATAGTTATTACTACGCCTGATGTTTCATCGAATACTTCTATAGATATTAACCATTAATTACTGTGATAGTTGAATTTAATGGGGATGGTAAAATCATTCCTTGCACCTATTCAACTATGTATTGGTTCAAAGAAAATAAAAATTATCTCTTACCTCTAACTCTCTACGAATTATTGTTGTGAGTGCGGGTTTTTCCTATTCTATGCTTCTGTTTATTTTCGTCTAGTTTTCTTTTCCACTGTGTTATGGATATTCCGTTTCTTAAAGTTCTCTGTTTGATTTCCATAATTTTTTTCATTTTGTCATATTCGCGTATTATCATCATGTTCTTGCCAGTTCGGCTGTTACTTTTTATTGTTTTCATTTCCATTTCATGTCTCATCTGTTCATTCATTACTCACCGAGGTATACCCTGAGCCGTTCTCAGTGCTTTATTCAGTTGTATCTGTTACTTTTATACTGTTTCCTTCCGGGTTTCCTATTTTTCCGGGGTTCATCATAGATGGAATTGAATGAGCCTTATTATCTTTATTTTATTCTCTTCATTTAGTTTGATATATCCATTAGGAAGTGAGTTAAACTGAGTATACATTTCCTTTTAACATTCTGCAATATTTGGTTCTTATAGTTCAGGTTTGCATCTTGCTTGATTCATAAATATTTTGCATCTACCTTTGCATTTCGATCTATTTCGGTTCTTGTCCTGTTTAGTTTATAATCAAAACATACAGCTTTCGTTTTGTTTGGATATGCTTCTATCCCCCATGCTTTCAGGACCTCGTTTTCGTTCTCCTATAATATAATATTTATGTGAATACCTTTTCGTTCATATTATAAAAGTTTCCGTGTCTTCTGTGAATCAAATTTGTTTATTGTATTTCTTTTCGGGCATGTTAACGAGCACGGGACCTAGCATTGATCCTTGTGGCACGCCTGCGTCTATTTTCTCCACTGTTCGATTGGTACTGTTTATCCTGCCGAAATATTTTTTGTTCTCTAGGTAGTTTTGTATAACGTGGGAAGTGTAACACTCTTATCTTATATATCAGCTGTAGGTGGTACAGTTTGTCCAAGTTTTGTTAAAAATCCATGAATACAACTCTAATTCGTGTTGATACATTCCGTTTATTCTTAATGTCCCCAGTGATTCTCTAATTGTATATCACTTCTGCCACTCTTTTGTATATCACTTCTGATTTCAACTTGCTCATAGCTGATAACAAGCTGATTGGTCTGTAGCCGCCTATTTCCTTTCTTGGTTTTCCTGTTTTGTGTTATATTTCTGCTATGTTCCATCTTTCCGGGTAGCATTCGGTTTTCAGTATTCATCTTTCCATTTCTTCAATTGCTGCCTCTGGTATGATTTGAGCGATAAGTTTGTGTTAAGATTTGTTCTTCGAACTCTGTCGTCGAGATGTCTTCTACAGCTCTACTGCATTTTCATCTTCGTCTTTTTTCTAGGTTTTTCCCATTTTTTCTTGAATTATTTTCTCCTTTGCTGATCATTTTTTCGAACTGGTTCTTTACTGTTTCTGCAAATAACTCTTCATTTCTTCGTTTTTGATAACTACTTTTCCTTGGTGTCTCAGTTGTGGGTACTGGTTTCCCGATCGCTTTATTACCATTGTGGATGCCTTCTGCCACTTCTATTGTGAATTTCTCAAGTTTCCTTTCCCATTCTTCACTGAACATATTTCCTAGTGTTTCCTCTTGTTGTAATGTTCTTTTGTAGTGCCTTTGCATGTTTTGTCTTTCAGCTTTTCATTTGCTGCTGAAATTGTATGTATTATCCTTCTTTCACGTTTTCATTGTTGATTTTTTCCATCGCCTCAATGATGCTTTTTTGTAGGTCTTATATTGCCTCTTCTAATCCTTCCTTATTTCTAACGTTATCTTCTATATCTATCTCATTTTAGAAAGTTTGCCAGCTTGTTGAGCGCATTTTAACTGTGTGCTCACCTGGTTCTATTTTCAGGGTTGAAATAACTGTGCAGTGATCCGATTAAAAACCTTTCTTAACCTCCATTTCATTCTTACATTGCCCATTTATCATGATAGCAATATCAAGTATGTCTACAGTACCTGTAGCCGCATGTATATGGTTGTGTTCTGTTGGGGTTTTTACTGCTATATTTACTTTCTATACTACTTATCATTTTTAATCTCTCCAACTAACGTTGTTGTTTATGCAATTCCATTATGTTCTGTCGCATTGAGACCTCCTACTTCTTAATTGCTTCTGAATAGCCTCGTTATTTCTCCTTCGGTTATTTCTTTGCTTGGTGATTTGTAGACTTTATTTGATAAATTTACTTTGTTCTTCTTCGAATGCTATTTCATGAGCCGTAGTTGGGTGATGATCATGCACTCTAGGATGTAGGATTTTGGCAACTTCATCTTTTTTGCCAGATATTTGGTCACGGTCTCATTTTCTCAGCGATGCCTGGTCTATTTGCAAGGTTATCCGGTTTTTTAGGACATCCAATGTTCGTTGATAGGTTATGCTTAGCAGTTCGCGTATTGGGAGATATGGTATTGGCTCTCTTGCAGTCGATCCTACTGTGGTATTCCCTCATTTCATACACCTAAATGACGCGTAGCAGATCCTGTGAACACAATTGGATCATCAAGTTAAATCTACCCCTACTTCAATGAATGAAAGTTATGTTCAGGTCAATGAACGCTTCATCATATTTGGTTCATATTTGGCGTATTGCATATATGGCTTTCACATATCCCCAAATGAAAACAAATCATAAATTGAAATGGAAGATTGACTAAATCAAACATCTGGCAGACCACTGAATGAGACATTGCTTTGAAAAATGTTGGTTCTCTGGTAGAGAATAGGGAGCTCATAAGTTTCCAATGAATCTATAATCAAGCGACTACTACTTTTTATTACTGATGTATTGGAAAAAAAGTGAACAAAAACATACGAGATATCATGTTCATAGGTAATTTCATTGATTCTATCTTATGAAATGCATATACAATGAATATACATAAGAATCAAACTAGAATATACGTAATAACTCTTTTGAAAGCGATGTGAATGCTGTGTTTGCAAAATACCATTAAATAAATAATGATGATTGCGAAATTATTGAGATTAACATTAAAGTTTCTGCAACGGGCACTAATTGTAGGACCGAGAGCGGGAATTAATTGAATCGTTCTAACACCAAATATAGAATTTCAGCGGATATCACTTATTGAATAGGACTTCATTGGAAAGAAATATGAGTGTGAAATATTCGACCTTATTTTCATTGATGAAAATTTATATCCTGTTATATAACAGTTATATTCGTATATTCAACGTATGTTGAAATATGCAAAACTCAAACCGAAAAAGAAAGACATGAATGAATGTGTTATTTGTTTTTGTTCTAAAAGTGCTATCAATACGATTCATCATAAATTAAAGTTATGAAATAAAACTTGATAAAATGACCATTGAACTCATTTGATTGTATATTTGTCCGATATGAATTACTACACCATTCATCCGATCGCCATTGAACTTAGTTTTGGGAAGTTGTTAAGTACACTACCGAGAACGTTTCTGGCACAGTACATCTATGTTATTTATATGTATTATCCATATTAAGAAAATACGAAATACGTCGGCGAGCGATTTTTCATTTTAATTTTAGAAAACATGTAAGTTTTTATGAAAAGAAAAATGTTTTAATTCAAAAAGCTGAACATTATAAGTTATGAGCTAGTTTTGTTTTTCACTACTTGAAGTGCGAGAAAAGAAAAAGCCGAGGGATTCAGTCTACGTATGACATTGCTAGAATACGAAGATAAAGATTATCTGTTCTTATTGAACTTTTGAGATTTTTCAATATTAGTGAAATATATGTAAAATAATTAGTTATTTGGGAAACTTCATTTATCTTGTATCTGCGCCAAGCTAATTTAAATTGAAAAATTCAAACAAAGCAAAAAATACTTGGGACATTGACGAAAGAAAGTTGGTAAACTCGAGACCCATTTTTGTATTAACTTAGATGATTTCTGACAAAATATATAAACAATATATCTTGTTGATTCGTTTTTGTTTGATACATTACGATGTATTATTAACTCAATTGAAAAAAAAATTAGTTATTTGGAAAAAATCTGAAATGTAGTTAAATTTGGACGTCTGTCAGGTCAACTTGTTATCTAGAAAGTGTTCAACAATCTAAAAAATATCATTAGAAATAAAGCATTAATGATATGTCACTTGGCAAATATTTTTGAAACAAATCATAACTGCATTAATAGTATTAATTTATATATAAAAATATGAAGGAATATTATACTGATATTTTTGGCTATCACCAAGTAAAATTTTTTTCTTGCATTGTCGTTAGCGTTTATTTCAATTTGGCCTTAATGTAGCATTGATCTTTCCGCTTCGTAATCAGTACCCGCAGCGAAGCACGTATCGAGTGGCGGACTGTCGCTAAATAAAGAGATCGACGTAACCGGAGACCCCCTGAACATTTTCGAACCGTGTGCCATGTTTCAAAATTAAAGATGAGGACTTGATCAATCTACCGGTTGAATAAGCCCTTCTGTAACGAGCAGGTTCAAATTACAAGCCCGAAACGAATACTGCGCACTCTCTCTAATTAGCGCTGACCTCCACTAGTGTCCCACAGCCTCTTTTCGCCTTCTATGTTAGGGAGTATCGAATGATTAATCCTAGAAATTGACGGGAAATTTTTCTATTGAATATTTCTTACATGTAATGTGTAAAACCTGTATAACGGCGGGTCTTGTAAAATCAATTGGGAAAAGAGATAAACTCTTCAAGGAATTACGTGATAATAGACGGACTTAGCTTTAGAGCGGCGGTAGAAGACATAGAACTAAATTGAATATTTTGATTAGGGAAAAATAGAATAGATACTATAGACAGAAAATTAAGGAGGTCAAGTCAGACATGGGTACAGTTTGGAAAATAACTAACGAAATATCAAATAGGACAAAAAACGTCAATGGGAAAATGAATTCGAAACAAAAACTTGAATGTCACATCGTTTAAAGAAATATCGCAAGTAATAATAATAATAATAATGATGATAAATGAGTGATATTATACAGTGCATGAGGGATGGCGAAACATACAAATATCTAGGATACCAACAAGCCAGATTGCTAGACCAAAAACAATCCAAGGGGAAGATTCGTTCAGAATATAGTCAGCGTCTGAAGACTATGCTGAAATCAATGTTGAGCTCGGGGAATCTAGTCAAGGCAATTAACACCTACGCCATTCCAGTGTTGCTTTACTCATTTGGAATAATCAGATGGACTAAGACAGAATTGGATGATATTCAGAGGCAGACCCGAACGATGCTAGCAAAGTACAACAGCCATCATCGAAAATCGTCTGCGATAAGAACAACTTTGAAGCGGAAAGAAGGAGGACGCGGATTAATAGATGTTGTCAATTTATACACCGAACAGATAAAAAGTCTCAGAGAATTCTTCTCAGCAAAAGCTCTCATTTCTGACTTCCATAGAGTGGTATCGTTGGCTGATAATAGATATACACCTCTAAATCTTGCTACCAGAGATGACCTGCTGAATCTACCGTTCCTATCAGATACTGAAAAACAAGAGCAATGGTCAAGAAAGGAATTGCATGGACGACATCACCATGAGATTAATCAACCACACATCGACAAAGAAGCCTCCAAAAAATGGTTGATGAAAGGAGAATTATTCGCGGAAACAGAGGAATTCCTTATGGCCATCAAAGACCAAGTGATCGCTACAAACAACTACAAAAAATTTATTATGAAGGACGGAACATTACAAACAGATAGATGCAGAAAATGCCATATAAGATCGGAGACTATACAGCATATTACGTCCAGATGCGAACAACTGGCCAATACGGACTATCTTCACAGACAAAATCAAGTGTGCAACATTATCCATGAGAAACTTGCACACAAGTACGGACTTCTGAATACCTTCCAGCCATATTATAAGTATCAACCGGCGCCCGCATTGGAAAAAAACTCTATCAGCTTAAACTACGATAGGTCTGTTATCACTGACAGCATGGTGACGAATAATAGGCCGGACATAGTGGTGTATGATAAGAGAGCCAGAACAGCAATGCTGGTGGATGTCGCCATACCGATTAATAGCAACGTGCTGAATAAGTTCCAGGAGAAAAAGTCCAAATACACAGACCTTGCTATTGAGATCAAGCAGATGTGGCACCTCGAGAAAATAGATATTGTTCCTGTCATCGTATCGTCGACTGGGTTAATACCCAAAACTTTGCATGATAGCCTTAAGAAATTAGAATTGCATAAGAATACCTATATAGAAATGCAAAAAGCTGTAATTCTTAATACATGTTGGATAGTTAGGAAATTTATGTCAAGTTTATTGTAATCGAGCCTATTCCCTTTGATTGCTGAATCTGGGAAAGGTAAGTTATATCCAGCTAACAGCTGAGATAGTGCATAAGTCCACGATAATAAATCAATAAGTAATATACCAAACAATAGCTATACATTTTTTTAGAACCCATAAATGAAGTTGAAATCAAAACAATTGTTAAATTATTAAAAAACAATAGCTTATTTGGAGACACGACAAATTCTCTGAAGATAGCCTTGGAATATGTGATTACACCTTTGACAAAACTCATAAATCTATTATTCAAACTAGGTAATTTTCCAGATTCCCTTCTCGACGGTGATACAATTACATAGTTAGGAAACTAATGAGCCAAGAAATTACAGCCCTATCTCACTGATATCAAACGTAGCGAAGATATGAGAAAAGGCTATAAAAACGCAAATAATTGGTTTCCTTAACAAACACAATAGGTTTCCTCAACAAACCAGTTTGGATTCATATAGGGTAAAAACACAAGCCATGCACTTACTCATTCAGTTCGGCACATCAACAAATCAGTAGGTTCAAGTTGAGGATAATATAAGTAATACACTTAAGGTTGCGAATGGAATTCCGCAAGGTACCGTCTCTCGTTTTTAAAGTTTCCCTCAATGTTCCGCTTTTTCTTGGGCGACATGTTTGAAACGAGGTGTCTTCTGCTGACGATACGACTATATATGTGGAATCGAGAGGGTACCCCGATGTAGCTTGTTAAGATGCTAAGAAGCGATATGCGACACTGATGAGCTCCTAATAAGGACGAAACTGCCGCTTCGTTTCTCCGCATCCTGCTTAGTTGCACTACTGTGGCTCTTGGGGGCTGCGTGCATGGCGGGCAGATTGGGGAACTAGCTCTCAAGTTGATGATCAAATATGTAGACTCCTCGCGAAGTTTGTCGCGGAAGATATTTGTCTCATCAATCGAAACATATCCTGAAATCATCTAACCAACGAGTAGTAAATCCAGTGTACGGACCTTAGTCAAGAATATATATATTTACATTTTAAGAGACCAGTTGCTTAGTTGATACAGATGATACTTGTTCTTCGACTCTAATCACGCGCCCCGAACCGGAATGAAAAGGAATTAGCCTAGCGTTATTGAGTTAACGTAATAACGTACGTATCAGTTAATATTAATTGATTGAAAAGATCTAAAATGCTCTTTGTTTTTTGTGTTAGAAGAACGTTAGTTGGTATATATCTGTTTTTTCTAATTTGTCGATTTCATCTTTGCCGTTCACTGATACTTCAGTGATTGTTTAAAAAGCGACGATCATATTTTTAGTTGACGATACCCTAGTTATTTACTCAGAAAATTTCCTGAAATGAATTAGGTCAAATAATTCATTAAGTTTTGTTATTTTGGTAGGAGAATGAATCATATTCGCTGTGATATTCCATGTTTTCTAATTAATAAAGCATTCTACAATCATCTTTTCGAATCCGTTATTCCAAGCTATAGGCAAAGTATACTAAATTCTATTTCGCAATCTCCAATTGAGAGAGGTAGTGGCTCTATGTACCATAAATTTTCAAACACAGTTACTTTGTGCGAATATGGGAGAGAAGAATCTGTGGGGATAATATTATCAATCAGTATGCGAAGGTTTCCTAAAGATATTAATAAACAAACGATGGTTGTTGTTTTGTATCAGTTATGGTTAAGTTAAAAAAATTCATCTTCTGATCTACTTCAACAACTAGTTTAAATTTTATTTTTATTGATGAAAGACCCTTTTTGGTATAGTTACGTTGTTGATATATTTGTCTGTTTTAATGGAACATGCAGACAACTGGATAGCTTCTTAAAATTTGTTAATAGTGTTCATGTGAAAATCGAATTTGAATTAGAAGATGGAGTAGATAAGAAGATTAAGTTTGTTGGCATAATCATGACTCAAATAGTCATCGTGCGCTTATTAATATATTTAGAATACCTTCATTTAACGGATAATATCGTCCGCGCAGTTCCTTGCAATTCCAATGTTCATTTAAATAGTTTTCATAAATTTTCTCTTTCGCTTTCTGTTACTTTTACTATTTATTCTTGATGCTTTATTTTTTCATTCGCTCTATATGTAAAAACTTAATATCTATCTTAGTATTTGATTTTCTGAAACATTTTCACCTATAAATATTAAACATGGAAAATAAAAAGGTATCTTCACTTTTTGAGAAAATATTTCAATATCCCTTACGTTGAGTGCACACTGTACGTTGATATGACAATTGCTATAACCATCTTGTGCAGTTTCAGCGATTGCAACTATTTTATCGAATATTATTTAAGATGTCGAAATACAAAATAATTATGTTTCATGTACCATTTTAATCATTTCAAGCTGAAGGTGTCATTCTTACATTATCAACTAAAATAAAATTCTTCTATTCAAGACTTTCAATTCCTTCGCTTGAGAAATCCATTCAATGCATTTATTTTCATGGAAGTTTCATTAATTTGATATGCACAGGGAAAGAACAGAAGTATTATCTTAATAATAATATAGTTATAGTAAATAAAATATCAGACAACTAATATTTCAATCTTGACTCCTCTAGAGTTCTTAGGTCCGAAAATATTTGTTTTCTCAGCGCGAAACAGACTGAAACATGATTTTATATAAATCCAAAACTTCGGACACTTCAAGAGCTTCTTGTCTGGCAATGTTTGCATAACAACTAACCCACCGATCATCTTAACCGTCCCCTCTTTCTAGAAATGTATTTGAAAACACTTAAACAGTTTGTTTATTTAAATAATAGACAAGTATACAGAGTTCGGTGTGTTTAGTAACTCAATCAGGGTTGGTACATCTTCTAAAGTTCCTATTTTACCTTTGGACATGTCGGTAGTCCCGAAATTTCCCATATGTTGGCATCATTGATTGTCAGTGAAGCCGGAAGTGTGGCGCCATTGCCCGACTGAAACTTGTTTCCGCGACTGCCTGAAGCGCAAGGAGATGAGGAATTCGCTTTGCATTGTCATGGTTGTTGAATATGAATGGCAGTTTCTGTTTCAAGTCTATTGGGAAATTATTTTTGAATTCAATAAAGTAAGGAATATTTCTGAAATTTTTCTTCACAGATGAGACATATATACTACGATTTTTACTACGACTATTTGAGAATATGATTTTGCGATATTTTGTTTTGAATTGAGAGCCAGAGGCTTTCGGTTGTTTGGTTTTGACATGTTTATTTAGCATAAAATGCATAAAAACTCCGATCACTTCAGCAATTTACCATTATTAAAAATAATTTTGAAAACCACACAACGTAGTAAATGGCATAAGAAATGAAAAGAACACCATGAAGATTACACATGAGATAAACAAGGATACGTACGACGAGGAACTTATTGAGGCGGTTTTTTCTTCAAGCTCAAACAAAATTATAACTACAGGAATGTATATAAATATACCGAGGGATATATTTTGCAAGTGGCTAGCAACGCAGAATCCTCAACTACTCGAACCTATTGCTTTGAAATTATCGTATAATGCGTAATAACTGTCCAAGGAATAAGGACATTGAAATTGAGAGTAGTTAAACTATCAAATCATGAAAATAATTGAAGACATTGTTGTTGACAATCTACACATCTCTATATTCTAATACGATGTGATCAGCCGTTTCTATTTTACCACAATCATTGAAGATGAGTTAAAACATCCTATTCTTTATGAACACTGTGAATCCACCACAAAGCCACTCCCAGACAAAAAATAGCTCCAATGCATACCCTGTTTCTTGAATTTATAAACCAGCACGGGTATAGTCGTTATGGCTTTGTCCGATATTCGATAACCCATTTCTTTTGAATAGGCACATAACGAATCAAAACTTGACCATACATTTAATATGAGAATGTAATATTATGAAATACAGCTTTGGGTACAACAAACATCTTTTAAAATTATTGATTACCTGATAAGTGAATCATAAACTCATTAAAACTGCCAAATTCCATGAATGATCTATTGCTGAGAATGTAATAATGTATATGTTATGATGAGCTCTGTGGGTATGCAACAAAGTTCAGATACTATAAGTCAATATAACGGAGAAATTCGGCTCCAGCGAATATGACGTTGTGTAATGCGATAAAAACAGGGAATGAACAGAGGAAAATCTTGAAAGGAATAGAAAAAGTTAGTAGATAATCATCTATGAAACAATATTCTTTCAAAAGAAAAGTGTCGTTATATTTAAACTGAAGATAGCAAAGGGGCATATCCAATATTTATGAGTAATAGTTCAGATCAATATCTCCTAAATACTACTGGCTGTAGATGAACTCAACTCAATTTTTTCAGAATACATTGATTGCAAAGAGTTTCACCACATTCTGAAATAACTACCCTATTCAGAGAATGTTTAAGGGTATCTACACATAAATCCAAAGCCCTTGCTTGAACAGTGTCTAAATACTCCAACAGAGATTTGCAAGCATTTCCATAGAGAAGTCATCCAAAATCTATCATGAAAGTAACATAACTCTTGTAAAAAGATGTGCTATATATATTTTGATCAGCAACCCATCTATCATGACAGACATATCTGAGTATTTGGGGGCGTTTCTTTCCATATTATTTCACGATTTAAAACAATGCCCAAATACTTAACAGAACAGAAGTACGGACGGTTATAAGCATCTAAAGTCGTATGTTCTCCATATATTCTGAGAAAGAACATAAGTAAGATCCGACCCACGACGAGAATTCGACCATCGTTTCCCTGAATGCATTTCAGTTAAATTTTCCTGAATGCAATATATAGTGACATCGTTAGCATACTGAAGAATACTAATATTAGGATTACTGAAAGATTTTTCGTGATGATGGTAGTATATTACACAAACAATCGGCGAAATGATATTGTCTAGAGGCAGTCTTAGTCGTTTTTCCAGTTACCAAGAATGAGCTTCCTACTTTCAGTATCAGCTTTCTATTTATAAATAAGTTAAAGATGAAATCGGCGAATCTATCACTCACTATTACAATGATCTGCTCTGGTAATATATAAAGTAACACCGTATCGTACGCGGCTATAATATTTGCGAATGGTCTATCAGAATTTTCCTTATTTAACAGAACAGAAGTGCGGAAGGCTATAACCAGCTAAACTCATATGTTCTGGAAAAACTATCCTTCTGTTAGAGAAAGAGCAACCGTAAGATTCAACCCATGACAAGAATGCTCTTGGATTCTTCCTATTTGCGAAAGCTTTATAAATCCCCCTCACGATAGTATTGACGAACTTTCAGCATCCTTTTAGAGGTTTCCAATAAACGAGAGTTCAAGGAAAGAGATCTATCGGAGTCTGCAACCTCCAGATTCTCCGTTTTCTTGTTAGGTTTCAAAATAGAGATCATAACTATAACTTCTTCTGAAGCTAAGAATAGATATATATATATATATATATATATATATATATATATATATATATATATATATATATATATATATATATATATATATATTTATTCTTCACTTTTAAGAGGTTAATTGTGTAATATAATAGATCTTATCACCAGGGGCGCTATTTGAATATAATTTTAGAGACGAGATTAATTCAGGTAAACGAAATCAATAAAATCCTGAGCTGGCAATGAACAAGATCTGCAAGTAGTTAACTTAACGAACATATGTTGAGACGAATCATCTACAACTACATGTAAATTTACTTTCTGTCCGTTTTGAAAGGAGGCAATGCCTGTCTGCTGCTGTAGCCGCTCAAGATGAGCATGGTCAGTCACTTCTTGCAAAGGACTAAATTGATAATCTTTTTCTGTATAACTCCGAGGTTGTTCAAAATAAAAAAAATTTAGAAGAGTTGGTGTAGAATATGCTTGAAATTCTCTTAATCTGTAGTTTATCGATTCTTGACACTTCATTCTATCAAGGTTCGTTGTAAGAGAGGTTATATTCCTTGAATTTAGGAATAATAGACTGATAAGCATTTATTTCTAGAAGTATTCACTTGTCATATTGAACATAGTAGAAGTTTAGACCAGAAAGGGATTGAAGAATGGAATCACTAACAGATGATCACTAGGTTCGTTCAGTGTAATAATCAGAAATTAAAGAAAAAAGATTTAGTGTGAGATTTAACTGAATGTTACAATCGATAGTGAAGATATCTGAACCCTATCGGAGACCCATCATTTAAAATGTAAATAATATTTAATATATCATATGATAAAAAAATTTAAAAATCCAAATCATTCAAATAAACTGAGATACCTTCATTCATCGGAAAAGAGTGCAATTTTACCACTGAAATAGACTTCCGTCCTTAATTGCTACTCCTTTACTAGCTGTTCTCTACTCACGGGAAACATTAAAAGCTTATAACTTGGAGTTACGATTCGATTTGAGCTAGGTACCACTCAAAAGGCAAAAGGTTTATAAAATTCAAAGATGCTTATGTCCTGAAAAAAACCATATTGGCAGTAAGTAATCAGACATTTCGTTGATGAATTTTCAGCTTATTTGCCATCCCATCCAAAATCAGTTTGAGTTTATTCTTGGTATAAGCTTCATTCAAAAACTACATATCAGAAATGGAAGCACTAAACTCATTGAATAAACACACACCAACATAAGAAATCACATTTATCAGAGATGACGTCCTTCAAACCATTTCTCAGAGAAACAAATGCATGGGCCACACACACCGTTCTCCAAAGCTGAAGGAACAGATTTGGTAGTTCCCGTATGCAACTTGATGAAATTAATGTGATTGAAATCGTTCACTAAGGACTTGCTTTTTATGATTCTAAGAAAATAAGTTTTTATTTGAATTAGATAGATTGGAGTTCATCCTACTGAGATCTAAGTTAGAAGCTGTTACTCAAGCAACGCTACTATCTATATAAGATTCAGCTTCCTATGAGTGATGTTGTCCGAAGCCATTTTTACTTTAATATTTTTCTGTGCTCAAACCTAAGACAATTATTGCATTGTGCAATCTTTTGAACGAAGGGTGTATTTCACGTATACCACTGAAAATTCCAACTCCATCAGGTACGGCTTGTCCTTTTAATGAAATCAACACACTAGTGGTAGGAAGATAAATTATAGAACCGGTCACAATCCATACAAATAACAAAAAAAATTCTCAAAAGAGTTCCCTTGAGGCAAATGACTATATTGAGATCCTTATCCGTTACGTATTTATTAATCTCATGACACATTGTCTTCGAATCATACTTATAGGAATATAAGCTTCAATCTTGTCTAATGCTGGAAAATCTAAAGATAAAAATTTATATTGGTGCTCAAAGAACACCGGAGAGCAATCTTAACTCGGTTTCATCAAACGAAAGTATATTATCCGATACGTGAGGAGAATTTGTATGCATTTATTTTGCTTGACATTTATGGTAATGTAGATTGCCCAAATACTTATCGACTTTTTAAGCGTAAACGGCAAATGGATCAGTGTCAACTCAATTTTACCTGAGGAAACTATTTTAAAATGCATTTTTCATTTAGAAAAAAGGATAACATTATTTTTCTCAATTTACATAGTACTGTACATTTATCGGAAAATTATATCATACTTTTTCGTAGGTAACGATATGGATATGAATTGAGAAAAACCACTTCAACCTCATTTTCAAGATGGCGGCTATTTCACGACCCCTTTTATCGTTCAAATCTGTTTTTTACTTCGCTTAATCCTTTTCAACAATAAACAAGACATTGGCCTCACCAAAAGTCATCATATCAGTTTTTTATACCATTTTTCCTGGTTTATATATGCGAGGATGAAATACCGCCATGTTTGTTAGGCGGATCCGAAAAAGCATACATACTATTTTTCTTGAAGAAATAACCTACATATTTCGCTTACTTACTCGTCAAAAAATTCGATTGGTCATTTTTGTATCTTCGAAAAGTGTCGTTCTAGTTAGGAAAGATGAAATGTCTATTTCTTGAAGGAATCATGCCTTAACTATACTTTAATCGAACGATAAGGCAGCTACGTCATTTTTTAAACGTCTCTGAAAGATGTCACGACGACGTTTTGCGCGGGGGTGTTTCCTTCGGAACGATTCGATATAGATGTATTTCCATAACTTAATGTTTTTTTTTCTGAAATCCCATAACGAAATATTTAGTGTTATAGAAAATAACAGTTCGTCCTCTACCTTAGAACTAAATGCTAATATTAGTGTTTCCGTTTAGGCTGTAATAAGTTCATTATAAAACTTTATTATATGGTTAATATTATTGTCTGAAATCGAATCAATCAAAGCAATCAAGATGTTGGATATTCCCAAATCTTCGTATGTTTTCGAGAACTATTAGCTTCAGTTTCGCCAAACAAATGTTCATATTTTCAGGAGTTATCTTCTTCAAATTTGTCTCTCTGCCTTCTCCGTCCTCCATGTTTCTCATATGAATGTTGTGTGCTTTACATCACCAGTCCCTTCGCAATATATGCTCGTGCTCGTGCGGGCCTTTCCAATGCGGCACGTAGTCTCTGAAGCGCCCATGACCAAGAAGCACTTGTATCCTTTTCTGAGTCCATTTCACAATATCAACAATCAATCTTTGTGTCCATTTTCCTCTCTGCACATTGTCCCATCATTTCTGACATTTCTATATGGTATCTATTTTCATATATAATTGTTCATTTCCTACTAGAAGCTCTTTACTCTTTCTCTTGCTTAAACATCCATTGGCTTCATTATTTTCATTATTTTTCATTAGTTTGAGGATGAGAACGTTTGTCCTTCAGAACCCTTTCAATTACAAACTGAAAAATAGATAAAGTATAAGAAGCAACATTGATTGCGATATGCTGATTCAGGGCAGAACATGGAAGCAACTATCAAGTTTTTCAATTAATTTATGGATCAGGCGCAATTAGTTACCAAGCCAATACTCTTCTACATGACAAACACTCGCTAGCTCTGAAAAAAGTCATGTTTCAGATATTTTTTTATTGTTCCTTCGAAACAATCCCGAGGAGCCGTGGTTTAAACTATTAAGCTCTTTTCACTTTTCAAGGTGTTCACTGTCTTTTGCTGCGGCTAGTTTTACCAAATTATCCGAATATGTCATGACTTCTAAGCCGCCAAACAGAATATTTCAGAGTATTTGACAGTGCCTTTAATAACGCCACTCATGACAACGTATTCCTTCTCTCTCTCTCTCTCTATATATATATATATATATATATATATATATATATATATATATATATATATATATATATATATATATATATATATATATATATCAGTTCATCCCTATGTGTTTCCATCCATGCATGCACGCATGAATGCATTTTCTAGATATATCGTCAGCAGGCATATAATTGTCTTGTCTGCATTGTTTTCATTTTATCTCTAGTACTTCGTAACCTAACCTGGAATCATCTGATCTTTAGTTACCACTTTGGCCTCCGACAGCTATATTCGAATTATTTCCAAAGAGATACTTAATACCTCTGATACTTGGTTTAAGTCATTGGCCAATAATGTTATAGTGGGTGAAAATTGTGATAGATTAGAATAGTTCAATGTTAATTAAAGTTATCCTAATATATAACATCTACTAGTTTACTCGTATGTAATTGTCATAGATCTGGTTAGCTACAACTTTGGCTACCAGACACTTTTCATCTGAATGTCAGCTATAAAAAATCAATCAACTCGCATCGAATCATTTCCTTGATCGCCAACATTTCATATTTCATTGAAGAGATTTGTTATAAATTAAAATAGTGTTTAATTGAAAAAATTAATTAATTGTAAATCATTACATTTAATTATTGAATCATTGCCAGAGTAACTGTAATATGAATAGTATTGGTCATGTTAGGATTAAAACATGAACTAATAAATTAATGAATTAATGTGAACGGACACGCACACGCAACTCAACATGCATCACGGTTAATTGAACACGCTTTAACGCATCTATTATACGCGGAAGCAAAGCAGCGGTATCGATATCTGCGAACATTATTTCGATTTAATTAATCTGTCTACTCTGTGGATCTATTTGCTCGCCTGTGCTGTGTGAAATTCGGAGGGGCTAAAAGTGGTTAAAACTTCATGAAACGAAAAAACTAGAATTTGTCTTTGTGGTATAACTAAAAGCATTCATTAGAACCGGCCTTAACTATCTAGTGGCCTCAGAAAAGTCATACATTTGGCGTCTTTTAATATTTGATTATAATTAAACAAAAGCTTATGAATTGCGCAATATATTCTTCTATTGCTTGTCCGTCTGTATGTTCGTCTATTTATCTATCTATGTGGTCAAGATTTTTTTCTCAGGAACTTGTATAGTTATGTATTTGAAATTGATACCGAATATTCAGGTCGGCGAACTGTGAAAAAATTAATTTTCTGAATCCTGAACGCAATCGACAGATGACCATTTGTGGTATATTTGAACATATCAAATGAAAGGAAATGTACGAGAACTGTAAATATGTAGTTACATCGCAAAAAGAATTTTAAGATAATGTTAAGTTGAAGTTAAATAATCATTATTGTGCCTATGTCAGCCCAAGGATGATTCAAACAAATGTACAACTCAGCGATCTTTGAATTATAGGATTTTATCAGAATGATTTTTTTCATTACTGTTACATATCTTAGTAGAAAGTTGCTATTTGAGACTTACTGTAGAAAATATATCTCAACTTTACTAACTAATCTTGGCTCAGATTGAAGAGTCGATCTGCAGAATTCAGGTTAATTCTATCAATTTACTTCAACAATACAAATTTGTAACAAGATCGCATTCGAAAAGTCTATTTAAGATAACTGAAATTTTCCGAGAATATACATATGGAAGTTCGACTTGCTAAATGTGAAAACCTTTCAATTTATAAAAGAAAAATTGGGCCAACCTATCAAGGCGATACGTATAAATATCTTGGAATTGTTAAAGAAAAGGCGATGAATCACAGCCCGAAGAGAATGTTAGTAGTGATTATTATGGAAGAATAAAGCTTGTCATCATCTGACAATTGAAAATCTGACAGTATAATATCAGTGATGAAAGCTATATTCACACCTCTGAATTTTGCAAGACATCATTCATACGACAGTTTTGGAAAATAAATCTAGAAGAAAAATTGAACCTAGAAGGAATTTCAGGAACGCATTCCAAATAATTGCAAAACTGCAGATATTTTTTAAAATTTGTTCACTCCAACAGAAGGCTAGGCAATTGCCATTCAAAAGAAAATTGTTTTCACAGAACACTTAAAAAACAAACAAAATATAGATGATTCTAGTAGTAGGTGTTTCATAAATTGCTTTCTTCTTGGTTCTACAGATTATTTGGGAAAACATATTGCCATCTCAAATATTATTCATTTTAATTCAGCATGAACATATGACCTCATTATTAAGAGACAGAGTCTGTAGTTGTTTCCAATTGTGGACCGCGGACTACCCGTGGTAGTCTGCAGAGAGACGAATTATATTTTCATATACATAACAATCACACATGTTTTGATTACAACTCATAACAAATGAAAACAAACGAATACCTGGAGATTCTAGGTTAATTTCATGCGCAGAAAATACAAATATTTTCTCTAGACTAAGGTAGGAAGAAAGATTGATGGCATGGCTCTGCATGTCGACGGTCAACTTATTACTAAAGTTGATAGATTTAAATATTTTGCTTTGCACTTAGACGAATCGACTGATGTAACTCGAGAAGCTATCTTATTAATGTACGTCAAGTACATTAATGAAGAAATAGACAGTATATCTGAGGAATACATTACTTACATAGAACAGCCTATACATATGGTCAAACAACATAAAGCAATATCCATTTCATCAAACACAATTGATTGAAATCTCTAGATTATGTCTGAAGTAGTTGATTAATTACGATATGAATCAGAATCATGAAAATTCACGAATATGACTGATTTATCTCATTTGAAATGCATGTTAACCACTTCGTCCAGTTTTAATTATGTGAATGAATTTCCTGAAAAAGATTTTATCAAATAATTATTTCTTCACACCTTGCTAATGCTAAAGAAATATCTCATCATCAGGTTTGTTTCATATTTAGGAAATAAACTAACTGTTCATTAATTTAGTTAAAGCTTGAAGTGGGTCCTAAAATAGGATATTAGCAATAGATGGTGCAGGAACTACGAAGGTAACTGAAAGAGGTTTTCAATTTGAAATTATGAATGTCTGAATTTAAATTATTTGAAGTATAAAAATTTAAAATCTAGTTGCTCTACAGTTTCTTGTTTCGAAGCTAAACTATTATCTGAAAAATATAATTTGAAGCTGAAGGATAATGTGAAATTTCTATTGATTGTAATTTACAGTATTCATAAATAAATGCGGCAAATTCAGGAGGTGATTCTGCATGAAAATATAATAACAGTTCACTATAAACAGCAATGTGCGGAAATGATTCGTTTTCTCAGATACGGGTTGTAGAAATTTCTCCTAAAACTGACGGTTTATTTATTGCTCTAAATCAAGTCGAGATATGCAAATAAAATTTGATGGGTTTTATGAGATTTCAAAAAAACACAATTAAGAGTTTTATGTTCATGATTGGCGCGCATGTGGGTAATGACCTCAGGATTCCTTGTTCAATTAGCGAGAAAAATCTCTCTTGCCTGTTTTCAGTATAGGACGCTGTTTTTAAGCAAGAAATAGAATATATTAACGCATATTTTTCATCTGTTTGTTAATACTTCATCAACAAATAGTTAGAAAAATAACATTGAACATGAATAATAACAGAAAATAACACTAATACAATTTTAAATAGGCGTAAACGAAAGATTCAGTTTTCGCCTCATTCGATGTCGTAATCGGGCAAATATTCCTGATGAATATCTTATTGTCTCATATCCGGCTAGAAATCTAACCTGACTAAGATCCGTACAGTGTATTTTTCTGGTGACAAAGTCTAACACTGAACGTTGGTACATTGATGTCATGCTATAGTTTTTGTATAGTATATTCTGATTTATATAATTCCAAGTTATCTTAATATGTAATAATTACAGGATATGTTTTGATTATAATCATTATCAGGCAATGGTTTTATAGACCGGGTGGTGAATTAGAATTTTCATGATCATTACCTCCTGTACTACTAGGAAAGCACTTCAGTCTAGCCAAAAATGTGTTAAAGCACATCTTCCCAAATGAAGCTAAGAATAAGATTTTTTTGGAATTTGGATCAGTTGCTCTAGAGTCCTACTATATCATCAAACACAATACGCTTATGGTGATCTAGCGGCTTCAATTCGTTAGTCAGGACAATCTTGTGTGGATGGAAAACTAATATGTCTAGAATTTCAGATATGGCTGCCATAATATTTCAAAGATATATGATCGACTACTCATACTTTATGCTAACATTATTTTCGTTTTTTTTTTGGTCATATTCGTACTCGACAAAAAAGTTTGTTTTCAACATCAATAATGTCTGTAGGTATATATATTTCTTTAAAAAAATAAACAGATTCCTAACTAAATTACAAGCGGTATTTGAAAGCCACGATGACTAGATGTATATGAAATATATTGGATATCCAGTGAAAATTCTCTAATTCGAAGAATATATGCTTGTAAGTTTCACTTATTGATAGTTTCCTGTCTAGTACAGACTAATAAACTATCTATATTACATACGGTCACACATATTTCACTAATAATTACTCGTTTTTAAGATGAAATGTGAAGAAATTAGCGTCATAAATAAAAAGGTCGCAATGGTAAGCTACTTATAACGATTATGTATAAAAAGTTAATATCTATACTGTGAGAAACATAGTTGAAGGACATAACTAGATTAGTTTTGATATGTATCTAAATATTCATGAAGAATATTGTACCAGATTGAGATTCCCATCGTATCATATGTATGTCATTTCCTGGCAAGAAACATTAATAAACGCCATAAAGGTAATGGCAATTTTATTCAGCGACCCAGCATAGTAGGTACCTACATAGCTAACATTTCAATCGGTAAATTGAATAATATATAATATTCCTAATAATTATAATGAATTACTTCTCAAAACATGCTAGACGAATGTTCTTGAAATAAACTTTAGTTGAGAAACATTAAATTCTTTTTGAAAATTTTCATCCTACTAAATTAATATTATCGATGTTATATTTTCGAAATTCAGTTCATTTTAGATTTTTCAAAATAATATGTCTTGGTATAAAGTAGTGCCTCCGCGAAGTAATAAAGTCGACCCAAAGCTGCTCAACGCAAAAGGGTCGGTCACCTTTGTGATTTTGTTGTATGTGAAACAAGCCTGAATTTTCAGTCAACAAGAGGACATACTAAAATTAGTTACGTTCCAAAACATTCAGAATTATTTGATTTTTCTGCTAACACGCACTCACCAGACACAATACCATCAAATTTAAAATTCAGTTAGCGTTTAACGAAGAAGATAGGAAAAATTGAAAATAATCAAATTTCAATATCGTTTTTTGAAGTTCAGAAGTTCAATGCTTTTGCAGTTGGTATAGTTTCACGTTCATGTAATATATGCCTACTATTCAACAATGAAATATATGCCGTTCTGTTTGCGCCGGGGGTAGTATTCAGAATGAAATACTTTTCAATAAATTGATGATAGTTATTATCCTTTAAATTCAAATATCGCACTGTACTTTAACTTGCTCATTACTAATATGGTTTATTAGCATTGTGGTGGAAAGATCATCAGTTGATGGTGCTGGGGAGCTACGCATAAATATAGACGTTCGGATGAGTCACGAAAATGTTTGCGATATTCATTTTATAATTTCGATGATGATTTGATGATATAATATTCGATTACTGATATTGACTGTTATTATTTGCTAGTGATTTGGATGTTGATTGATTAATTTTCGGATATAGATTTCTACTCGTTCTTTCCCATGCTGTACCTGCATTTAAGAGCTTATTTTGGATTACTGCTCTCACCTGTTGCGTTTCCCACCTCACTGAGAAGCAAATTTTTCAGTAATTCTAAACAAACAACACAACGTAGTAATTGTAAAATGAAACATTCAAAAAGAAATCAGATTCGATCAAAAATATAAAAAGCAAATAATACAACAACAAAAAAGCAAGATCTCATAAAAAGTTATGCCAATTTGTATCTATGAAAGTACTTCAATGAATGAATTGTATCTTATCAGTTTCCTAATAACATTTTCAGTGAATGTATTAGACGTCTTATCGCTGAATTAAATATGAAAATTCTATAGCAACAGAATATTCCATTCGAAATATTTTATTCCCAAAGTGCACTTACTTAAAAATCGAAATGGATTATTCTATTGTGATGATATTACCATTCGAATTTCAAAGTATTTTTCTTGTTATAGGAAGAAAATTGATACAGACAGTATAAATGTTAAAAGCTAACTGATTAGTTTACAATTTATATTGTTAAATAGAAGCTTGCATGAATGAGGAATAATATCACTTAAAGTAATGATGAAATGACATTGATTATGACTTTAGTAATTTCCGGTACACTGGATTTTTCCAGACCGAAACCTTCTCTGTGGTCATATAGTTACAGGGAGTTCTAACGAATACTTTCCTCCCACCCTTCTAACTCAGAATACGGTAGTGTCAGCGGAAACCGCTGACGTCGATTTTGTTTCGAAGGGGATCATTGCTTACGCCAACTTTGAATACGTCAGATTAATCCCCCATCTTCAATCTACAAAATCATCATAGGGAATATGGGTCGAGTGGCACATCGGTACAAAGGTATTTCGATTATATATATGAACCGATAATTTTTTGAGTCACATTTTCGACACAGGATTCTATTTAAATGCTCCAAAAACTTTAACATATCAAACGATAATAATAAAATTAAAATAATAATAATAATAATAATAATAATAACGGCGGCGCAAGCCATTATGCCTACGACCACGAGAGCCGGACTCCTAGGAAACGCATGAAGTGGACTCCAGAAATGAATACCTTCATTATGCGTTCCTATTACAAGATTACAAACTTGGAATCGGAAATGACAGCATACAGATACGCGTTACATCTTGCGTTCATAGAAAAATATCCTGAATTACAGCACATATCCGAGCAGAGAATTTCGGATCAACGAAGAACAATCGTTAAAAACAGGCTACTTTCTTCAGAAACGCTGCAAAGCTTACGAGAAGAGGTCATAATGGAACTCAGAAGCGAAAATGATACTCATAACGGTATACCTGCTGGAGTCAATGAAAGTGTTACAGATAACATCGAAGCCACGGAAACGAATACTAACATGGAACCCCCTCTTGAGCAGAATCAGCAGAACGAATATACGTATTTAGCAAGATCAGAACTCAACAGAGCAATAACTGAATTCAGTGGTAGTAACCCAACTAAAAGACCTAAACTGCCCAAACTCAAGACGAACAAGAACACCAATATCATCCTAGCAAGTGTAAACTCAATGTTTGAAGAATATACCGACCAAAACACCTTGGAAAAGATTCACACTTTGATTTACTGTGGAGCAGTAGCGGTTCTTCGACTTGACAAACAACAAATCTCCACAACTCTGATTCAAGCTGAGCCAAAAAGCGTCAGAAAACCACCATGGCAAAAACGACTGGAGAAGGATATTGATAATATTAGAGCAGAAATCGGTCGCCTCACAGAATTCCTGAGAAACAGAAAACCCTCAAGGCGCTTGAAATCACATATACGCAAAATTTATAGGAAAATTGGTACGAACACAAAACACCCTGATCACAAACAACACATCGACGTGTATATGGACACTTTGAAACAGAAACTCCAAGCAAAAGCAAAGAGGCTTTCAAGATACGTCAAGTGTACTGAAAGGAAACACCAAAACCAAAGGTTCCTCCAAAACGCTGCCAATTTTCATAAGGGAAATAACAAAACTGCGACCAACAGAGAAGTACCTGACGCACAGTGCTTGACCGACTATTGGTCATCACTATGGTCGAACCCCAAAGAACACAATAGAGATGCGGAATGGATCACGAATGAAAAAGAACGCCTCGATATCAGACATATGGACTTCGATGGAATAACGGAGGAAGAAATTTCAGCAGTAATTGGAGCGACCAACAATTGGAAGGCCACTGGTATAGATAATATCCACAACTACTGGTACAAGAAGTTTGATAAGCTCCATGGAGCCCTAGCAAAACAGCTCACGTATGTTCTTCAACATCCCAAGAAAACACCCACTTTCCTAACGCAAGGCTTAACATATATGCTACCTAAGAGCGATAGAACACAGGATCCGTCTCAATATAGGCCAATCACTTGCCTGCCAACACTCTACAAAATACTCACTTCATGCATATCCAATCGAATATACCAACACCTTGACGACAACAATATATTAGCAGAGGAGCAGAAAGGATGCAGAAAGAAACACCACGGGTGCAAGGAACAACTCATCATCGATTCTGTGATGATGAAACAGGCACACGTAGGGCATCGCAATGTTCATTCAGCTTTTCTCGATTATCTGAAAGCATTCGATAGTACCGCCCATTCTTGGCTTGTTGAAGTATTGCAGATATACAAAATTCACCCAGCCCTGGTAGATTTCTTGAAGACAACAATGACACACTGGCGCACGTCTCTGCAGGTCAACATGAACAATAAATCAATTAAAACCGACGAGATACCCATACGTCGTGGAATTTTTCAAGGAGACTCTTTGAGTCCACTATGGTTCTGTTTGGCAATGAACCCATTGTCCTCAATGCTCAATAGAACTGGATACGGATTTAGGATAAAAGCAGAAAGGAATTATCATACAATCTCCCACCTGCTGTATATGGATGACATCAAATTATATGCTTCGAACAAGAAGCAATTGGATGATTTGCTGAAAACTGTCAGTGAGTTCTCGGCAGATGTTCATATGAAATTCGGGATTGAAAATGTAAGACCCTGAACATTCAAAGAGGAAAGTCATAGATGGTGAAACACAACTTCCAAACGGTGACATTATACAGTGCATGAGAGATGGCGAAACATACAAATATCTGGGATACCAACAAGCCAGATTGTTAGACCAAAAACAATCAAAGGAGAAGATTCGTTCAGAATACAGTCAGCGTCTGAAGTCTGTGCTGAAATCGATGTTGAACTCGGGGAATCTAGTCAAGGCAATTAACACCTACGCCATTCCAGTGTTGCTTTACTCATTTGGAATAATCAGATGGACTAAGACGGAGCTAGATGATATTCAAAGGCAGACCCGAACGATGCTGACAAAGTACAACAATCATCATCCAAAATCGTCTGTGATACGAACAACTTTGAAGCGGAAAGAAGGAGGACGCGGATTAATAGATGTTGTCAATTTACACACTGAACAGATAAGAAATCTCAGAGAATTCTTCTCAGCAAAAGCTCTCACTTCTGACCTACATAGAGTGGTATCGTTGGCTGATAAGGGATATACACCTCTAAATCTTGCTACCAGAGATGACCTGCTGAAACTACCATTCCTATCAGATACTGAAAAACAAGAGCAATGGTCAAGAAAGGAATTGCATGGACGACATCACCATGAGATTAATCAACCACACATCGACAAAGAAGCCTCCAACAAATGGTTGATGAAAGGAGAATTATTCGCGGAAACAGAGGGATTCCTTATGGCCATCCAAGACCAAGTGATCGCTACAAACAACTACAAAAAATTTATTATGAAGGACGGAACATTACAAACAGATAGGTGCAGAAAATGCCATATAAGATCGGAGACGATACAGCATATTACGTCCGGATGCGAACAACTGGCCAATACAGACTATCTTCACAGGCATAATCAAGTGTGCAACATTATCCATCAGAAACTTGCACACAAGTACGGACTTCTGAATACATTCCAGCCATATTACAAGTATCGACCGGCCATAGTGGTGTATGATAAGAGAGTCAAAACAGCAGTGCTGGTGGATGTCGCCATACCAAATAATAACAACGTGCTGAATAAGTTCCAGGAGAAAAAGTCCAAATACACAGACCTTGCTATTGAGATCAAGCAGATGTGGCACCTCGACAAAATAGTGTTCCAACTACAAATACATAATCATAAAATATTTAAACAACTCTCTGAACGCGAAGATGTTTTAGCATGTCGATTCTTCAAGGGACGAATTTTCCTTTGTTGAAGAAAGCAGCAGTATAATCACTTCCCGTAAATGCATGAAATGCCGGAAGCGCATTACACAATGTAGGGCCTAATTGTTTCCATAATTTTGTACAATTTATACAAATTTCGTCTTTACTTCCTTTTTCGATGCACTATTTGCTAACCATATATTTAAAGTAGGAAATTTGTGTGTGTTACCTAATAATATTATGAGAATATCAGTATCAGAAGCTTTAATTAAAATGTTTGAATTCTCCTCGACCTTGCTTATATGATACACAATCCTTGTGTCAGCTTCCTCATGTTCACAAGCTAAATCATCTTCTTCAATTTTTACAACTCTATTTTCTATACAACGATATGAAAAACATTTCTCTCCAACAGTAATAAAAATTTTTTATCTTTCAATATTGAAGTGAATGAGTCATTATCCCAATGATGAGCTAAGAATTTAACCAGAGCTTCTTTAAAACAAAAATTTTTAAAGATTTAAAAAATCATTGGGCCTTGTTTGTAAGGACCATTAATCGTGTAAGGTATGTCAATGCCTTCTCGATTTTGTCTTTCACAGTCTTTTATGGATGGCTTCAAATATCTATCGAATACGATATGTACTTCTTGAGCCTTTTGGCACACAGCTTTATCAATATTGATTCGGCTAATTTTCCGAACGTTTGTGGCAGAGTTGAACCTATTTGATACATGTAATAAAATCCATCAATTATTTCTACGTCGATTTCACCGGGATTTTCTGAAACAATTTTAGAGGTCAATTGTTTGCTTAAAGTTGACTTATCAGTTTTCAACATTTCTCCCGAGCAGGAGAATAGTGCAGGAGGTATGGGCGCAAGTGGAAAAGATAAACAGTACTCAATATTAACCTTTTGTTCTACAGCAATTGCTAATAGCCGTCCAAAAATATCTCGTTCCATCTTCAATAATGTTTTATCTCCATTTTTACTTTTAATACTTCTTTTCACACTATCGGATGCAAAAATGTTTTAGCATGTCGATTTGAAAGTATAGAGATCAACACAGAAAAGGACTCTGATTGTCGCCTACAATTTTCCCGAAAATTGGTATAAAAACATATAATGTTGGAAGAGAGAGAGTTGGAATAATAATTCCAACTCTCTTCAAAAAATGTTTCTCAGACGACAGTTCTTTCATGCTCAATGGAGAGGTAAATCGACACAATAGCCAATACTGGGACACCCAGAATCCTCACTTGTACAGGAAAATACATACTCAAACCCCACAAGAGGTTAGGTTAGGTTAGGTTAGATCTTGTTGGACCATTCTTTATCGAAGGGTAATCTGAATAGAGAAAGTTATCGACAACTGATAGTAGAATTGATTTATTCCAGAATCGTCAAGATTTTGGAAACGATCCCAATTTCTCTGAAGATTAATTGCATTTCAAACAAATTGGTGTCTTTTTTTTTGTCACACTCCAAAAATGCAATTCCCCATGTTCGTGATATCACACAATACATTCAACAACGTCCGTGGTATATTTTCTAACTGAAAGGTTCACAATAACAATACTTTGATGTGCTTACACAAAACCTTGAATCTGGTATTTTTAACCGAGCACAGTTATTATAAATTTTATTCATCTATAGTACTTCTGTCATGTGATCTTCGAAAGAAAACTGTTGAGTTTCAATAGACAGAGTATTAGGATTTCAACCAGATTTTTATGTTAAGTTTCCTAAAATTTGTATTTGCCGATTTAAATATCATTCGTTGAATTTTTTTAAGTTCTTGATATTATTTGTTAACGCATGTAATAATATTATAAATAAATGTATAATACGTTCATTGGTATCAATACTTATTATTCATACTCAATTATTATAGTAAAATCCTTAATAACAATTCGACGGTACTCCCCAACTTTCCTGGTGTTTTTGTACCTGTAATTACAGTTATACTCGCTACTATGTTTTTCATGTAATTTATTTAAAATCAACGTTTTTAATTATGAAAAAATATTTCTGGATTTCGATTTGTTCATACCTCAATCACTCCAGAGTTTTGTTTGTGTCAAAGTAGTGAACATATTTTTTCTCAGTGCTTATGCCTCAATACCATAAAAATCGTCCATAACATTAAGTCGATGGGGTTAATAAGTCTTGGTGCCTCATCGATAACATGTAAAACATGGTTGTCGATTCAAAATATTGATTCTTTAACGCAGGAACGTTTTAAAATAATCTCGAATTATACAGCTCCGTCATCAGGAATTCATTGAGAATGATTATAATGCATATTATCTTTGTCGATGTGATACACTGCTCACGTTAATACGTATAATTCAAATTTAATGCTAATAAAGACATGAAGACATCGCATCGCGTGTCTGATAGAATATTTGGATGTAAATTGATTAGGGGTTGCGATCGCTGAATCGAACTTGATTGTAATGAACCAGTCTCATTTCAGGGGATGAAACTCAAGGTGATAATCTGTTATGGAAATTACTTGCGGCAACAGTTCTGAACAGTTTAGTAGAAAGCCGAAGACGATTGATGCTTGAGCAAAGTTCCCAATCATCAGTTTTTCAATGAAATCACAAATTGAATTCCATTGTATAAAAGTATACTCCTAGGAATGGTAAATTATCCCATAGTGAAAATTGAATTTATTGGAATATTTCTTTCTTTATTCGCATTATTGAAAAAAACCTTAATAAACGTAAGCTCACTTTGGAAGCTGTATAATATTATTCTGATACTTCGAGTTAATATTTTTGAGGAAACAGACTATAATCCTTGCACCACATATTGAGTTCTCCGCCAATGCGATGCTAGGATGTTGTGAGTGCGAATGCACATTCCGCAATGCGGAATGTAATATTGTCAGTATTGCACTGTTGTCATAGAGCTAAGCCTCAATGGCGTGGACTCTAAGTGAGTCATTTCTCACCGTGTGTGTGTTTAAATGATTCATATTTTAACTCCCTCAGTGTGATAAATCTGATTGTACCTGTAGAGTCTTCTCTGATAATTTCTTTTTCTGCATCTGATGGACCCAAAGGCCTGGAATGTCAGGGTTTGAAACTCAAATTTGCTATTTTATCCTCCATGTCGCACTATCCGCAAAGTCGTCTGTCCTATGAATATACTGTTCAGGTGATATGGTCCTAAGAATAGGTTCAGATTTGTTAGTTTCTTCCGTTCAATATGTAAATTTCTCCAAGGAACTGGAAGTTAAACTCACATTGTAATATTTGAAAACTGGACATTCGCATTTACCACACGGTTTTTTTAATCTCATGCAACAATCCACCGATATGCGACCAGTGCGAAGTCTAGTTGTATATAAAACACATAGGCGATAACCCTCTGCCCATGTTCACGAACAAGCAAACATCCCCACAATAGCAGCCTACATCAAGAACCTTCAATCCAGATATGCCCACCGCTCCCTAAATGGACCCAACCAGGTGGTTCGTGCCATACTACTGTCACCATGGTTCCTGCGCCGTAGAGCCCTATAACCTATATTCATAAGCTATTTAGATAATTAAATAATGAGAATATGAAATAACACACGTTTATTATGTTGTTTTTTTTATGACTCTCATAAGTACTATGTCCATCATTAACTGCAACAAAAGCTTGTCACCTTTTTGGCATATTAGGGAATAGGGTCGAGATGTCCTCTTGAGAAAAAGTAGCCATAAGCTGAAGTTAATCAAAATTGATGTGAACCCAATACATGTGAAGATGTTCACATGCCCTACCAATATTTAACTATTATATGATGGGGTTGAAGGAAGCCTTCTTAACAAACGATGTGAATATATTCTAACTCATTCCAATCTTTTTCTGATGATTTCATCGAAACCCTGCTTCCTGTAGCATTTCTAAGTTCACCAGCGTTCAAGCTATAAGTTATGTAGGTTTTCTTGTAGCGTACACACGAATGTTACGGTCTTCTGCTACTGTAACACTTGGAATCCAGCCGTCACTTCAAAATGCTTCGATTTACCATGAATAATCATTCTTATAACCATAATTTTGTTCGTCTCTTAATTTAATCCTCTCTATAGTGAAACACTAATAATTGTAAAATTATTTTTCGATATTCTTAATCCAAAATCACAAACGACGATAGGTGCACTAAATAATCCATTTTCTAATAAATGCACATTATCACAACAATATTGACAAAATGCAGTAACCGCATATCTATTTAACTCTTCACTTAATATATGTGCTGTGCACTGAAGAAAAGGTCCTTAAGGGGTAACACCACAGTATCTGGTTCAAAGTATCCCATTTTTTTTATTGCTTTAAACGAACCTTTATATATTTAAAAACAAGAGTACAATGAATAAGCTGAATGTCATCAGGATGTTTGAGATGCGAACCATGAAGGATCTCCTAGGAAGACGGAAGTGGACCCCGAAAAAATGTTTCATCGCTCGGAAAGTTTATATATTTGAAATATGCAGAATACGTTGGTAATGGTGATTCGAAAACCTTCGAAGGTATTTTAGATGCACAACCCTATGGAAATTTTATTGTTAAGGAAAAGGAGTGCATCGACTACATACCAAAGTGAATTGGTACTCGTCTTCGTAATTTGAAAAAGAAAACCTTGAAGGAAGAGGAAAATTGACCAGTTAACTGATGAATTGTCGATTCATTGTCTAGCAATACGTAGAAATCATGATTCTGTAGCGACAATACGTATTGAGATCTATGCAACGCTAGACCACAAAACATCTACAAATTACTATCTGAAACACGATAGATGCCCGAAAGGAGAGGATTCTTGGTGCTCGTGGCAGAGGCTATGGACGTCTGGTGACTCAACTTATACTCACAAACCAACGATGTCACATGAAGTATTCGAAGCAATATCTCCAATTTATCAAGAATTGAGTACCGATCACCTGCTTTCTCCATGCATCGGCGGCTACACTCAAAATAGCAAGGAGGGCTTCAATGCAATGGCGTGGTCGAAGGCACCGAAATCAAGTTCTAATGAGAGAATATACTTGGACTGGAGTACATATCGCAGTGGGCATTTATAATGATGGCCCATCGAGTATAATAAGGCTCATGGAGAAGATAGATATGAAAATTGGCTACAACTGTTACAATGTCTATATTGAGGTCGACGAGCGTCGTGTTCGTTATTCTGAGATGTCACTGTCTAATACTGCGAAAAAGGCTCGATTGTCAAAAAAAAATTTGTACAGATCTTTATGTTTATTGTCCCAAAGATATACCAAGAACTATTTTGAATTTTCAGAAGGGAGAGTGAAAGGATCTAATTCTCTTACCAGAACTAATTCCTTCAACATTTTTCATTAGACACGGAATCTCAGCGTTGAGATAATTTTTATTGTCGAACAGTCAGAACAATGGACGACTGTTGTAGATTCTGAAACACAACATGAATCTGCCCCAATATGTACTGGGCTCAATAACTAATATCTTTTCATATCTTTGTCAAAAATTTTGGTAAAGGAAATGTTTTATTATCTTTTCATTATCTCTTTCAATCAAGTCATGTGGATACTGAGTTGGTTTGGTTGAATATTTTTCTGGTGATTACTTTCGGAATACTGTATATGGTTCCTAAATCACAATGCATGAGAAAATATTACATTCCAATTTTTCTTTTCAAATTTAACATAATTCAACCTGCCTCTTACCAAAAACGCTCCGAATGTTGTCTTCCAGTTCGGAATTGTTGTTTGATAAATGTTCCCGTTTAAATAAATTTAGAGATTTTAAGTTATGCGATAGTGGTTGCTAAAAATATATCTCATCTCAAGATGTATTTCAGTAGCTGCATAGCATGTTGCACCATACCTGGTGTCCGCGAGATGGGACATTGAAAGTGTATGGAGAAATGAATGACTTATTGGAGAAGTTTTTCTTTGTTTTCTTGAATGTTATTCGAACTAAGTTCCGAAGATATTCTCAATGCTGTTGCTCTTCCGGTTATACCGGAAGTTGACACCATATTTGTTATTTCAAATTACATAACGTATGTTATGCGATTTTTGAAGCATATTACAAACCTGAAGATCTTTCATTATCGATTATTTCTAGCTCGTTGTAAGTGAAGAGGCTCATTCAGCAAAATTCAATGCATTTAGAGGCTTCACGTTATATAGGCTATTCCTAAAGCATGTGGCAAATCGTAGTACGTTCAAAGGTACAAAAGTCCGTTTTTTCAAATTAGACAACCTATTTTTTCACACACCATTTAACTCGTAATATTAATAGGCATCGATCTGTTATAGGTTTTCCTATACCTGAAATGTATCGTTTCCGAATTATTCGCAATTTTATCCCAAAATTTACGATATTTCGCGCGAGGACCCTAAAATTCATAGATTATATGATCGGAAATATTTCACATAATGCATTTCGATCTCCCAATAGGAGACCCATCTCAAAATCTCCATCGAAGTAATTCTGGTCAGAATTCCGAAGGAAAAAGTGCGAAACCAATTGAAGTGGATTAAATCTGACGTCTCGTTTTTCTTCTTTTCTAGTAGGTATTCTCGATTACATCAGTGATATTTTATCACTTTTTAACTTGTGAAATAATACATGAAATATTCTGTTTCAGGACAATTGGTGGAATCCAAAACGTCTACATCTGAAATCAATAACAATTCGGAGATGACTTTCCTGACAAGTAACGTATGTAATCGAGAATACCTACTAGAAAAAAAGGAAAGAAGTCAGATTCAATCCACTTCAATAGTAATTGATTTCACACTTCTCCTCTAATAATTCCGACCAGAATTACTTCGATGTAGATTTTGAGATGGGATTGATTATTTGAAAGATTTCTGGTCATATAATCTGCGAATTTCAGGGCCCTCGCGCGAAAAATCGGTATAGGGAAACCTATAACAGATCGATGCCAATTAATATTACGAGTTAAATGGTGTGTGCGAAAATAGGTAGTCTAATTTGAACAAACGGAAATTTGACCTTTGAATGCACTACGATTTGCCACATACTTTGGAGACAGCCTGTATACCGTAAAGCTTCTAAATACATTGAATTCTGAATGACCTTTAGTATTTTTATGATACATTCTAGGAGAGAACCAAAAATGACAAAATCCGATTGAAAAATTCATATCTTCGTTTCGGTTGATTTCAGAAAGCAATGTTATGCAAAAAAATTGTTCAGAATTTAACTTTGTATAACAGAAAAAGTAGAAACATACATTATGCTATTCGAAATAACAAAGATGGTGTCACCTTCCGGTATAACCGGAAGTGACACAATATTGAAAGTATTTTCGAAAGTTCGTTCGAATAACATTAAAATAAAAAAAAATCTCCAATCGGTCATTCCTTTTTCTATATACTTTTGATGTCCCATCTCGCGTGGACACCCGGTATAGTAAATATAGCGTTGACCTATATTTTGAATTTTATCAAATAAATGGCCTGATACCTTTTTCTGATATCGATTACAATTAACAGTAATAATCGCATAATTTTCAACAAAATCACGTCATATCATGCTTCCAGACCAAGAATCATATCAGCTAATGACTTTTTGTGGATGCAAAGGAAGATCGTGAAGTACTCCGGAATTTCCAATCGCAGGATTTTTCATTACATAACCATTCAAATGCAAATGTACTCAATCACAGAACGAGTTTTTCACGAAAACCAATACATTTTATCAACAAATTGAACAAAATGACGACGCCATAAATGTTTCAATGACTAAATGATAATTGAAGTTTATTGAAGTGAAATCCATATGTAAAAATCATCACTTTGTTGTTCGAGCAATCCTTAATATTTGGTAACGACTTGATACTGAAAATGTTGAATGTTCAGCAACATTCGTCGAAACAGCATCAATATCAACTTGTGAAGGAGCTGATCATACAAGAGTTGTTTTTCAGATTCAGTACACTGGAATCTCTCGATAACTTCTGTTATCTTAGTTTTAATAAGGCATTATGTCGTAATTTATAACTTACGAAAAACATATTTTACTGAATACTGATTTTTATAGTTAAATGTAAAGAATAGTAAGAGTTATTCAACACTACGATGGCATAACCATTTATCAATGGCATCACCATTTATCAATGGCAAACCGTCTTAGATGTCAAAATGAATATATGAAATAAAATGTAAAACGCACTAATGGAAATCCAACTATACAAATATCCATCTATAAAATAGTAAGTGGAATGAAGTGAATCAAAACATTCATTTTATCTATTTAAAATTTACTACCACACTTTTAGCAATGTTACAGGCGCTAACAAGTTAAATAACAATAGGCCGTTATCGTCTCGCTTTGCCTACTTCAGCTGAGCTTACTGAATTTCTTCAAGCACCTAAACTGCTCGCTTTTATATTCAAGAAACGTCATCAGGGGTTATTTAGCAATCTACCCTCCCAAGTTACGAGTTAGTCGAGCGCCATTACAATATTGATTGTCAGACGCTTTAAATAGTTGCCCAAGGGGGTTTTTAGTCGTACAAATATAACACCGTTAGTGTAGCTACCATGAGCAATCGAATTTTCGAGTATAGCATAGAGCTTGCATAAATAAACTCTGTGAGTAAGTATAGGGAATGCACAAGGCAAATCCTAGCGGCAGCCTCATCGCTTGGGGCAAGCCGTGTCCTAACAAATTTACAACTCTATTATCCGATTGAGAATACGCCCATAGACGGAACGAAAGCAGGGTAGTTCGTGTATTATGCAATCATAGATTGTGATTTTTTCTATTTTGATTCGGAAACGAATTGTTATAGAGGTCAGATTGTTTTTCAAACATGTATTAAATATAATTTATCAATTCATTTCACAACAATCATGATGAGCGCTTTGCTAATTTTATTAGCATGATCAGGTTGTGCAATTATGTGCTCTATCTCTATATTATTGATTAACATTTAGTAATTATGATATATATATATATATATATATATATATATATATATATATATATATATATATATATATATAAATTTGAGACAAATAGAATTATACAAAATCCGTAGATCAATGAATAATCGTTCCTGACAAGAGCTAGTTCTCAAATATGCCCGCCATGCACGCAGCTCAAAGAAGCCACAATAGTACAACTAAGCAGGATGCCGAGAGACGAAGCGATAGGCTGCAGTTTCGTCCTCATTAGGAGCTCATCACTGTAGCGTATCGCTTCTCAGCATTCTAACCAGCTACATCGGGGTACCCTATCGATTCCAAAAAGGACGCATCTCGTACATAAGTACGAGAGTCGCCCTCTATGGACCGAGACGGTGAACCCGCTACCTGATTTCGAGAAAGATACGAACAATAACAAACAGATGTGAGAACGTTTAAAATTCCAACACTTGGGAAACATCTTTCGCTTTCATTTCGCCGGTCAGTGAATAATTCAACGGTACAAAACGAGCGAAATATTCCCGCTGATATGGGATGGAATCGATAGGGTACCCCCCTGTAACTTGTTAGGATGCTGCGAATGCATGGCGGGCATATTTGAGAACTAGCTCTTGTCAGGAAGGATTATTCATTGATCTGATTTGATTTTTGAATAATTATTTTTGTCTCAAATTTACATATGTAGACACCACGCGAAGTGTATCGCGGAAGATCGTTCATCACTTCACACAAAGAAAACTATGAATAAGTAACATTCAGTGGTACTTGACTAAGGTCCGTACATTGGATTTTTCCAGGGATAAAGCATCTGACACTACTCGTTGGTACATTGATGTCATTGTCTGATGATGCTATAGTTTGTATATATTCTGGTAGATTCTCATAACATTTAATGTTATCCTAATATATAATGATTCCAGGATATGTTCTGATTATAATAATTGCCTGGCAATGGTATTAATTACCGGGTGGTGGATTTATGTTTTTTCATGAAATCAGTTTGATTGGGTTAAACCCTTTTATACATATATATGTATATGTATATATATATATATATATATATATATATATATATATATATATATATATATATATATATATATATATATATATATATATATATATATATATAGAGGTGGTTTCACCCCGACAAGTTGCCCATATATCTGTTCATGCAATCAAACTGATTTCATGAAAAATATAAAACCACCACCCGGTAATTAATACCATTGCCAGGCAATGATTATAATCAAAACATATCCTGGAATAATTATATATTCGGATAACGTTAAATGTTATGAAAATATATCAATTTACCAGAATATATACATACTATAGCATCATCAGACAATGATATCAATGTACCAACGAGTAGTGTCAGAGGCTTTCTCCCCGGAAAAATCCAGTGGACGGACCTTAGTCAAGTAACACTGAATGTTACTCATTAATAGTTTCCTTTGTGTGAAGTGATGAACGATCGAATAGAATACTGCTCTGAATATAAATATGACAAATTTGTCAGTTAATTATATTACATTTATATAAACAAATAAATGAAAATGAAATGAGATTCTGAGCAGTATGAACTAAAGAGAAAACCTATGACTCTACCTCATTATTTTTTCCGAAAGAAACCTACGAAGAATATTACAAGATTTGATGACTGTTATCTTTTGTGACTGTTGAAACAAATTTTTCTTCAGACACAAAATCTCAATACTTTTGTGAAGATTTCTAGGAATAACACCTATTGTGGAAATAATAATCGGTAGAATAAAATTTTTTCATTTTCCACATTTTTTCAATCTCGTCGCCAAGCATCATATATTTAGAAATTTTTTCATTGTATTTATTTTGTATATTATGTATGTCGGGTATAGCAGTATCAATTATATATGTTATTTGATTCTGTTTATCAATAAGAATGATAACTGGTCTATTGTGTTTTACAGCTCTGTTGCAAAGAATTGTTTTATCAATATAAAGTTTATATTTGTCATTTTCACAAATAATCTCAGGTTCATATTTGTGAAATTTTTTCTTTGGGAATTAGGTCATGTTTAATTCCTAGATTAAAATGAATAATATTAGCGACGGCATTATGTCTTTTTAAATAATCTGTTGAAGCAAGGACTGAGCAAGATGATAATATATGAAAAACTGTTTCTGAAGAACAGAAACATCTACGGCAAGAATCATCTATATTTTGTTTGATGATGTGTTTTCTATAATTCCTCGTGAAAACAACCTGATCCTGGATCGCAATTGCCAAGCCTTCTGTTTCAGCAAACAATTCTCCAGAAACTAACCATTTATTCGATGCGATTTCATCAATATAATCATTTTTCAATTCTTTAGGGTGCTTTCCGTGTAATTCCTTCTGAATCCAACTTTCTCTTTTAGAATTATCATCAAATATATCAAAATCTACCTTTTGCATTGTCAAGTTCAGAGGTGTAAGATTATAATCTGAAGCAACAACAATATCATGTAATTTAGACGTTCTCTGTTTATCATGAAAATGGGAACGTAGATGAAAAATCTGTTTACTATGAAGATTATTCAAATCAGTTAATCCACGACCTCCAAGATGTCTAGGTAGTGTAACTCTCTGATCAGCTGACTTTGGGTGGTGCTTATGATATTTACAAAGCATTTTCCTCGTTTGACATTGTAATTCATTTAGATCAGTTTTAGACCATTTAATAATTCCAAAAGAAGATGTAAGAATAGGAACTGCATAGGGGTTGATAGCTCTGAAAAGAATTTTACTAGTTAAATGACTCTTGATGATAATTCTAAGTCTTTTGTAATATGAACTTCTAATATTTTCTTTAGTGCTGCTATGGTTAATTGTCTTCTCTTGACAAAATCCAAGATATTTATATGTATCTCCTTGATGCATGGGATCGATTTCGATATTGGAAATCTTTATATAATCAGAGGTGATCTTTCCTTTTCAATAGAAAGATTTTTACATTTTGGAAGGCCAAATTTCATATGAATATTATTGGAATAGTTGAAAGCAATCTCAAGTAGACTCTTTAAATGAGATCTGGTTCCGACATATAATTTAATATCATCTAAATAAATTAAGTGACTTAATTTGAATTCAGTTGATAGACTCTTTATTTTGAAGCCGAAACTAGTAGCATTTAATTCATGAGATAATGGATTAAGGCAAAGACAAAACCAAAGAGCACTTAAAGAATCACCTTGAAAAATGCCTCTTTTGATTGGAATTACTTCGGATCTTACCGATTGTTTTGAAATATTTAAATGAAGATTGGTTCTCCAATTTTTCATTACAAATTCAAGAAAAAGACGAAGTGTCTTATCAATTTTATAAATTTCCAAAATTTCTTGAAACCATGAATGGGGAGAACTTTCAAAAGCCTTTTGGTAATCAATGAAGGCTGTATGAATATTTCTCTTCTTAGTTTGAGCTTGATTCAAAGCAACAGAATCAATTACAAGTTGCTCTTTAGTACCAAGGTGTTTTAGCACATCCTTATTGTTGTTCGGAAAGAATATTATAATTCTCCAAATGTGCATAAATTTTTTGGTAATACATGCAGTTAGAATTTTATATATTGTTATATATATATTATACGGATATATATATACTTTTGGTTTTATATATATATATATATATATATATATATATATATATATATATATATATATATATATATATATATATATATATATATATATATATGGAGATAATGAAATATGCTTGAAGGAAGGCACCTCTATATTCATCGTATGTATTGGTGAAGCAAGGAATCTTTCACAGTTGTAGGAAAGATATTAAGAATTTATAATATCAAAATATAAGATTATCTATTAAAAAACTAATTTTTCTCGCCTGATTGATTTAAAGTTATAATTTTTTTCTAAAATTTATGTCAAGTCGAGTCAAAACCTCATTTAATGATGCTGTGATTTTACTTATATAAATGAAATAATTAATTAATTAAAATTTGTATTTTATTAATATCTCTGACTACTCCTAACCCCTTAAAGTATTATAAAGAAGAAATGGTAGAAGTGAGTTGTTTTCTAATTCAAATTATTGATGACATTTTCAATTGTTTACTCACGGATAGCCTGGAAAGATAATTCAAAATATTGAAAGAGATACTAAGAATCACATTCCCTGAATGAAAATTTAAAATCCAACGGCGATCTAATCACATTTCATAATGCCGTATCTACGCCAGTGGTTTCATAAACTAGAAACCAGTTTTGTTCTGATTATTTAGCCAAAGTCTGAAATATGAACGTTTAATAATAACCCAGCTGACAGGTCGATGAAAGATATCGTACCTAAACATGGTATTATAGGCTTAGTCGCGATTTGAAATGTATACCACTCGAATTGCATCTAAACACTACCCGTATAAGGTTCGTCATTACCTTTACATGATGTAATGTCAGTGTGTGCTATTTTCGTACGAGGCTGGAGGGTTCCCGCAGTTAACTAAGAACTCAAAATGTGACGGTGCGTGTAATTGATCACTGCTATTCTTTCGATGGCTTTTGTTTGTCGCAACACAAAAGGTAGAGGTATCGATTTCAGGGAGTACCATTTATTCGCATAGCCTGGTAGCTTGATTGAAATGTTAAGGCATGTCTGATGTTCTTTGGATCTATTTAACCATTCAGTTCAGCGGTGAAAACAATGTACCCAGCCAGGTGGATATGAAATACCACATCGTTTCACTAATATCTCTTTCCATTTCGGGAAGATTGGCATGAAATTCAAGATGATTTAGAGGTAGACCTGGCAAATTTAATGTCAGTTTGAATGACCGTGAATTTCACTGAACTAGAAATTATATTAAGAACAAAACTGAACAAGAAACCATGAAATCGTGAAGATTGATGATAGAAATGAAGCCCTGATTTTGGTTTTGTTTTCATTCTCAGAAAAGTAAGGTTATTTCAGTTTTGCATATGGGTCTTCTATACTTGTTTACAGTCAACATACTCAAATGTCATTTGATATTTTCATCCATTCAAAAATGAGGTTAATTTTAATTTTCAACTTTCTCGTTGTGAGAGGGACTTTCCATAAATACGAAACTTTCATTGAATTAGTAAATTATGAAATCACAACGCTTAAACATTCGAAACACTAATAACTGGTCATTAATTTTTCGAATGTTTAAGCGTTGTCAATAATAACTCCAAGCTGTTTAGAGAAATTCTCTTTTATTGATAGGAATACCTTACATGAATCTTGGAATGAGAAGGCAGCCTAACAGTTCGTTAAGCTCTAGTCATACGTATCGTTAACGAATATTAACAAATTTGAATTCAAGGTAGCGACCACAGATCGTCTGTTGCATTGAAATCTATGGACCGGTGAAAATTTTCAGAGAAACATGTGGCAGTAACATCCTCTAACGGAAGAAGACAGAATACATAAAATCAAATGGAATCACATATTGCGTTTCTTCAATTTTGTGAATGAACTATCCGTCAATACCACATACATAAATTTTTGTTGTTTCACTAGAATATTTCATTAATCACGGGAATTTCAAATTGGTAAGTATATGAGACAATAAAACCTCATCTTTCTTTTTGTCAGGCATGTTAATAAGATTTATAAAGGTAAAGGTCTACACCTAGTATAATTAAGTATAAATTATAATATCCAGACCAGATATTTAGGAATATTCGATATTCGATCATTGTGGGATAGCAGTTAATGAACATGCGATAGTTACCAAAAATTTATCTTCGTATATTCTCAAGTAGTTAAGAAGAGAAGGAAAAATTGTATAGATATATTCCTTATCTTTTCGTAAATCGAAATTTATTAAGGTACTCGAATGTCCCCATGATGCTTTTGATCTCTACTCTTCGTCTATACGCGACCGATTTATCTTATTAATTTATTATTTTCTCCAAACAATCGATTTTCGATAAATTAATTATATAAATTATACTTTTTAGTCATTTTGATAAAGAACAGGATCTGTGCACCAGAAGAAGAAACGGAAAACACTAACTGACCCAGTATACTAATATTTTTGTTTCTTATGTAACCTGACATAAAATTCATGAAATATGGCTTTTTAATGTTCTAATTGTCTAAAGTGACATTTCGTTGGAATTCGGCGTTTTTATTTTTAATTTCTTCAGTAAACAATTTTTTCTTTAATTTATGTATTTAAAAACAGAAAAATTCATACGAAAGTTAAAGGTTTTTCACTTCATGTCTCACATCCTGATCAGCAATTGGAAGCCAGAATTCGCGAAGCTTGTGATGAGATGCGAAATCGGTCTGGCGTTATCAGAAAATCTATTAACCACCTCTTGATTCGGGCCAGAAAATGCGTTGACTCTGATGGGGGAAATATTGAACATTTACTGTGAAATTTGAAGATTATTGTTATTTTTCACACTGGTTTGAAATTTTTACGTTAGTATAATTTTCTTCGAGTTAGTTTGGTTAGATTTCCATGGCTTTTTCAATTTGTTTACAATTATTTACTTTTTGTTCTGTCTCTCTCGATAATTCACTATGTTTCTAGTCTTTATTGTTTAATAATATTCAGAATTAAACCAGAATTTAATTTATCTCGTGAATATGAAGTCATACACGGATGTGACCTTGATTTCTCCGTACTGCACGTACGGTAGGCAACAACTGGTAATGTATATTGCTACAATATCAATTCAATGAGTTTCTCTTGTTCATCTAAGCATTTTACAGTTTGGAAATTCCAACAAATATTGTAATTATACAGTTTTTATTGTAAAAAGTAAGGCTGAATCTACTTACAACTTCCAATATTCCTATTTATATATTAAGTAAGTTTGTACTGGTTTTATTGTTAAAAGGTAACGCCTTTGTGCAATGATACTCACATATTATAACAATAGCTCATACAAAAGCATAAATGAGATACTATGCAATTATAATAGGCACACTGGGGTATAATAGCAACTGCGAGGGGATAATATAAGGGCTCGGTATAAATTTTGTTCAAGGTTGATGACAGTATAACGATATCCAAGTGAAACTGCATAAAACGCAGTATGGAATACTGTGTGTTCTTGCAGTTTTTGCGACAACTAGATTAGTTTAAAAATGATGATAAGTCAATTCGAGTTAAAAAAATATTTAGTCTATTTAATTTAAAAATATTTGTGTGTTAATTCACGCTAATAATGGACGAACGGAATGCACCAATTGCGAGAGGAACTCGGCGCACGAAGGTTTTCGAAGAAGCTTGTTGGTATATGAAAAGTTCGTTCTCGTTCTTTCCGAATATGTTTTAAGTTTTTTAGTGGAAACTAGTTTTCGAAATACATATTCGAACTATTTATATATTTAGCAGTAGTTTCAATCAAAATTGGAAATTAAAGTTTATTTGATTACTTGAGATTAAACATTTTCACCACACCTCATGGAAACACTCAAGTAGGAATCAAAAGAGTTACCAAATCATTCAATGAAAATTGTTGTTGTCAATCCAGAAATTTTCCGATTAAATCCGATTACTCAAAAATCCCTGGTATGTAACTCCAATCGATATCGCGGGGTTGCATATCTCTTTACATCATACTTATGCGCTGACGATGGCGTAGCAAAAATCGTGCTTATTTAAGATAGTTCTTGCAAAATTTCATGATTTGAGGAGAACATAAGTGGTACAGTTATTGCATTTTTGGTCTCAATTTTTGAGAAAATATTATTGCTGAAAACCAATTTCAGTTACCATTTTCTGTTTTTCTGTTTTCGAGTTATTCCGGAATGTTCGATATTTCGAGATCTGAGCGGATTACCATATCTCAGGTACTAAATAATTTACGTGAAAAATATTTTCACATTCTTTAGGCAATTTTTGAATAGAATCCATGGATGCATTCGAATTTGTTACCCAACGGTTTCGAGCTATAAAGTATACTAGTGTTTCAATACAAAGCATACGCAAAATTAGTCGCGCTCAGTAGAGTATTTTCTTTTCTTTGTCGAAAATAAAATATGATGCCGTATTTTTTCAAAAGATGAAGTCATTCACAACCGAATCTCGTTATGAGATGGGAATTTTGCCATTCGCGAAATATTTCTCTATGGCAATATTAGTATAAATGTATAAACATGAAGAGATCACAAAATAATACGAGTGAACTTTTCATATTGAACAGGTGAAGTTGAAAACCACACAGAATATTTTCGCTTTGTTTGCAAGATTGCTTGATATCAGGAAAGGAATTCCGTGGTATTGGAACGAAAAAAAATATATAATATGACATAATTTCTTATTCAATTGAAAGAGGAGGAAACTGTTGAGCTGCTGGTTATTTTGTATCAAAAGAGATGTGTTCACAAGTAATTATACTTGACCGAGTCCCACCTCACCGGCGATAGGTATAAGAGACTGCCTGAGTCAAATTTCATGTATAATAGTACAATTAACGTATTGGTTTCTGGTAACTGTCTCTTAGACCATTTAGATCGGTAAGGTTATGAGTACCGAGCTTAGTTTTACATAAGGGTTGATTTGTGATCGCATTTTCATCGTCATTGGTTGGATGTTTATATTATCATTATATAAAAAAACCTCATTTTTCGTAACGTTATTTTGAAAGAAATAAACGATTTTACTGTTAACTGTTTCCTTGACTTTTTGTACCTACAATACTAATAGATATTCTGTTTCAGAACGGGGACTTTTTTCTGATTCAGATTATATTATCTTGTCATTTGTTACATCGAACGAAGAGTGCAAACTATCATTATTCTTATTATTATTCTTGATACTATTCCTTTTTTATTTGCAAGTACACTCCTCTGTCATTATATTTTAAATAGTCATGTTCTATGTGAAATACACAAAGGTTTCTATCGACAGCTAGTTATTAAGGCGGAACGCTACAGTTCACGATACCATCTCTCCAAATGGAAATTTGAATACTGAAGGCACTCTGTAGCCTAGAGCTGTTCTTTCATCTTTTACAGCTTTCAGTCGGTAATAGTGCCGCCGCGTAACCAAGGTGTTATAATGTTTCGCTACAATTACTTAGAAGATGTATGGTTATATTTGATAAAACTATAAAATGAAATGGCTCATACTTACAAAAATGTCACTGAAACAACTTTACAAAGGGATGGTATCTAACGTCGCTTCTCTCAACTATTTTTTTAAACAGAAATATACCGTACACAAAAATTTGGGGATATTGAGGACTATGGGTTAAATTTCTAATGAATATTATCAAATAATGTACAATTGCTTTCTGTTCCTTTTAACATTGTCCCAGCAGAAAAAACATTTCTTAGGATTTACTCTATGATTTTTCTTTGTATAATTATATATGAAGTTAACACTTCTACAGATTTAATGTGGTTCATTGTATTGGACACTATTGACTTTTCTAGGAGTGTTATTCAACTTTCCGTAGAATGTTAAATATTCCTACTTGAAAGAGTTAATTGTTCGATCTACTCATCATGACCATCATGAATAAGAGCAACAATAGTACTGGTAAGGAGAGATATTTAACATTCTTCGGAGGACGAATATCGTTCCATGAATAAAATTTTCAATGTCCTGAGATAAACCGTGATGTATATCGCAATATATTTCATATTGGGATATAGTTCACTGTATGTTATTCAAACGATACGATATTGTAACAAATTTAATTCAAATGAAAGAAAGAAGTGTGTTTCTGCAAGCAAGTTGAAATAGGAATAGGAATGCTTCAGGATGTCACGACGAATGCTATAGAAAAATTTTGCTATTATTGAAAGTGCGATAAGTAGGCTGTGTAGACTATATGGGGACATATGCAGTGGTCGAAAGACCTAGAAAAGGACTTTCAAGTGGTATAATAGCTCAAAACGATCATCTGATTAACCAAAATCGTGAAATCGGAAAGATTTAGTTTGTGGTGCGATTGTAGATGCATACCTGTGTGGAGAAGAACGAGGAATATGAAGCAGCAGTAGTTTATACTTAGAACGGTTCTATTCCGGGTTAGCTCACTAATAGTTTATGCTGGTATAGATTTGGGAACACGTACTGATATAGTTATTTGTAGAAAAATAATAACTAGGTAGATTTCTCAAGAGATAGTTCAGACTATTTTAACAAATGTTCATTCCTTATTTATATTAACTATAACCAGGAAAATTAATGCTGTTTAAAATACCATATTTCAATTAATTTCTTAAATCACAATTTATTTCTCACTCGTCTTGATACTTCATTTTCATTCATTTTGATGATATAATTCCTTAGTACAACAATATTGTGGATAATTTTATGTTTCACCAATAAAGAATAAATACGGTGAATTGAAATGTACTTTGATTCAAAGAAATATTTCAATATTCCTAACATTAGTCCCATTCTGAAATATAATATTGCAACTAGAAACTCTATTTCTTGCTGAGCAAGAATTGTCCGAATACGCCAGCTGCTTTGTAAATGATAAATTTAATAGTCTGCAATAGGTCGAAACATCATAGAAACAAAAATAAAATACTTGTAACATGTTAGTTTTTCTATTATTTTCGAATGACGCCGTCTAGTTGGACTGTTTTTTCATGTGTTTATTTAATTATTTATTGATCCGAATGAAAGAGAGAAATATAAAAATACGACTATATTGATAAATTTCGAATTTTGTGGGTCAATACACATTTGAGAAAGCACAGATTAATGGATGTATAAACACACATTCAAAACACTTTAGGCCTGTGACTATCGCATCTAAAGTGAGGTATCAGGAAATTTAAAAGAAACGGGTGAATTTTATTTAATCTTATGGTTGATCTAGGTTCTTCCGATATTACAATGAATTTATTCAATTAAAGAAAGTAAAGGAAAGATCATAAACACTGACTTAAACTGAGTGCCTATTTCAGAGCATTGCCAGAGTGTATGAAGATTTCGTTGAGATAGATCTACCAAGGACAATGAAACCATAATCGTTGTATTCATGGAATCCATTACATTTCGGTTTATTATCTCAATTACTCAATGAGTCCATTTCAAATATTTCAAACTTTTGAAAACACTATTTTTGTCTAGTTTACTGTAAAATATGTGACTTGATCGCTATATAACTTCATACTAATTCAACTAATTTTTCAATTTCGAAGTTCCGTGCAATTTTTTTCATATTATCTCCATTGATATGTGTGCCAAATTTCATGATCGGAGCATCAGTTTTTCATGAGTTATACCTGTTGGCGATTTTCAACTTAAATGGAAATAACTTTAGAATAGCTTTAAAGATGGTTATTGGACAACCTAATCGTTTTCGTAAACGGTAATTAAACCTAAAGTGAATCGAAGAAAAATACCATTCTATTAGTAGAACTATGAAAGTCAAATCAAAAACTCTTCCCAGTATCCCTACGGGTCACTGCAGGCTGAAGGAGCACATGCATAGGATCAACCTGGCTAATGAGGACGAATGCAGACTTTGCTTGAACACGAGTTCGACGGCAAAGCACATCGTATGAGAATGCCCAACCATGACTTAAATCAGATTTCGGCAAGATTTACGTAGAGCACAACGAACTGAGGAACTGTTTCTTGAACAAGATAATGGACTTCTTCTAAAAGCTGGACTCATTTGAGGAAATATGATTCAGGTATCACGGCCATTGTGATCGTCCACTTACCATCAAAACAGCAAATAAAAAACAACCCCAAACGTTGGAAATGTTAGGAAACGCTTTTGGTTACAATGCCGTGTTCTGTGCGGTATCGAGGCAGGCACTCATATCCAACCATAGTTGATGGCAATTTGGTTTGATTCCAATTGCAAGCATGTTTTGAAAGGGGGATAACGTTACTGATTTCATCATTATTATTAATCATATGAAATGATTTATGAGATACTTAAAACTAATATTCATTCTTTAGTAGGAAAAATTTATTGAATCAGCTTTTTCTTAGTGGAATTGAATTTGAAAAGTATTTGGAAAATCAATATTCTCTAGGTATTTTATTGTATAATCATGTTTTATCCACAGATAAATAAAAATGCGAATGACATGTTGATTGAATACTAATATTTGTTGATTTGACCTACTTATGAAGTGGCTTTCTGAATGAAAAAATCGTGAATGCTATCAAATTAACATTACTTCCTGTCGGCATATATGTTGCAAAACATCTAGTTGCAGATCTTCTAAATGTTGTTATTGTTGTTGTACACTTCCAGTGGCTGCACATTTTGACGATTGCAACTGAATATGTTCTTGTAAAGCATTTTATATCGAATAATTTTGCTTCATTAATAACAATGATTGGTTAAAACAATAATTTTATCGTTAATGGAAACAATTAATATTAATGGAGAAGTAGACCGAAAATATTCTGATGGAGTGTTAATAAATGGCGTTATATGAAATTGTCAGAATAAGAGCGGGCAGATGGAGAAATTAACTAAAAATATTCGTTTTCGGAGTTTTCATTTTATGTAGATAAATTTGAGGTAACAGGTAATAAAAATTCACGAGAAGGTGCTTATGAAATTGTCAGTACGACAGCGGACTGAAATCTCTGTTTTTTTTGAGAATCACATTCTTACAGTGCCATTTCCAAAATATTCGAAATTTATATACAACAAGTCTTCATTAAAATTTATTCCTTTTTCTAAAATCGAGTTTCTACAGAATATGCACAAAGTAACTTCAAAACGAAGACCCGAACTGATTACAAAACAAGTATTCTTCAAATCTTACATCTAGATTCTTTTCAAAAAAGGACTTCGGAACTACCTTCGATCCAAGCAAACTTAAGACTGGTATCTATATTTGAAGAGGCTACTGTAGTACTGTGGTGGCATGACCTATAATTGTCATAAATTGGATATTTCATATTTCAATATCAGATATAACGCGAAATTTATCGTTTTATGTGTAAACATATTGAAGACTCTCATTCAGGAAGCAGTATGATATTGACATATATTCTGGATTAATAGCCATTAAGTACTGGAACGTTAGCTCTTTCTCGAGCACGCACAATTTGTAGCATAGCGGTAAAATGTCAAATTAGTCTTGCTTTTAATATTTTCTTCTGTGTCGGTTCGTTGGATATCGCCACGCGTTATGTATACATATGCAGAGTTAAAACGAGAACGGAACTGCAATATGTTCCACCTATTCATGACATCCGGCTAGATTGTACCCCTACTATTGTGACGCTTGTTGACGATGATTATGAAGAGTAGATCGAAGAACCTAGATCCTTCACTGAGGGATATTTAACACCCTACGGAAGAATGAATATTGCATACTGAATAAAAGTCTTCAAACTTGATACTTTTTCGTAGATCATCTAAAACGGAATATAATGATTCAAAAATCATAAAGTTCTTAGCCAAAATTCTAAATAGCATCAAATGGTCTTCAAAACTTGTTAATCCTTCAGTGATAATATGTATTTATAGTAATTTTTCATCAAATATTCCTCAATAATTTTTATATCTCATTGTCTTATGAGGAGATATTTTTCACTTTTTTCTATTGAATCTTAGAAATGTTTCTGCAGATTAGTACCAAAAGATGCTTGTAATAGCTAAATACTGATTTCATTTTTGTCATGCGTATTTAACTCGCGTTGAAATTATAGCAATAGTATAGGCTATTATCAATCCTATTCAGTGTTAGTGTAATGATACTTAAATTAAACAAGTTTCTTCAGTCTTTCAAAGGCCTTAAGCATTTTCTATTCAACTCTTTAATTCGTTTAAATTTGGCCCTGGGAAGTTGGTAGTAAGTTCGCTATCTTCGACAGTGGAGTTGTATTGATGGGGTACGAATATGCCTGAGGCCTATACACCGCTGACACCGTTTTGTGAAAACTCATTGAAGTTTGACTTGATGAAATCCAGGTTGAGTTACGATGAAAACTTATTTGACATAATTGCCAAAATGGAAAATGCCGAGAGAAGATAAGGCTCTGATTCGATTTTTTTCATAAAATAAGAGTCGATGAGTATTACTTTTATTTACGCCAGGACCACATTTGCTATGTTTTCACGCTGAATCTGTAGATATTGTTTGCGCAAAACGTGAAGCGAATACACTTTCAGTTTTTCATTTATTGTTCAGTTCATAAGTTATCAATTCTAATGTGGTTACAAAATTACCTATGACCTGAATTATATATTACATATTTTTACAGAAATTAATTAATTGATGAAAGAGGACGGATGTGTTATTAGTTCAATTATATTAGGTACAAATTTCCTTATTTTTAATTCTAATAATTTTACGTCTCTTGAAAAAGTATTTCATGCATATACAAAAATTCAAGGTTTCTTATGCTTTCCCATTTTCCCTCAAATATCAGGTCAAGGTCATTCGAAATACGAATGTAATTCTAGCTATTACTATTCCGTTAGTTTCATTCATTTTCAATTTTCGTCGAAGATAATTAATAGGTGAATTAATTTTCGTAATTTCGTATGGGCCTGTCAAATAGGGTGGCAATTTGTCTGGCTTTGAAAATGTCATCTAAATATGTCACTCGAATCCAAGTTTTATCTTCAAATTAAGAGTAGCGTAATGCCACTTATTTTTCAAAATATAACCCTTGGAATTAACTGGTATACCACAAGTGCTGCGCGTATTCCATTTTGATAATCCTTATGCTAAATAATCGAATGATTATGTTGAATAAAAAGAATTAAAACGCAGGCTATGAAAAGATTGTTAGTCGTTGAAGAATATTATGAATCAAAGCATTTGGAAAGATTTAGTCAAAACAACATATCTCGGTGGGTACATAGCACATCGAAGAACCACTGAAAATTAATTCTTTCCACGCGTATTAAAAAAGGGTGTTCCCCTATCAGTGTGGGGGGCAAAGAATTTCTACTCTCATATGTTTGAATTACTCATTTCACTTTTCATGGTTGTATTCCTGTTTGTGAAAAATTTTGTCTTAAATTTACTGCGTGATTGATTCAAACAGTAGAAGAACGATTTGAGTTGCGAACACTGTGAGGCGTATAACTTCACGAATTGCGTTCGAGGGATGGCGCTCGTACTATTGCAAATAGTTCGTTCTTAATGAACATCTTTTCTCAGTAAACATCTGAAAAAGTTTCAGCCATATTCATTTAGTAGTTTAATTCTTGTCGTAGGTTGAATTCAAGAGCTTTCTTTTATTTGTAAAAATGGAAAAAAGTGAATTTCAAGTGATAGCTAAACATTCATCTTCAATAGCTTACCGCCAAAAGAATTCAAAGCTGACATTGATTCACTTCATATCTCATCTGCAACTATTCACATCCAAATGATCAAAAAGAATTCACAATATGATTACAAGAGGTCAAAGAATGAAAGAATAGGAAATTGTTGAGGCTACATGCATATCGCAAAGTAGCGTTTTTTCCAGTTTTTATGAAAACTTAGTTCTGAAGAAGCTTTGGAAAAGGTGTGTGCCACGCTTGTTCCAGTGAAGAACAAATATAATCGAATTCTCTACTCCGAATCTATTTTGTCAATACATACCACATAGCTGTAGATGAAAGATGTATACACTGTTTCAATTTAAAGACACAGAAAAATTCAAAACTGAATTTTCAACAGCGAACAGGCTCCTAATAAGTCGGAAACTGAACTCTCGTCGTAAGATTATGGCCATCGCTGGGATATGAGAAGAATAACCCACATTGATCACTTGCTGAAAGAAAAATTATGCACTAAGGACTATTGTTGGCTGTTATTGAATTGGTTGATCGGAGAAATCAAGACAAAACGTTTTAGTTTAAATAAGGGAAAAATTCTTTTACATCAAAACAAAACATGAGTGCACTCTTCAGTAAATCATTGAGTTTGAATTGAAACAACAATGTCAAAAAGAAATAGAAAAAAGTTTCATTCGATTTTTACTGCCAGTTTCAGGTAGATACAATAGAAAATATGCAGGACCCCGTGAGGGCTACTGGCGCTTGTGTGCAAAAAAGGATTTTGGCGCCCCTTAAGGCATTTTGGATCATGTTTTCTTATTTTTTTTAAGGTAGGAGGTAGGTAGGTAGGTGCTTGAAGTAAAGCAAAAAACTGAACTTTAGAAGTCATATTTATTTGTAGACTAAAATATCAAAATGAAACAAATAGAAAAAAATCATATCATAATAAATTCTTGTTAACACCCATTTTAAAACATTTTATTTAAGTAATGGGATACAGACACGTTGACTCGTTGTTTATGAATACTAGAAAATTACCTAAAAGTAAAAATCAAATTCTTTTCTAGGAGAGGTTTTTAGAGAGCTTATAGTTTGATCTATAATTTTTAAGAAAAAACTAATTTTAAAGGCGGTTTTTGGATCATGAGGTGTCTCATCTCGGTGTTCATAGTCAAACAGTTAAAGTTACTCCTAAAAACAAATAATAATTCCACAAATAAATTGAAAAATTTGTACAGACTTTGAGAAGGAACTCGCTTTATGTCTTGCATCAATGTGAAAGGAATTATCTTCAGCCACTTCTAGAAGACTTTCGCAAACCTTAATTAAATGAACTTTAAGGGGCTTTATTGCTTCAATTCTGCTGGACCATCTTGTCTCACTTAGAGGCTTTAAACTTAACCCGGGGACATTTTTTCCTCAAAACATACCACCTTTTCGTGGATGACGAAAAAAAATTATATAGCTCTTGCACAAGATTAAAAAAGTTTATTGTAGCACCTGACACCTTAGAAGCGTCATTTACTGTTAAGTTCAAAGAATGAGCCGCACAAGGTACAAAAAGGGTTTTCGGATTCGCATCAAGAATGCGTTTTTGAAGCCCAACATGTATTCCCTTCATATTTGTCCCATTATCATAACCTTGTCCCCTATTGTGTTTTAATTCTAAATTTAATTTTTTCAAATTTTCTATCACAAATGTATATATCCCTTCTCCTGTAGAGTCCAGTATTGGATTAAACGCAATAAAACTTTCCTTAACTTCAACCTTTTTTGAAGTGGTGTTAAGGACAACCATACCTTAGAACAAGACTAATTTGCTCAGTATGACCAGTGTCTGGTGTACAATCTAATATTATTTAAAATTATTTTGAACTGCGAACCATTTCTATCATATTATTTTCAACTTTGGACGACAATAATTCAATTATTTCATTCTGTATTTGCACGCTTAAATGATGAATCATTTTAACAGATTTTTTTTGGGAGTTATACACTCGGCTTACGTGCTGTCCCATCACTGAATCAAAAAAGACAATCATCTCAACAGCTTTTAGAAAATTTCCATTATCTTGTTCGAAAAGCAATTGAGAAGAAGCTTGAAATGCCAAGCATTGTGTAGATAAATACTTAACAATCGCAATAATTCTGTCCAACACGTCCCGCCAATATTTTTTTTCCGTTTCTAAAATCCGCAAATGATGAGCATTAACAGTCATAGATGTCTTCAACATTTTTTTTAAATTTACCCAAGTGTTTATACAACTATAGTGTGAAATTGACGTTTCGTGTCTCTTAATTAGCAAAGACAAGTGTTGCCAATCAGATACTCCAATTGTATCACAAAAAGCGTTAGGAATCTTACATTTACAAAACAACTTACAACAAAAACAGAATACAGAATCTTTAGAAATAGAGTGAATAAGCCAAGCCCTTTCGACGTTTTCTCCATTTGCTAGATTTCTTCCAAAGTATTTGCACGAAAACTTTCTCTTATCTTCATTACTAGGAAAGCTAAACTGATGTCTATGAAGGGCGGACCACATTTAACCAATATTCTAGCCATCTCATTGGTGATTCTTTCGAGCCACAAACCGGGGTCGGACGGAATTATATCGATACTAGCCTCGTTACAGCCTTTATCGAAAGTGTCACTTGCAGCAGGTATTTCGGTAGCTGACATTACCGAACTTTTTACACAAGCTGAATTACCTGAAGTTCAAGTGATGTAGACGAGGATGGTGTCATCGCTTCATCGGGCTCTGCATCAGTAGAAGCTGTTTGGCTGCTACAACCGCTGTCACTTGTTGCAGGAACTGATGTTACTGTTGACATTTCAGATGGTCCACTCATGGTTATTGATATTACGGATTTAGAATCTTGAGACTCGGACGATTCGGTCGCACCAACATCGATAGTCTCCGTGGAATCTCGATTGTTTTGCAAGAAATGCTTTAAAGATCCAACCATTTTTCCCCTTTCTTGTAGTCTCAGTTTCTTATGCTAGCGAAACTTCGCACCTGAAGGTCTTTTTCTTTTATCCTGAAAAAACAAATAAATAGTTAGTACTCATGGGAATTAGGAATTAACTTCTAAAGTAACCACAATAATAAGCACCATGTGGGTAGGGTAGGAAATATTCTTAAAAAGTTAACTAAGTATCCAATAGTTTTTAACCCTTTATAGGGCAGTTTATTATTAAGTAAGATATGGCCGATTAAAGTTTGCATATTTGAGTAAAAAGCAATTTTTTCGAGCCCTTTCAGCTTAAATCCTTTCAAAAATAAAGGCTAAAAAGATATTAAACTAATTTGATGTTATAGCCCTTAAAAAACCCTACAAAATGGTTTTTTAAAAAGATCAATAGCATAAAAACTAAGCGAGTTGTGGATAAAACCAGTTACTTTTTAAACTAGTACATTATATTTCAATTAATGAAAAGATATTTGGCTAAAAAGAAATTAATTATAACCAGTATCCTATAAAGAGTTAACGTTGATAGTATAAAGTAGGAAACACTTACCATTTTATGAAAAATCAAGCCGTTGAAATTGCAGTCAGCAAGTATTCGGCACTTAATTAAAAAAAAGAGAGTAGTAAACGAAACGCTTAATATTATCAAGAAATTTTCCTTGACATTGTACATACCAGATACCAAGATATTTAAGCCGGGAGTAATTAGCCCAGAGAATTTTAGCACACGCAAACACACTACCCTCACTGCGGGAGCCCTTGTAAACAGGACTAAACATTAATGATGAGCTCAATGGGGAATTCCAAAGCTTTCTCGTCTTAAGTAGCCCCTAAACGTGGGCCTTCTATTACAACAAACCTGGAACGTGAGCATTAGGGCGGCAAATGATTTATTTATGACGACGATGACGTTTGTTGCCATGGTAATAATAGCGGTCATAATCAGGTATTGTTGTGAAACCATAGGATATACTAAACAATTCAGAATATAATAAACTTGTATTCGTTTCCATATTCACTTCGATTCTGACATTATTTTGATTATCGTTCTACCCTTTCAATTTTATATGATATCAAATGGTTAATTAAACTGTATTTTATTCTGAAGTACGAAAATTTTTATTGAATAATAATAATGCCACATATCTAGTTTTGTGTTTCCAAAATCAAAATTTATGATAATTGTCCAACATTTTCATTGCAAATATTTTAAATCGAATCAGATATTTCTTTAATTAATACTGCATTAAAATTGGCAGTTTTGTAATGAAATATTTATATTCTGAAAAGTTCATTTCAAGATTTACTTCGATATTGAAATAAAGTCCTCAGTCTTTTGAATCTTTCCATCGTCTGTTCCAGGTAGGTATACAGGCTTGGTTGTAGTGTGTTAGATCAACTCACTCAATAAGGGCAGGAGGGCCACTGCTGAAACGTTGGGATAAAGCAACGTCTTCTTTCAAGAACTAGACACAAAGGCGACGAAGTAGAAACTGAAAAAAGAAATTAATAATACAATACAAATACAACAATACAATACAGTTTGTATTGTATTTAAAATTTTGTATTTTCAGTTTCTACTTCGTCGTCTTTCTGTTTATTGATGACTTGTTCGATAACACTTGTTATTCCATTTACAAAAACACCTTACACAAAAGTCTAGCTTGTTTCGTTCATGAAATATCCCAGGTTACTTGAAAATCATCGTTTTTTTGCATTTTGAAAAAATTAATTTATCTCGAGAACTGCAAGAGCTACCAAAATAATGAAGGGTGTTTTGCAAACAAGAAACCATGTAGGACATAATTATATCCGACTGAATCTCAGTTAGTATACAGAATGCTTTTTTTCCGCCTCACATTTCGAAACGAAAAAACATGAAAAACTACTTTTTTTTCAAATTGTAACCCATATTTATTTTTAAATTCATTAGATTCGCCTCAAAAAAATTGAATGAAGTTCTCCATACATACCCTGTAACTGAGCTTTCAAGTTTTCAAGCGAAAAAACAAATTTTACGGATCTACCTGAAGTTGGAAAGAAGAGACGGAATGTGAGTAGAACTTGTAGGAGAATTAACGAATTATATCCAAATATGCCGTCTAACAGCTATAAAATTCAGAAGATACGTTAAAAAATTTCTATCGACTGGAACGGTCCATCGGTTGTAGTGAACAATGAAGACAATGAAATTGGCGTTCTAGCTTATTTTGATGTTAATTCACGTGCATCATTGGCAATAGCGGAGCATGATCTGAATTTACCTTATAGTAGTATACACAGATTTCTAAAAAAAACATAAACTGCACCCTTATAATTCATTAAACCAAACTCTACAAGCTGGCGATCCACAGCTTCGAATAGAACTGTGTGAGATCCTTCTTCTCAGAACACAAAAGAATCCCGATTTTCTTAAAAAGATTATCTGGAGGGATGAAGCCAAATTTTCTGATGAGGGTGTTTTCAACCGAAATAATTCATACTTTTGGGCCAACTAAAATCCTCATATTAGGAGGGAAAGAAATCCTCAAAATAAATTTAGTTTTAACGTGTTTGCACATTTGAAGGACAACAGATTTTCGTATTTTGTGTATGATGAAAACTTAAATGGTGAACTTTACATTGAGATTTTGAGGACAGTAGTAAGTGACTTCGTTGACACTTTATCAGTACTTTAATCAAGGCGTTGTTGGTACCAACTCGATGGAGCGCCAGCCCATCGCATAAATGAATATTATCGAATTTTAACTGATATGTTTGAAGATAGATGGATTGAAACGAACGGTGGCCTCCAAGATCACCTGACCTAATGCCTATGAAATTTCATCTTTGTTGAACGCTGAAAAATAAAATTTATTTTGAACCTGTGACTTCAAGATATGATTCGCATAATAGACTGCAAAATGTTTTCATGCAGTTGGATGTGGAGGAACTGAGGTGAGCCACATCACAAGGTGTTATGCGTCGAGAAGCACTATGTCTAAAAGTGAATGGTCGTCACTGTAAACAATTATTATGAAATTCAGGAAAATATAGTTCAATTCGTTTAGATATTTTTTAATTTGACATTGGAATTTCGACAACAGCAGTTTCGCATTTTTTTCATTTCAATTTATCAATTATCCAATGACAACAGGGCAGTTATTTGTTAATGTTCTGGGAACTGTCTATGAACGTGCAGGAATCAAGCCGCCCTTGCCAACTTTAAGTAGGTTCGTAAAATTCGTTTTTCGCCATAACTTGAAAATTGAAATCTCAGGTACAGGATATGTGTGGGAAACTTCATTAGTGTTTAAGGCGAATCTGATGAATTGAATTCTACATTAAATAACAAAGTTGGTAAACACTCCAGGTATAACCGGAAGTGCCATTGAGGTGGAAATATTTTAAAAATAGAGCTTCAGACCAGCTGAATCAACAAAATCTCGGAATTATTAGTTTTCCATGAACGTCTGATAGGCCACTCAACTTGGGATACCCTGTATATATATATATATATATATATATATATATATATATATATATATATATATATATATATATATATATCTAATTATATTGGCCGAACCGTATAGAGTTATAGCTCATTCTAGCTGGTCAGGTTATTATGTGTAATCATCATCATTCTTGCAATAAAAACTAAATAAAAACTCCTAAAGTAATTTCCCACTGAAAAACGGAATGAACTTATTGAATTTTCATATGAGTCATCAAAACTCGTTATTTTCTTTGAAGTGAGATTGTCATCGTCATGTGATGTTACCCCATAATATAAAGCAAGTGGATATCTATATTATGGGGATAAATTAAATGGAGGGAAATTAACCTTTGCGAAATCATCAGACAGAGTAGAGCCGCTTAAAGCGGAACAATGGTAGACCCATTCGGTATTTACAATGTCACTACGAGCGGAATAATTTGCAATATATCTTCATAATGTAATAACTTGAACTGTCTTTATGAAACTCGTGGTAGAGACGACGTTAATAGGTAATTTTCCACGGGAATTCCTACGAGTTCGGTATACTCAAAGATAGATAAACTCACTGAATAAAGACTACCCACTGCAAGATATAAAGTGGAATTTAATTATTTTAGGCTTCATGAACAGTATTTCTACAGCCAATAAATAGATTATAGCAAATGATTTTATTGTAATTAAACTGCTTTTGTAATTCGGATACAACACTAGATTATTGTTATCTCTGTGAAATAGAACTTGCAGTTTTCCCTTATTGTCCGATTCTCTCCAATGATTCACTCGTATTTATCCTTCGAGAAAAATTTTCCAAGTTCAAAACAAAAAAAGACTCAACCGAATTTTTGCGATCCTTTGTTACAATTCAGAATTTTTTATTCTTTATAATTTTTGTCCGGGATCCAATAAAAACAGAAAAGAAAAACTAATTAATTAACTCATTGCTACTAGTGTGCAAAAGTATGATTTTTGTTTTTTTTTAGAAATTTTCAGAATTTTTCATTGTTTTGAATTTTTATACTCATAATGAATAAACCTAAAAGTATGGAATGATTTCAAATTTTCATTGTGTTGGTATATTTGAATTTTCCTATTTTCTTTATTGTTACATCGATTTTTTCTTGAAGACTTTTCCAGGATTATAAGGAAGAAATATCAGATAGGGTCAGATAGGATGCCTTCAAATAGTTAGATTTTTTTAGACTTTTGTTTATTCTAATTTTTTTCTGGAAACTTTTTCGGTATCAGGTAATTGACGAAAAAGGTAAAAGGATTGAGCATTTGCAACGTTTGCATCATGAGTTATGGTAACTGAATTCTCACTCTCAAATTTTCCCGAATTTTCAATTATTCTGGTTTCTCTATGAGAATCTTGACTAACGTGTTAGAGAAAATTGGTCCAGTTGTTCCCAATTTTTGAGCTTATCAGTGAACATATCATTCTTATTTGTATTTATGTCCAATTAACTGTAAGCATAACCTGATGTCTCTTACTTGATGATCAGTATTTCCCATAGATTATTATTAACTTACCCAAATGATATTCATTAACATTTTACCTTATGCTCATATTTACTGATTATAATCATTTTATTTCAGGATGCAACAACAACAACTCGCTGCCCAATTGGCTCATCATGGAGGTTCAGCTAGACAAGCACCTTTAAGTCCAACACCATCAGATAGCGACTCGGACATATCTCTAGGAGCTCATTCTCCACCGATTAGTTCACCAGGTCCACTGCACTTCGGAAGCAGCTCACCAACTCCCATAACGAATTTCAGATTTGGTCCGCATTCACCAGGACCAATGCCCCCCCAATTTCGTTTCGGAAACCATACCTCACCTAACTTTAGATTGGATAGACAGTCACCGACCCAACCTAATTTCCGATTGGAACGAAAGCTAATGAACAGTCCAGACTCGGATCCATCGAATAGTTATCACACAGCAGTTAATCTTAGAATGAGTCATAATGAATCTCCCATTGATGTAGACTCTAATAATGAAAAGCCTTCGAGCCCTCTGAGGGCTGACAATTCTCCACCTCAAACAAATTTACAGCATTCTCCTCCTCCAATCAATTTGAGGTTGCCAGATAGTCTACGTTTAGCTGCAGAAAGTGGAGGCATTAAAATAGAAACCCCATTGGCTTTAAGGTTAGGTACTCCCCACCAAATTAATTCAACTTCACCTCAATTGTCTAACCCTTTGCGAATTCATGTGGGGAATCCGAACAAAATATCTTCTCCACCTTCTCCACATAATACAAATATAGTATTGCCACAAATGCATGGGGGAATAATGAGGATAGCTCCTCCCTCTCCTAGTAATGCCCCCCCAAATTTACATAGACCATTTTCGCCTCCAAGGCTCACGTGATATTTGCCTCTCGAATGGGAGAGTAACTGTAAATTTTGATTCGATGCAATATTGTATAGTTTTAGTTATGAGCCCTTGCTGCTTATGTAAAATGAAGCTTTTGTGAATATATGAGTATCACGTTATATGAAGAAATGTAATGGAAATCTTAGGTGATTTTCATGGCAAAATTAAATGAACTCAACTATTTTAGAATAAGAACAACAGCACAGATTGATTAAAATATTTTTAATCGTTATCACAAAAGAATTAGTACTACGTTTCATTTTGGATCCAACTGAGTTCTCACATCATAACATAGATATTTTTTCTTTAAGGCTAGACAATTTATAACCTTGCTTAACTGTTTTCTTTTCGATCTAAGATATTTAATAAATATTACATAAATGAAAATAGGTTATAATACAAAAATACAGAATGTAATTTCATTATACTAAAAAAGGGAGATTGATGATGGAAGAAGAGAGAATCAAATACCAAGAAAAATACATCGCTAATGTCAAATTTTGATGTAAGTCAAAAACACAATCCGGAGAAAATATTAATGGTATATTTGAAAATACAAGATAGTCCGTCGGGTCAGTCCCCAATTAATCCAGCTCAATGATTTTAGATAAAATTAAATAATCAATTCATCAATTTACATATGACGCACTTTCGCTATACAATAACTTCGTTAATAACTACTGATATATGCATGAAATTATTCAGAATAATTTAATAAAAATATAAATATTACATTCCTGATCTAAACAATACTGAAAAATTTAGATAAAATTTTTATTCACTAGATTTCTCGAGGATATCTTAGTTGCTGATATAATAATTTGCCCTTGAAACATTTCAATCTTAGAGATATAAAAAAATAGAAATTTTCTTTTAAAGGTAAAATTTCACTGTGACCAAATTAGATATTTTTATACTCAAATTAGATATTTGTTGTTGACTTGGTTTAGAGAGTTAGATACATAAAGCTATTTTCTTAAAGGATTGTGCGATGAGAATATATATTCCATAGAATGTAAGGATCGATTTTAAATTGAATATGATGCTTCCTGGTAAATTGGAGACTCCAATTTCGTTTAATTCAAGAACTAAAACGTTTTTAATTGAAAATTATTGTCTGTAAAACATACCAATGTATCATATTTATAGGAACTCAAAAAGCAATATTTTTACATGAGAATTCTGACAAATAGAATTCTCCAAATTTCCCATACAATTTCTGTTGGAAATGTAGTTGAAATAGTTTTGATGCAGATTTCAAACAGAGGAATAATGCCAGAAGGACGGCTACGTCAGTAAGAGAGGTTTACCCTGTCATTGAATTTCGCTTATCCTTAACAAAACTAATACTACTGTTGGCAAAAATATGCTTATATTTCTTAATTCCTATTAGATACGTTATAAGATCCCTGACTTGTTCCTAGAGTTCGGATTACTTCAGAAAGTGGAATAAAGTTTCTTGCTCCTCCTTTTTGCAAAATCAGCGTGTGCCCTCACCCATCAGCCCGATTTTCTCTTGCTTATATATGGTTGATCTTGCCATTTGATCTCTCCCCAGTACTTGTAGTTCTGGTTTGTATATTTATATTTTTACCCATTACGTTGCCACTCTTGAAGTTCCTTAACCTGTATACCTCTGAAGCTTGTCTATCTCCCTCTGTTATAAAAAGATGAAGCGGTGATGATCCAATGATTAACTCCTGGCATTCTCTGGAAGTAGTTATTTTTAAGCTTGCGGATCTTCTTTGGACCTCGTTTAGTTGGGTTCTTCTTGAGATTGCAAGTGCTCTTATGGTTATGTTTGTTCAGATGTACTCTATTTCATGTCGAAACTTCATATAGAACAATGAGAGCAATGAGTTATTCAGGTGGCACGTTTAAAACAATGAGTATAATTTCAAAAGAACTCAATTGAAACCTATATACAATGAAAAGTTAATTATTGTGGCTTACAATTGGTTTGATCCGAATTTCATTCATGACATTTTTATGAAAACATCGTAAAAATATCATTCGTTTGATATAATGGTATGATATATAAGTACACCCCATCAACAGTCAAATACTACTAGTAGGATGCGGCAACTAAAACGAAACAGGCTCAATATCTGCGAAATTATTTATTTCTTGTCAAATCGCAGAATCGATCATTGGAAAGTTCATTAAGTTTCTTACAAAAATATGTTGAAATTTTTGGATTCTATCATATTCATACGAAAATAAAAGGTTCTTCATCAAAAGTCGAGCAATTTTCAGTGACGACAAAATCTGTCGATTTCGAATGGAAATTCACGACAGGTCTGTTGAATCCTGAAGAAAAATATTTTAGATTATATTTTAGTGAGGATGCAGTGTGAATCATCGAATAATTTGATACAGTTAATGACGTCATAGTATTTCAGTTTGCTATGGAAACTACGAACATGAGCTTATTACACTGCACAACAGCATTTCTGTGTTACTCTAATTCTTCAAAAGGTTGTTAGATTGTTTATTGATTGAACTGTTTCTTCACTTGTGAATTGCATCCATAGCCTGTTTTATTCAGAAGCAGAAAGGGTAGAGGCTTTTGAGCTGTTCTTCATCAATAATAGTTGTGCAAATAAGACAGCTACTATTTTTGTTTAACATCACGAAAATAAAAATGTGAAAGAAAAACTGTTTCTTGATCTCACTCAGAGTAGAAGAAAGTTGGTAGGCAAAGTTAGTCTGAGCGATATAAGTGTACGGTACCTACTTCTTAGCAGAAAATCTAACGGGAGAATTGTATTACCGACTTCTGTAAGATCCAGCAATTATCGAAATTATCAAAAATGATCCTAGTTATCTAAAAGAAGAAGTTTTATTCCAACATCCAAGTATGATTCGCCCCTGCTTTATGCAGGGCTTTTCGGCAATATTTGGATGAAAAATTTCCTGGTCCTTAGATCGGGAGAAGCGGATCTAGGCATCCGCGCTCTTGATCTATCTATTAGATCCAGACATGGATCATTTACGTCAACGAATGCAGTCGCATTACCCCCGAAATTCTTCAAAATATGCTAAATCTGTACTTACGTATGAAAGTTGGTGGCCAATACTTCGAACATGTATAACGTTAATATCAAATTGACTACCAGTTGAAATTCAGCTGTTAATTACCTTGCACATTTTGCAATTATTCGGTACTAAAAGATTGAGAGGTTTGTACCTACCGTTGCAGTGTTGGTGTCACACTATATAGAAATGACAGAACTCTGCTATGACGTTGAATTTCTATGAATGATGCCTGAAATACTTATGCTTTTGAATTCCAAAATGAAATAGGTATTAATGGGTTCATTGTGAATATATCACTATTTGTTTTTTCAATTTTGTGATGTTCGAATTCAGAATTTTAGTTTTCAACATGAACGCACACAAACGAGTGATATATTTGTTGTGCTTCGAAAAGTTCAATCTTACCATTTTTCTGTATTCAAAGTTTTACATTATATTCAATTCTTTTAGATTCATGGAATTTTCATGTTTTTTTCTATTCTGTTCCGTTTGTCTTATTGAAAATCACCTTAGAATATAAGTACAACTATTAGAACGAAATAATAAAATAAGAATTTATAAATTATAATATTTATATTAGCTCCGACTTTGTACATAGATGGAATATTGGGCTGAATATAGATAGTTTTGTTTATAGAAGAAGTATCCAATACTTTCAATAATTCAAAATATACCTATCATACATCATTTACACCAGTTTATTGTCGATTGTATATACTAGTACCCTGTACGAACTACAAATATACCTATTACATAGCAGATTTTGTTTATCAATTACAAATCTCGATAAATTGCTGTTTATTTATATATATATATATATATATATATATATATATATATATATATATATATATATATATATATATATATATATATATATATGTCAATTGTTGTTTCAAGGAGGCATCTTTTGGGGTACGAAATTTGACTGAATATTAACCCCTCAGCGGGGGTTACAATCCTTGAGCATTTTGAAGAGGGAAGATGGGTCGAGTGATGACTCAAAAGAAAGGTGGTATCTTTGTCTGCATCGCCTTGAACGAATTTCCATCTTTAATTGAAAACTGTAAAAGGTACAGGGTGAGCAACTGAAAGAAAGGGAATACTATTTTCCTGAGACTATTCAAGTTTTAGTGAAGTAAAATAGATAAGATCCAAGATCAATGGCAGTCATCATCAAGTACCATCTTTATCTCGAATTTCAACCCCTAGAGCAGGGGTGACCACCCTTGAAAATTTGGAAGAGGGTAGATGGGTCGAGTGAATAGAGAAGACTATTCATCGCCCTGAGCTATTCAAATATTAGTGCGAAAAAATGGAATAGATTCATTCCAGATCAAAGGCTGTCATCTTTGATCTAAATGAATCTATTCCAGTTTTTGGCACTAATACTTCAATAGTCTTGGGGCGATAGTCTTCTATTTTTCAGTGGCTCACTCTGTAATGCAGGCAAAGACAATATCTTTCTATATATATATATATATATATATATATATATATATATATATATATATATATATATATATATATATATATATATATATATATATATATATATATATATATATATATATATATATATATATATATATATATATATATATATATATATATATATATATATTCCATTCTGTCTCTATTGTTCTATCCATAAAATTCGATGAAACATATAACATATAACTAGCACCCCGTAGAGAGTAAATATTGACATTAGGACTATAAACACCTCAAAAAGTCTAGGGAACACTCCTGAATATCGATTTATCGTATCCAGGAAGATCAATATGGATAATTTTTTTTTAAGAAATGAACACCTGCATCAATCTCTCACCAAATTATGTAGAGTGCCGCAACAGATTTCAGTTTTTTGTTATAAAAAACTGAAAATGCAGCAGATGCGACGCTGCTTTATAATCATTTCATCTATTCAGTGTTTGAAATCAGTTAGTTGGCACTTTGTATTGTGATTCGACCATGGAAAGAGGACATTTGACTAGAGGAGAGATGTTACGAGCCGTTGGCATGCTTCAAACTGGGAGCTCACAACGGTAAGTATCCAGGGTTCTGGGAAGTAGCCCAAGTGTCATAAAATATGGTCGCGTTTCAATGAAACAGGTAGCGTGGAACAACGCCATACAGGTCGTTTCAGGATTACTACAGTCGCCCAAGACCGATTTTTGGTTTTACAAGCCAGAAGAGATCGTACTACCACAACATCTCAATTAGCTCAAGAGCTATCACGAGTTCATAATGTACAAATTTCCGACCAAACTGTGAGAAATCGACTGCACGAAGGTCATCTCCACTCCAGACGTGCCTTAAGAGTTCCACAACTGACCCATGGAAATCGCGCTGCTCGTTTAGCTTGGTGCCAAGAACACGAAGACTGGGATCAAGAGAGTTGATTCACAATTCTCTTCAGTGATGAATCTAGATTTAGTTATTATCCCGATTCGGGAAGAATTCGAATATGGAGGGAACCTGGAAAGCAAAACCGTCACCAGCATGCTCTAGAAGTTATTAGACAGGGAGGCGGATCAGTGATGTTTTGGGGAGGTATACGCCTTGGTGGAAGAACTGACCTCGTTTTCATACAAAACAACCTCACGGGAAATTCTTACGCAAATGAGATAGTTTTACCTGTAGTGGTACCGTATCTCCAAACAATGGGTCAAAATCCACTCTTCCTACAAGATAATGCCCCTCCTCATCGTGCAAGAGTTGTCTTGAACGTTCTTGAAGAGAATGATATCGATCTTATACGTGGCCATCCTGCTGCCCAAATCTGAATCCCATCGAGAATGTGTGGGAAACCCTAAAAACAAATCTCCTGTGTCAAAACGTCTTCCATCATGAACAGGAGCTTCGACTAGCAGTTCAGGGGGCTTGGAATGACTTTGGCCAAAATGTAATAGACAATTTAATATTGAGCATGCCGCGACGATGCCAAAGTGTCATTAATAACAGAAGTGAACCTTCTGGGTACTGAAAAATATAAGTGCTTCCATATCGTTTCGAAAATATTAAAATATTAGTTCAGGATTTTTTCTTTGTTTTACCAAATTTCGTCATTTTCAAATTTCAATTTTTTTTATAATAGGTGCTTTGGAGAAGTCAAATATTATTTTGTTTTCTTGAGAATACATTATATACAATACATCTTAACAAAACCGAAAGATTTCTATAAATTCAAATCATCAAATTCATATTTTAAAGATATTGGTAAGTGTTCCTAGACTTTTTGAGGTGTATATATATATATATATATATATATATATATATATATATATATATATATATATATATATATATATATATATATATATATATATATATATATATATATATATATATATATATATATATATATATATATATATATATATATATATATATATATATATATATATATATATATATATATATATATATATATATATATATATATATATATATATATATATATATATATATATATATATATATATATATATATATATATATATATATATATATATATATATATATATATATATATATATATATATATATATATATATATATATATATATATATATATATATATATATATATATATATATATATATATATATATATATATATATATAAATATATATATATATATTATAAATATAGATCGTTTTAAGATAATTAAGAAATTTCTTAATGTCTACCACATTGTCTACGAAAACGAACATTACCCTTTAAATACTACAAATACTCCGTCATTTTCTACTAGTTTCTTGTAAAACGTCCTGTTCATATTTTCATATTAAATCTTTCGTTTTCGAATAGCAGATGTTGATCATCAATATGTTTCGATACAAGGAAGAAGTACAATAAACACTTAAACAATGGTAACAATTGTTAACAAAATTGATTATTTCAGTTTTTGTTCTCTTTGAATGTTTGCTATAGTTTGATGCATCATTCCACTCCTCTCGCTAGCTATTAATCTCATGAAATATTTTACTTATTTTACAGATAAATCTACTAGTTCTGGTGTGACATCAAAAACTGTCCAACTTTATGGATAATTAAACTTTGACATTGAATAATATTTCAACGAGTGGACTTTTCGAAAAGTAACACAAAATGTTTTTTGAACGTTAAATTCATAACAATATATGCTTATAGATTATATGAAGAATTGTTTCCTAGTTATAAAAATCAGAAGATCTAATATTAAATCCCATGTAAATTTTATGGAAAAGAATATTGTGATAAAATCAATGTTAATATTCATATATAAAGCCTAAACTTCTACGCCAAGGTCTGTTTATAAGGCAAAATAAACGTTTTAGACTGTTTGTGAAATAAATTTCAAAATTCGAACTCTCAATATAACAGATTGTCATCATCTCCTTCATAGTATTCATCTTGGATAAGGTTTAGGTTAGACCTTAATCATCAAATCAAAAGTTTTAATATGAAAAAAAATGGTTTATATTTGAATTCTACAATTAGAAGAAAATTGATAGTATGAGAAACTACCGATGAATAGATGAAGGTAATGTAGGTTTATCCTTTACGCATTACTACACCATTCATCCGATCGTCATGTTGAGTACGTAACGTGAAGATTTCTGGCATGTAAATTTATCCTATTATATTATCTATATAAATAAAAATGATGTTCGATAGAGACGTGCACATTGAAGACGGCTAAACTGGTGTGTCTATTCGTTTTTTTTTCAATATATCCTCTATCGTTCGGCATGTTTTTATGGAAAGAAATATTCGTAAAGTTTCTCAGAAAATTTTGAAAACCTCACCTATTTATTACAAGAATTTTTGTATTATCTCAAAGACTAACCAAACGATGGAAATGCTTTCAGGATAAGCAAATATTCGGTATAATGAAAATGAATTGAAATGCAAAAATTTTAAATTGGTATGTACGATCATAATGGAAGAAATAGTTGAATAACTTTTTATAAAATCATTTTTATATCATTTTACAGTTTGCCGGATAAAAGTAAGGGTAGTGACCAAATGAAGTTGGAAAGTAAGAAAAAAGTACAGAAACCATTTTGTATGGACTCTGAATCATATTTGACTTTAGGAAAGATCTACTTTATTGATTAATTATTTAATTGAAGGGCACAATCGACCAGGCGCGAGTAGGACGCTCCAAGAGTTTTCAGTGAAAGTTTTTACGTATATGAATATTTCGTCATCGCTTTTTCCGATTGTGATTTGAGTTCTTTTCTGAAAAACAGTCCTTCAAACTAATAATTACGTTATTTGTCCATTTAGTAGCCGTTTTAACCAACATTTGTAATTAAATAATCTAGTAAGCGACGCAGTATATCAAAGATGTTAATAAATATTCTTGATATTATTCTTGTAATTTGAATAAAATTCCATAACTCAAAGATCTCTGACACAACACCAATCGATATCGCCAAGTTGCAATTCTTTACAAATTAATGGATTTCAAATTTTCCCTTTACTTGTATTTAAAAGCATTGCATTTCGAAATATCATGATTTAAGGACAATAGAAATGACTAATTTATTTCAACTTGATACGCATACGCGTTAATGAGTGAATGCGAATAAATAAAAAATTTTCGTATTTTGCTTTTTGCTTGGAATGCTGAACGTTGCTTCTTATCTAATTGTAAATGAATGGAAAAATAGCATATAGCTCTTGTATCGACTTGAATATCTGATATTAATGAACTGGATTCTTTTCCTCTTTCACTAAAAGAAAGAAAACGTTAATTTTAGTCGAAAAACATTTCTGATATATAAAAATATACAGTTTTCGAATTTCTTCTTTTACTTGGGACATTGTTTCTTGCTACATTTCATGGTTCTAAGTTATCGGAAATCTCTCCTACCATTTGACTCCTTTTTGAGTGTCAAAATATGCAAAAGAATCGGTCAAAATGGTCATATTTTATGGTTACTTTGACTCAGATTTATAATTTGTCAACAACTACTAGAGATTACAAACCAAAATATTTGGCATCAATCTCAACTTGATGATGCCTTTACGCGTTTCTGAGAAGAGGAATACAAGTTCATTATAGTAAAAAAAAATTCTATAAATTTTGCAGTTTTCATGCTGATTCGCACTGAATTATTTGTGTTTGAGTTAAAGGGAAATACCCTAAAGGTTTTGATTCCCTTACAAGTGTCAAAACGAAAGTCATGATTATCTTCTTATTGCGCAGAAATTTGAGTTTTCACAACTTCGAATGATTGCCGACTTGAATATTTGATTTCATTTTATACCTACACCTGTACCTAAGAAAATAGTCTCCACAGAAGCATAACAAAGTGATTCTTTAGAGGAACGCTGAAACTAACAGATCTAGAGAAAAATCTTGAAATTAATTGAAATTTGGACTGGATAACATGTCATTTGAACTGGATAACAGTTCATTTATATCATATTCATTAAAAATTTTTATATTTCATGCTAAATATAAAATAATTATTTAGAGAAAGTGTTTCATTAGAAGTAAAGAAAATCAAATACTAAACAGGTCGGGAAATATTTTATTCTCATTTATCCATCTTTATGAATGATGTTCCTTTGAGAAAGCGATATGCATAAATGATTTGGTTACATTATTACTTATACAAGAATTAATCTCTTATGTGAGAGACTATATTATCAATTCGTTTTCAAAGGGCTTTTGCATTTTAATATAGTCTTCTACTGAAAGGAACACAGCATCACCAGTATGAATCAATTAATGGATGAAAATTCAAAAGTTAATCGATTCCGCCGTTACTACGTGATAGTTAATCATGATGATAAAAAGAAATTAAACTATGTATTATACTTTCACTAGAGATTTATTGAAAATCAGGATTGCAATTTCGGTCAATAATTGTAAGCTGAAGATGGTCGAGAGACCGAAATCGCAACCCTAACTTATGTTCGAATCTTGTTTGGTTCTGCTCTTCATACGTTCGATTCAAACGTCCAAACCTCTATACGATTTTAAGTTTGTTAATTATCTTATTAACCACAAAAATTTTAAGACATAAAGACATATTTTTCATCCTGAATAGTAATGTAAGGGAATACTACCATAATCGAAAAGTAGTATTTGCAAGTTCTGGATTCATCAATAAATGAGTATTTTCTCTTATATTGGCATAAATCTATATCCAATTTCTCGGCAGAAGTATCAGTTGTTAATGAGATACACTTATTGACATTTTCCTCCAAACTATTTGACTATTTGACTATAAGTGTGCTTTGGTTGTTAGTAGTTTATTCGTCAACAATCTAACTTTTATCGTTGTGCCAACCGCCCTATTCCGTAATTTGGCTCTCTGTCTGACTGAAGCGGTAGCGAAGAATATTTTCATTCCTGGAAACAATTATACGAATGTTTCAAAACTGGAAGAATCTTCGATTTAAGTGTACCTCGTGGTGTCAAAGTTGGCTACTTTGGGGGAGATAAAAAAATTTTGAAGAATAAATTTGAAAAGTCTTACTATTCTTTTTTCTCTGTGATAGGATGCAATAGGGGTATAGACGAATTTTTTATCAATGTTTTCTGTAATTCATTCATTATACCTAAACTAATGTTGCAAAAAATATATTAATATTTCAGATTAAAATATCATTTCATGAATTTCGTTTCTTAGTTACCCGCTAAATACCAAGTTCTTGTCACTGCGTTGTTATGACGTTGAAGCCTACTGAACAACAACATTGTTGTAATTATGCCATCACTCTTGAATATTGTTAATTAATTATTATGTATAGTTTAATCTGATATGAACAAAATTAAATTCCGTGTTGAGCAAGTAGTTTGGAGAGCGCTTGTGTTAAAATATAACTATTTCCATACATGCCAATAGAAAAAAGAACACAAGCAATTGTTTGGACTCACTAGGAGAAATAAATCTTCGATATAGTAAAATTAGTATCATTGTGAAAATCATTTTGATGCATATACAGTTCATGTAAGTTTATGATAGTTTCTTAGTCAAGGTGTAAAAATATTTTGCTTTTAACTCAAATGTACATATTTATAGGTAGAGTCAATGGCATAGATATTACAGATGCTAAATGACATATATGATATAACTGAATTGATTAATTACTTCAAATACTCGAATACAGGAACCCGGCCATTACCAACTTAATTTCTACCATCTACCCAATCGAAAACATACATCTCACGTGAATATGATAAGGCGTAGAACATGTTTGATTATAGAAAATATCAAAGGTAACGATCAAAATCAAAATTTATTAGTGCAGAGATGTGATGGAAGTAATAAAATGCCTAGTGAGGGCTGAAGTAGTAGAACAATACCTTTTCTGGTTATCACTTCCCAATAAAATTCTAGATTCTTTAAGATTATCGTATATTAATTTGATATCAAATTAATTGAGTAAATGAACGTGATTAAAATTATTGTCGAAATATAAACATTTGAGTCATAAAATATAAACATAGTCCAATGATATTTACATGGATATAGTTTCCTAACGTGCTTTTATATTGTTAAACTTCGATGTACCGAAACTTTTCAGACAGGCAAAATAACGTGGCACCATCAATGTAGGTATCTACTTTCGGCGAATTTGAGTTATTGCCTTTTATAAATCTGGGAACCATGATCGATAAAATGTACTTAGGGCACGTATTTTTCTATCTTTTTGTCAGACTGGTAACTGGAAACCGTTTGCGCATATATCATTGTATTTATTATATGGCAGAGTATTTGGCAGGCCATGACGTCACGCGCTGTGTTGAAGTATTTATATTCTATTAACTTTTTTTTTTGATCCTTTAACGTGCTATACCTTTCGGCTAATGACACGCCTGGGAATTCTGTCACCTCATAAATCGAGAACACCTCTCGTGTCAAGGGAAGGGATCTTTCATGTCCAACACATTTTTATTAGATAGGACCGATGGCTTTACATCTCCTCCGAAAAATCACCCTGCTTTGTGGGAATTGAACCCAGATAACTCTGCGCAGATGACGAGAGTCGTATCCTCCAAGCAACCGAACCTTTTTTTTATTAACTTATTTGAAAAATATCATAAATAAAGTAAGTAAAATAAAATTTCTTTTTATACTTATGTCATAATCACTATCAAATCAAACATAATGGGAATTCCTTTTCGTTTAGTGTCTACATCCGTATTGGTGTATTGGATTTCATTCAAATTTAATTTGATATATTAATTGCTATTTTCGCTCAAAGATATCTACGTTGTGAATAGTCAAAACTTCTAACTATTCTTCTACTGCCTTTTAATAAACCGATGTTTACTTACTTCTGTTCTCATTCTCAGTTATTCCTACTGTTTGTTTTTCCAAGTGTTTCCGCTAGGTAGGTACCTAACTTTTTGTTTTGTTTCAAAAATAATTTTCACAAACCCTTCCAACAGGAATTATTATTTCGGTTGAGGATTATTTATCAGAATACTGCAAACCTCGTAAATGAATTTTTCATAATTTCGCAATATTTTGCAAGTTAAGTCAAGTTCTACCAATAACGAAATTATACATACTCCAGAGGGAACTTATTCAAGATATTTCTAGAATGATATTTATAAATAGATATATTTCATACACCTTCATCTACTAATGTATGATTCCAATCGAAGGTATGAACATTGGTTTCACCAACTGGTGACAGTAAGTTACCCTATAATCGAACTATTTCCTATCGTTGGTACTTGAAAATGTTTCATTATATCCATATATCTCCATTCATTAATAGTTCTTATTTGTCTGATCTATGATATAAATCAATGACTCTTTCATCCATTGTTATTTATGCTCTGATGGATAAATGCTTTTATTCATGTTGCTCGCTTATCGCGGCGGTGTCAATAACAGAGTATAGCGTCCCGCGACCGCGGTTATGACGTCACAGTATCTATTGCGCCTGCCGTACAGGAAAGAAGTTAAACCAACCAAGAGGTATCAGTTTCATTGGATGCCGACGTTGAACACTGATTGGCCCTTGTGTGTTATTGGTACGATACGCCCTATGGCTGTTTATCATTTCTACAAGATACTAAGTTTCAGATGCCTTCATACATTCATACACACACACACACACATATATATATATATATATATATATATATATATATATATATATATATATATATATATATATATATATATATATATATATATACTGAAGTAGAGAGTATATTCAAGGAATAGTCTTGTAGAAGTGCTATAAAAAATAGTACATTTATATGCATTAAGTCATCATTCTCTAAACAAGCCGGCAGTAGGTAGATCTGAACATTGAAACGCAATAATGTGTTTATACATAAACTCTGTATTGAATATCCAAAACATTCCTTCTGTATTGTTTGAAGCGAACAAAGGAAATAAATTGCACCTGGAGGTTGTATACCGAACCCAGCTGTTAATAGTTCTTCACAACCTCTCCATTACTGTGTTTTAACGTCAAACGTAAAAGTTCCTCCTATTAAATGCAGTGCAACATGATCTAAGAAGGCAATATTCATTTTATCATTTCATATGTCTATAAATGAAACAATTACTGTGGATATGAAACATTCTTAACTTACCTATGTTGTACATTTAATAAGAATATAATGGGAGAATCAAAAATCATATAGTTGCCCCAATGTCAAAACATCCGTGATGGGCGGGAGCTTCAATAACAAAAGCATTTTTTTTGAATGCATTCATATTCCAAATTTTCATTTACGAAGTACGCCGTGAAGTGATATTGTGAGTACTTTTATCATTGTAAAAAAAAGAAAATCGCTCAAAAGTTTAAAAGCCTCTTACATACCTACATCGGAGGAGCTATGTAAAAAGTTAAGTAAGCCATAGAATGAGCTAATTTCCTAACCTGACTTTTAACGTAATTTTGCTGAACGGGATGGGAGTCTATTCGTACCAAAAAGTATAGTAGCCTCAGAAGATGGTACGAATAGATGCCTATAGAGGACAGTCGCCCCGTTTTCTGAAAATATTAGACGGATTGATGCCTTTTTTTTAAGTAACGTTTTTATTTTAGAATATGCCTACAAAATACATAAGGAGGTCCTGTGTTTCAATAAGAGCAACACTAACCGAACAACGATTAAAACAAGCTTGTGATGCAATTGAAGGTAATGTTATAGAGGTAAATGAAGCTACACAGTCATATCGAATTCCATCACATGGTCTGGCCAAAACCCCTGTAGTATTTTTTGAAAACAAATATAACTTGGTTCCACATAGACTTCAGTTCGCCAAAGATATTAGAGAACTGGCTTTCCAATTAGCGGAGTAGTTCAATATTGAAAACACTTTCGACAAAACCACCAGCTTTGATGAAAAAAATGGTTATAGTCTTTTTTAAAAAGACATACTGTTTCAAGCATCACAAGCTGAATGAATGTCACGTGCCCGCGGTTAAGGATTTAACAGGCATCAAATCAGCGACTTTTCTAAATTTTTCTAGAAAACTCTCGATCTTTTAAGAAAACGAGACCGAATCTATAACATGGATGAAACTAGTATTTAGATGAATACCAATCCAATACCGCGAAAAAAGGTGCGAAATTTGTTCAACAAGTAACATCGAGTGAGAATGGAGAAACAGTCTTCAATAATTGCCTGCAACATCGTCGAGGGAAGATTTTATGATCAGTTTTGACTGTGAAAGTTGGAAATGTAAAACTGGAATTTGTAGGATTGCCTCCTGGGTCTGACGTCTGTATGAACAAAGTATTATCATATTTAATGTCCGAGTTGTTTATGGAATGGCCTACTTATTCTAAGATGGGCATGCTTCCCATTTTGATAACATGAACATGCTCACAACCGCTGCTGCAGATGAAGCTAATTTGCTTGGGCTTCCTAGTCACTCAACGCATAGACATCAATTCAGAGATATATTTTTTTTAAACCTTGTAAGAGTCATTTCACTTTCGAGCTTTGGCATTGGATTTTAAATAACAAAAAAAGGAAGGTTACCAGCTATCAGGCAAAGAATTTAACTGGAGCTGCTTGAAGACGAGCTGCATCCACCTCAAAAGCCACTAAAATCTATGAAACTTGTGGTTTGTATCATTAAAATCAAAATGCTCCATCTGATTTTTTTTGCAATTTCGGATCGAGCGAATCTATAACCGCTCGAAGCTAACAACAATTCATAATTCTCCTCGTGCTCATACGATCATACGGGCGGGAAACGCCCTCTATGAACCTGCTACCGGAAGTAAGGCAGACTAAAATAGTGAGGTTCACTGTTATGCATGTACCATATACTCCGTCGTAGTAAAGACGGTATATCTTCCCAACTTGATAGTGAATGCTATTCTAATGAATTTCTTTTTCTACCCGAATTGATATTTAATGGAAAAATAAGGTCTCACTGTGAATTATATCATAGAATGTTCCTATCTCAACGTTTAGAGAATTCTCATACTGATGTGTGCGTTCTTTGATGGCATGTAGCTTTACTATAGGTAAAATACTATTTTGGGATGGAAATTTCGCTGTAAAAGAACTTGAACTCTTTGTATAAGAATATAACAGTTGCTATTGCAAAACCTTCAAGATGATTTAATGATATTTCTGGTTGCTGGAAATTGATCAATAATATTTAGGGCTTGTTCCTCAAACTCTTTAGTTCTAACTGATTTTCATATTGTATTGTTTCATCAAATAATCCGTACACATAATTTATATCAGCTAGTTTGTGTGAGAATATTTTTATATCCAAGAACTTTAAATTCACTTTATTGAATTAAATGAAAACCACCGAAAAGACAACAAATACCAAACAAGAAAACAATACTATCCAATATTCGTAGATAGCACTACTTGAATTTTGATTCCGAGTTTTATGAAATTTTTAATGCAGGTGCATACATAATTCATTTAGTATTTTGTTTCTCAAAAAAAGTGAGATTTTCGGAACAAATACGGAATGACTGCAGCTAAACGCCAGCTGCCAAAAAACGAAAAGATTTGGCAAGTGTCCGAATAGTAAACCTTTTATTTCACGGCTGAATTAAAGTGATTCTCTAGGCCAGGGGTGCTCAAACGGTCGTTCGCTAGTGTTTTTTGAGTAGATCTCGAGAAGAAAAAAAATTTTAATAAGTAGGTGACTAAATTAGAAAAATTCATTACGTAATAAAATGACACTCTGCTAACGGCAAAAGGCGGCTTTATCGAAGGAACGCGCGGTACTTGTCAGAGAAAAGCTGAGTTTTTTATTCTTGCCGCTTTCCTAGAAATTTCGGGCGGCGCGTTTGACGGGAACATTCGAGACTTTCGTTCACGCCGATATAAATGTTGCGCCTGCAGGAATTGGAGTCATTCTGAATTGTAACTTGAAGGCAATACTACGTCGATACAAAGTTTATTATCAAATAGTACAAATGAGTGCAGCGAAGAAATCTAAAACGTATCATTTTAATAACGATTGTAAGGAAGAATTTTTTTTGTATGGTGAAGGATAAGTGCATTTGTCTTATTTGTCGTGCGTCAGTTCCAATGCCTAATCGTGGTAACTGAGAGAAGCATCATAAAACGGTTCAAAAAAATATGAAAAGGATTTTCCGCCACAGAGTGAATTAAGAAAACGAAAAGTACTTGATGTGATATCTTGTTTGAAAAAAGAACAAACCATGTTCACAAGACCAGACAAACAATCAAAAGCTGCTACGATCACATCATTTGAAATATCTCATATATCAGCGAAACACAAGAAACCATTCGAAGATGGATCGGTTGTGAAGGTAGCATTTATTGAAGCGGGTGAGACTTTATCTGGAGATTTTAAAAATAAAACAGAAACCGTATCTGCTATTGGAGAACTTCAGTTATCTCGTCCGACAGTCACGAGGCGTATTGAAGTCATGACATGGCAGATAAACTAAAACATGATATCATGAAATGTACATACTTTTCTTCACAGTTCGACGAATCCACCGATATGACAGACACTGCCCAGCTGTGTATTTCTATTCGGATGGTATTCAATGACATGTTGGCTAAGGAAGAATCTTTTACAATCATTCCTCTGAAGGGGAAGACCCGTGGCGAAGATATTTATGACGTTTTCTTCAATTTTGTAAAAAACTACAAGCTACCAATATATAAATTAGTGTGCAGTTCAACTGATGGAGTACTAGCAATGACTGGAAACAAAAACGGTTTTGTGGCATTATGTCGAGCTAATGAAGATTTGCCTTCATTTTCATTCCTTTGCATTATACTTCAACAAGTTTTGCGTTGAAAAGTCTTAAACACAGAGGAAATTATGGGCATTGCAACAAAAATTGTGAATTCCATCCGTGCACGTAGCTTGAAACGGCGGCTCTTTAGGTTGCAGTGGGAAGATATAGAGAGTCAGCTGAACACACTGATTTAGTTTTTCTTACGGACGTCTGGTGGTTGAGCCGCGTAAAATTCCAGTTAAATTATGATAAGTATGAGGCTGGATTATCAAATATTTTGGGACTAAATGCGTCTTTATGATTGCAGTAAATTGGCAAATATTGCATCATTTATGAGTTATCCTTTTTCATTTAAAAACATTGAGGAATTAGCTACTGAAATAGCAAGTCAGTTCAATATGAACTCATGTTCTGTTGAAATGCAGATTATATTAGATATACATCTCTAAGCTACAGCATCTGATACAAATTTCTGGTTTTTTATATCTGAAGATAAATATCCGAATCTAAGCCGCCCTTCAACTGACGGCAATGTTTGGGTCAAGTCACTAGTACAAGTCTGCATTTTCTGAAATAAAGATAATCAAGTCAAAATATCGGAATCGACTAACTGACGATCGTATGTCATCATGCTTGCAATTAGTACTCAGTGGCTACGTACCATCTTATGAAAAGTATGCTGAGGACATGCAGTGCCACGCTTCAACATCCAAAGTCACTCCTTAGTTAAGTTTAACACCATATGTAACTCTTTTGTTTTGAAACAACCAATAAACTCGCAGTTTTGAATAACTATGAGTTTTTTCATTGATATTGTATAGAAGAACCTAACAAAACCTAACCCAAACCTTGACTAAAATAATGTATATTGTGCGGAAAGCTAATATCTATATATGCTTTGGTACGTAGGTAGGTAGGGTGTATTGAATATGTAAGACAACCCTGCATCACACATACTTCCAGCCTCTCAGAGTCGATCGTTAGTAGTCTAAAAATAATGAGGTAGATCGCCGGCAGTTCAAGTTTGAGCACCCCTGTTCTAGGCAAAATGCTATCCGGAACCAAACTTACAAGTAACAATCTACCTGACCGGAACTGTGAAAAAAATATATACAATTGGTTATCAATTTTTGATGTTGTGGGGAAACTCAAAGTGGTTCCTTAATAGTAACTGCATCGATCGATATAACGAAAAAATTGAAATTTGTGATTACACTCAGCGAAATCAGATCAGTCAATCATTTACAGGAAATTCGATTCAAAATAAACATGTTAATAACGATTTCCGATGTAACGGAAGTGCCGCTACCTCAAAAATATTTTGGCAGTCCTGATTCCGTCGACTAGGGTCTATTCTTAAATATTTTGATTCGTGGTAAGTATGTTGATCGATGAAGTTAGATACATATAACAGATATATATACATAATAATTTTGAATCAATTCGTGCGTTTCGCTCATCAACGTCCATTTCATAGCGCAACTTTTGCGTTTCTGCAATATGAGTGATGGTGTGTAAGCAATAATCAAAGATTTTGAAATGAATTGTGAAAATTGTAAATTTGAGAAATATATATTTCGTAAACGGAAATATATTTTATTGTCTATTAAAATTATGCGCATTGTCCCGTCAGTCGGCATCTACAAATAATGAAGGACGCGTTGTCATGGGTGATGAAAGATGTTCATCGAATAATTCTCAGTTCAGTAAATAGTCGAAAAAATCAATTGGTTCAAACATTTCTAGGTTATTGAGTAGTTTTTTGGGTGTCTTCCCTATCAATAAACCTCTAGTGGTCAATTTCTCTCCCTTTGCATCTTGTTTTCTCACACTTACACCTATTCTTATTAACACTAAACAGAATTGTGTATCACTCAACATGACTTCGTAAATTCAGTCGGGGACTGCCAATATTTCATAATATTTTGCCAATATAGTCATGCTAGCAATCAAACAAAATATTGAAAGAAAATTAATATCGCCTCCGTACGATAATACTTTTTGGAACAAATTCAAGGAACATGGGGTCTGTGAAAATATGGTGCATCCTACATTGCGCAATAGGTATATATTTTGTTCGCCGATGGGTCGATTAATATTTTCCCGATATTCATTCCAAGTTTTTGATAATTCAACGAGTTATGTGGAAAGTGGATATTTGCAAATTGACCGTTAGAGCCAAATTTTGTAACCTCAATTCCGTCATTTTGCTATTATTTCAATGTGATCATCAACGTAAAAAAATTGTAATATGTACATAGGATAATAGAACCTATTAGTTTGAAGTATTATTCAAATTTATTAAAATTTTATACAAGACCGCAGTTTTTGAAGTTGTGTTTAGGACTTCTCTCTTTTGTATGTTTTCATGACGACGAATATATTATTCATGTATAACTAAATTTCACCGTAGAGCATCATCCATTTATTATGGCTAAAATGCCAAATGTTTTCGGTCTGCTACCTTTTGAAGTGCTGAACCATATAATGGTATCTTTTGCCAACCTCAATAATGTTATGTTATCGGTTTTTATTTGTGAAGAGACTGATAGTCGAGGATTGATACCGAGAAAATGATGCAAGACAATTGATGCGTAAATTTGTAGTGGCTTCCTCTATTCTATATAACTAAATATATACTGGGGATTAGTGCAGTCATGGATTAAATCCACCCATAGTGAGACACGCCTTAGGGTTCTAGATATACGTACCTACTGGAATTCTTTCCTCATACGAAAAATCTCTATGTAAGTAGTGATGTGGTACATTATGTTTTCGTTGACCATCATGTGGGGAGTAGCTGAACAATAATTCATTGTGATCTTTGAGGCATATATTCGAATTGCTCAACGATGAGAGTCCATTAACTTTTGAAATATAACAGAAAGAGTTATAGGTTCGCTTTCCATATATATATATATATATATATATATATATATATATATATATATATATATATCCGCGATAAACTTCATGAGAGTCTATATATAAACTTGAAACAAGATGAATTATTCAAAATCCGTAGATCAATGAATAATCCTTCCTGACAAGAGCTAGTTCCCAAATCTGCCTGCCATGCACGCAGCCCCCAAGAGCCACAAGAGTGTAACTAAGTAGGATGCCAAGAAATGAAGCGACAGACTGCAGTTTCGCCCTTATTAGGAGATCATCAGTGTCGCATATCGCTTCTCAGCATCCTATCAAGCTACTTCGGGTTACCCTATCGATTCCAGAAAGGTCGCACCTCGTACATACGTACGAGAGTCCTCCTCTATGGACCGAGATGACGATCCCGCTACCGGACTTCGAGAAAGATACGAACAATAACAAGCAGATGTGAGAACGTTAAAAATTCCGGTAGCGGATTCGCCGTCACGGTCCATAGAGGGCGACTCTCGTACGTATGTACGAGGTGCGGCCTTTCTGGATTCGATAGGATACCGCGACGTAGCTTGATAGGATGCTGAGAAGCGATATGCGACACTGATGAGCTCCTAATAAGGGCGAAACTGCAGTCTGCCCCTTCGTTTCTCGGCATCCTACTTAGTTGCACTATTGTGGCTTTTGGGGGCTGCGTGGATGGCAGGCAGATTTGGGAACTAGCTCTTGTCAGGAAGGATTATTCATTGATCCACGGATTTTTGAATAATTCTTCTTGTCTCAAGATATATATATATATATATATATATATATATATATATATATATATATATATATATTATTATATATCTCAAGTTTGAGACAAGTAGAATTATTCAAAAATCCGTAGATCAATGAATAATCCTTCCTGACAAGAGCTAGTTCTCAAATCTGCCTGGATTTGTGAATAATTCTTCTTTTCTCAAGTTTACATATACATTATATATATATATATATATATATATATATATATATATATATATATATATATATATATATATATATATATATATACAAAAGATTTTGAATTATCATCAAGAGTCATTTAACTAGTAAAACCTTTTCAGAGCTATCACCTCCTATGCAGTTCCTTCTTTTGGAATCATTAAATGGTCTAAAACTGATCTAAATGAATTACAATGTCAAACGAGGAAAATGCTTTGTAAATATCATAAGCATCACCCAAAGTCAGCTGTTCAGAGAGTTACACTACCTAGACATCTTGGAGGTCGTGGATTAACTCATTTGAATAATCTTCATTATAAACAGATTTTTCATCTACGTTCCCATTTTCATGATAAACAGAGAACGTCTAAATTACATGATATTGTTGTTGCTTCAGATAATAATCTTACACCTCTGAACTTGACAATGCAAAAGGTAGATTTTGATATATTTGATGATAATTCTAAAAGAGAAAGTTAGATGCAGAAGGAATTACACGGAAAGAACCCTAAAGAATTGAAAAATGATTATATTGATGAAATCGCATGTAATAAATGGTTAGTTTCTGGAGAATTGTTTGCTGAAACAGAAGGCTTGGCGATTGCGATCCAGGATCAGCTTGTTTTCACGAGGAATTATAGAAAACACACAAAATATAGATGATTCTTGCCGTAGATGTGTCTGTTCTTCAGAAACAGTTTTTCATATATTATCATCTTGCTCAGTCCTTGCTTCAACAGATTATTTAGAAAGACATAATGCCGTCGCTAATATTATTCATTTTGATCTAGGAACTAAACATGACCTAATTCCCAAAAGAAAAAATTTTACAACTATGAACCTGAGATTATTTGTGAAAATGACAAATATAAACTTTATTTTGATAAAACAATTTTTTGCAACAGATATCATTTTTACTGATAAACAGAATCAAATAACATATATAATTGATATTGCTATACCCGACACACATAATATACAAAATAAATACAATGAAAAAATTTCTAAATATATGATGCTTGGCGACGAGATTAAAAAATGTGGAAAATGAAAAAATGTTTATTCTACCGATTATTATTTCCACAATAGGTGTTATTCCTAGGAATCTTCACAAAAGTATTGAGATTTTGGGTCTGAAGAAAAATTTGTTTGAATCAGTTACAAAAGATAACAGTCATCAAATCTAGTAATATTCTTCGTAGGTTTCTTTCCGAAAAAAATAATGAGGTAGAGTCATAGGTTTTCTCTTTAGTCTATACTGCTCAGAATCTCATTTCATATTTTATTTATTTGTTTTTATAAATGTAATATAATTAACTGACAATTTTGTCATATTTATATTCAGAGCAGTATTCTATTCGATCGTTCACCACTTCACACAAAGGAAACTATTAATGAGTAACATTCAGTGTTACTTGACTAAGGTCCGTACACTGGATTTTTCCGGGGAGAAAGCTTCTGACACTACTCGTTGGTACATTGATATCATTGTCTGATGATGCTATAGTATGTATATATTCTGGTAGATTGATATATTCTTAAACATTTAACGTTATCCTAATATATAATTAGTCCAGGATATGTTTTGATTATAATCATTGCATGGCAATGGTATTAATTACCGGGTGGTGGATTTATATTTTTCATGAAATCAGTTTGATTGCATTATAAGATATATGGGCAACTCGTCGGGCTGAAACCTCCTATATATATATATATATATATATATATATATATATATATATATATATATATATATATATATATATATATATATATATATATATATCAAATTTTTAAACCTATCTACCGTTACTGTATGCAGTATATAAATTCTGGGCGTGCCTTTTCAGGATTGGTTGCACTGAGTGGACCGGATTCACCGGATCAATATCACCTCTCTCCCGGATATCTATCACTGTGTTGAAATGAGTGTTGGTGCCGCCGAGCTTGTATTCAAATCAATTCTTTCTATTGTCATTATTTTCTTGAATATCACAAACTCACCCATTATTAGAAATGTTATAATCACAGTATATATTTCATTTATCGTCGAATTCCAAACTGCATCATTAGTTATTTAAATTCACTAATCCTAATGTAATGATTACAAAGAATATGCGACACAATTTTGAACTAATAAAACGATTTTCAAAATAGCAAAATGTGATAAAATTTTTAAATAGCAGCCAATAATACCTCTTCAATTTACGGAAATTATAAACATCGGTATTAGTGTTACGATTTCCTCAAAAATTTATGAATGAAAATGTATCATCTGTCCTCAACGACTTCATTTCTCACTCTAGAGATATTCTTTTCAAACTAAGCAAATGTAGATTACTTTCAAGTTACTAAAATTTATACATCTTGTATATTGTAGAATATTATATATTATATATTCTGAAGCTAATAGTACAATTTCGATAAATTATAAGAATATAGGGGAAATATCTTGGTGCTAACGAGCATCTAGTCTTTTATTGTTACTCTGATTTGAACTTAAATTTGAAAGAAAATTCTTAAAAGGCAATAGATTGATGTGAAAAAGAAATCCATATATTTTAGCATCATTGAATATTGAAAATAAATAATCAATTCAATTAAATATTCTCAACTGATCACTCACATCTGAATATATAACAATATTCATCATTGTTCGAATCCCATCTTCAATTAATTAATCTATATGAATTGAAGCTTCAAATTGAAAAGTCAATCTGCAGAATGAATCATTATTATTGACATAAAATAGCAAAATTTTTCAACTGAAAAGAAAAATAGCTTCTGAACTATACGAATGCATTAATATTCAAATTGAACCAATGAAGTAAAGGAAGGAGTACAAATAAATTTTTTACACGGAGAGGAAAAGATCATTAACCATGCATACACTTGAGAAAATATATAACAGAAGACTGAAAAACACAAAAACTCAAAAGTCCTTTCACAATTCCAATACTAACTATCATATTTGTATCATCCCAATACTAATTTGAAGGAGGTTGAAAATAAATTCAGTATTCTGTCAAAAATTCATTCTGTTCAATATTTATATTTTAGATTGAATTTAGATTAAATTTGTTCATAATGTGCTATATTTGAGTTTAAATATTTCCAATTTTGTCATGAGTCTCACCTGCGACCACACATAGCGGTATCAACGGATGATTTTGCGGTGACGCCAAAGCCATAATTTTTTTTAATTAACTTTTGATTTCAACGCAACGAATGATATGTGATAATATTGACTTTTCCTCACAGTAAAGGTATTGAAATCATCGATAAAGTGAGAATTCTAATTTCCTGATTTTATAAGGTTTTTGTGATGAAGAATAGAATAGAAAATATTTTACGGTTATTTGTAACATATGCTTTGCCGTTGTCGTTGATGTATGAGTAAGTATGTAAACACGATAGTTCGCGTAATTCATCACCAATCTTCATGAAATTTTCGTTCGATATATATAATCAAATTTGTGGTTCTCGATCAAGGACAAGAGTTATATTAAATGGGTAGCTCAATAATATTACAGTTTGTTGAAAAATAGACTACTTGCATGAGAGCTATATACAAATCGAAACCAAATTTAAGGAATTTTTATCAGTAATTCGATTTTGATAAGAAAATAAAATTTTGGAAATTTCACCCTGGTATGTAACATTTGAGGTTAGCTCTAGTATTACAATGAAATATATTTTATATGGAGGAATATTGAAATACATGCATTTTAAGTTTAACACGAAAGAAAATTTGCGCTGTAAATTCCTGAGTTTCTTCGGTATAGAAGCAATTTTTCCAGAATTTATGTTTTTCTTCATAGGAAGATACGCAATTTAATGCAGAACTGATGAAAAATGAAAAAGGAATTCAACACATACTATCCTGAGTGTTCACGAAACCAAAATTGATAATTTTGAAAGATTATTCAACCAATAGTTTTTCCTAAGAGACCTAATTCAATCAAAAATCTTATTTTACTTCTGAAGAATTGAAAATTCATTTGAAATGGCGCCTAGTGTCAAAAAGCAATAAAATAAGGAAGAAAAGTTACCTACAGGTGGTATAGGCATACATAATAATCACATTAAATAGGTCATCTTCTTGTGAAGATTTTAAGGTCATCTTCTTGTGAAGATTTTAATCATTTCCATAATTTGGAAATTTCCGATAAAACAACCTTACCTGGTTTTGATGTGTTTTCCCAAAAAATTGATTTTTATAGTATTTTTCTACAAGTTCTAAATTTCTTGAAATATTATGAGAGTATTCATTGAATTTGGTCTCATTCCATAAAGAGTGCGAAAATTATTAACGAAGAAGTTCGTCTACAATATTTTTGGTCGTGAAATGTTAACTTCGACATAAAATTAAAAATATTTTGATAATAAGCGGTACATCTATGAATTTGATTTTGAAAGTGATCCTATATATTTGGAAGAATACACACACACACACACATATATATATATATATATATATATATATATATATATATATATATATATATATATATATATGCAATATTGCTTGAAAAGTTTTTTATCGCCCTGGATTTATTTATGCAACAGTTATAACAGAGATTTTCACATACAATATTAAGATCATAAATGTCTAGTTTGAAACTATCGAAAACGTATAAACTCAAAAATGGTTCACTTTGAGTTAATGATCTTCATGACAACAAACGTCAACAATAACTCAGAGAAAAGGTGGATGAGTATTTAGTCTCTTGAATGCCAGGAAAATAGGGTATTACCAAGAATGGAAATTAGTATGGTCAAACGGTAATCTCTTCCGGTCTTAGAGCTATGAGTATTGTGAGAAATTGGGATGTCATTCATAAGTGCGAACTAGCAGTGCCCGTTTGCTCTAATCCCCTTTGAGAACGGGCCAAAATGGCATTAGACCAGGATTAGGAACGGTACATCGCCCCTTAACAATCGGTGTTTACCTAAAACTAACGTCCCTTACACTCTGTATATATAAACTGTTCACGAACTGGATTGGTGTCGAAAGGATGTGGCTGCGTCAGTCTATATTTTCAATTCAAATAACTGATACATACATTTCAGCATTCAAGACAGATCCGGCTCTGCAGGTTTTAAGGAGTTATATTTTTTTTTGGTATAATTCTGCGCTACAATTATACCAGTAACTAGTGTATTTTGATAATCAATTATTGATCGATGAAAACATTATGAATATTAGGGTAATGTGATCTTATGAGGAAGCATCAATTCCTTCACAAAATGAATGTAACCATTACCGACAAATAATGAAATTCAATTAATCAAAAATTGTCTAAAATACTGGATGCTCTCCAATCGAAATATAAAAGCTGATTAAAAATATATAAGTTCATATTGTACCTTATTTGGAATTATTGATTCAGCTACATTTCAGTAATTTTTATTACTGTCAATAATCATGCTTCTAATGGATCAATAGAACTATTTGTGTTCGATCTATCATGTACTCAATGTTTAATAATAAACTAGACATATTAAGAATATTATAAATTCGAATAAGTTTTGTGTAATATCCCGAAATTATGAGTAAAACTATTGCCTTATTTTGAGAGAAGGCTTTGGTAGACTGAGTAAATATTTCCTTGAAGGTTAAAATGTATTATCAGTTGAAGTTATCATAATATATATTCATATCATTAATTACCCTGTTGTGCATTTATACTTTCAAAGTTTTAATTACATGAACGAATATGTGGGCAACCTCTTTCATACATAAATATTATATCTTTCGAAATTAGAGTGAACATATATTCAACTCAAAAAATTCGTTCGTTAATTTAACCCTTTCATCTAATTATACTTGGTATTTAAATTTAAATTTGATTTTAGATAAAGAATAGTGATTCATAATGGAACGGAAATATTTTCTGTTAATCATAGAGGACTTTGTTTCAGTTTGTGTATATATATATATATATATATATATATATATATGAACAAGTCGATTTAAGCCCTTCACCTCTATTGAATCTCTTCGGGGAGCAATTTATTCCTTAATTTTATTGGATATACCTGTTATCAATAACCACTTAAGAAGAATCAACCAAATAAGCTTTTAATTACTTAAGAAGATTTATATTTATATTCTCATTCTTATTTTCTGTACATTCATTCGTCTGAAGAAGCTACGGTGTAGTGTGTATATATATATATATATATATATATATATATATATATATATATATATATATATATACATATTTATATAAATACAGGGTGCTTCAACGAAAACTAAACAGACTCTATGTCTACCAAGATATTCATTTCTGATCAAAACGCAAAAAACAGGTCAACTTCTGTTTCCAGGGGGACATCTTTTGGGCTACAAAACTTGCCCGAAATATCTACTCCCTAAGCAGGGAATGCAATCCTTGAACATTTTGAGTGAGGAAAATGAGTCGAGTGATGACTCAGAAGAAAGGTGGTATCTTTGTCTACATCGAATTGAACGAATTTCCATTTTGAATCGAAAAGTGTAAAAGATACAGGGTGAGCAACTGAAAGATAGGGAAGACTATTTCCCTGAGACTATTCAGGTTTCAGTGAAATGAAATGGAACAGATCCATGCTGATCAATGGCAGTCATCATCAAGTACCATCCTCATCTCCAACCCCTAGAGCAGGGGTGACCACCCTTGAAAATTTGAAAGAGGGTAGAAGGATCGAGTGATACATCGAAAGAAAGGTATTATCTTGGTCTGCATTCCCGTGAACGAATTTTCATTTTTGATTGAAAACTGTAGAAGATATAGAGTAGAGCTACTGAAAAATAGGGCAGACTTTCTATCGCCCTGAGCTATCCAAGTATTAGGGCAAAAAAATGGAAGAGATTCAATCCAGATCAAAAGCTGTCAACTTCCGAAATCACCCTCATCTCGAATTTCAACCCCTAGAGCAGGGGTAATATTTCGATCCAGTGATACCTTTCAAGTAAAGGATTTTTCAGTAGCTCAGTCTGTATCTTCTACAGTTTTCAATCAAAAATGAAAATTCGTTCACAAGGATGCAGACAAAGATAATACCTTTCTTTCGAGGTATCACTCGACCCATTTACTTACTTCCAAATTTTCAAGGGTGGTCACCCCTGCTCTAGGGGTTGAAATTCGAGATAAAGATGGTACTTGATGATGACTGCCATTGATCTTGGATCTTATCTATTTTACTTCAGTGAAACTTGAATAGTCTCAGGGAAAAAGTCTTCCCCATCTTTCTGTTGCTCACCCTGTATCTTTTACAGTTTTCAATTAAAAATGGAAATTAGTTCAAGGCGATGTAGACAAAGATACCACATTTCTTTTGAGTCATCACTCGACCCATCTTCCCTATTCAAAATGTTCAAGGATTACAACCCCCGCTTAGGTGGTTGATATTTCAGGCAAGTTTTGTACCCTAAAAGATGTCCCTCTTAAAACGAAAATCGACCTGTTTTTGCGTTTTGATCAGAAATGAATATCTTGGTAGATATAGCCTCTGTTTAGTTTTTGTTGAAGCATCCTGTACATTGATTGTGGTATTTCATTCATTTCATGGTTATGACAGTATAACTAGGTTTATTCAAATCTAATTGTCTTTCACGTACTTGAAAATATGATTTTCTTTCTAGGGAAAATAAATAAGATTAAGTTAATGAATCCAAAGATTTCACCCACTATTTGAGAAATTAATTACCTTACAAACATACAAACATTATGTGCCTATTGAACATTCTTGAATATACCTTTGAGATTCAACAACTCACATGTTTTCGCACCCCAGTTAAATAATTTGGGGTCCTATCCTGTTAGAGTCGGAACCGAACGAGGGCAAGTATCGATCTATCAGGTTCAGATACAATAGCATACAGTAAATATATAGTGAACTCTGAATAATGAACCATTTCACAATGATGAAGCCAATTTCTGAATTCATTTGTTTTATATTTTATTTATACATATTTATGTATCTACTGGAGTGGATTATTAGAAAAACATCAGTCCTTGTATGAATCTTATTGTAACATGAAAAAGATTTCGTAAAAGAGGATATATATATATATATATATATATATATATATATATATATATATATATATATATATATATATATATATATATTCTCTTTTACGAATGAAGGAGTTCATTCATTTGCCCATGAATTTGTTCAAGCAATCAAACCGATTTCATGAAAAATATAAATCCATCACCAGGTAATTAATAGAACTGCCAGGCAATGATTATAATCAAAATATATCCTGGAATGATTATATATTATGATCACGTTAAATGTTATAAAAATATATCAATCTACCAGAACATATACTAACTATAGCATCATCAGCCAATGACAACAATGTACACACGAGTAGTGTCAGAGGTTTTCTTCCCAGAAAAATCCAGTGTACGGACCTTAGTCGAGTAACACTGAATGTTATTCATTCATAATTTTCTTTGTGTGAAGTGATGAAACATCGAATAGAATACTGCTTTGAATATGAATGATAGAATTATCAGCTAATTATATTACTAAAGAGAAAACATATGACTTTAGCTTATTATTTTTTCGGAAAGAAACCTACGTAGAATATTACAAGATGTGATGACTGTTTTCTTCTGTAACTGTTCTTCAGACTTAAAATTTCAATATTTTGTGAAGATTCCTAGGAAAACACATGTTATAGAAATATTAATCAGTAGATTAATTTTTTTTCATGTTCCACATTTTTAATCTCGTCGGCAGCATCATATATTTAGCAATTTTTCATTGTATTTATTCTATACGTTATGTGTATCGGGTATAAGCAATATCAATTATATATGTTATTCGATTCTGTTTATCCGTAAGAATGATATCTGGCCTATTGTGATTTACAGCTCTGTTGCATAGAATTGTTTTATCAAAAAAGTTTATATTTGTCGTTTTCACAAATAATCTCAGCTTCATATTTGTAACATTTTTTTCTCTTCTTGGGCATGAGGTCATGTTTTATTCCTAAATTAAAATGAATAATTTTAGTGACGGCATTATGTCTTTCTAAATATTCTGGTGAGGCAAGTACTGAGCAAGATGATAATATATGAAAAACTGTTTCTGAAGAATAAAAACATCTACGGCAAGAATGATCTATATTCTGCTTGATGAAGTGTTTTCTATAATTTCCTGTGAAAACAACCTGATTTTGGATCGCAATTGCCAAGCCTTCTGTTTCAGCGAAGAATTCTCCAGATATTAACCACCTATTCGATGCGATTTCACCAATATAAACATTTTTCAATTCTTTAGGAATGCTTTCCGTGTAATTCCTTCTGCATCCAACTGCCTCCTTTAGAATTATTATCTGATTGACTTGAAATATAGACTAACGATTATTCGAGCATCGTCAACATAAAGATGCTATTGCAAAACTTCAGCCGCGAGCCTAAGTAATCAAAAATAATTAAAACTTCAATCAATCCAAAAAAGATCCAACTGTTCTCCGGAGATTTGTCTCGGCTCCCCCGAAATAACGATATCAAAACTCTAGGATGTTGTTATTTGTTGCGGATCGCTAAGCCCAGCACTATATCTAAAAGAACATATTTTGATTTACGCAATTCGAGTCCTCTTTATAAGTAGTATACGTTTAAGTTCGAATGAAACTTATTTCCAGTACTGAGTCTAAGATAGATTACAGAATTAAATTTTTCGAGCATTACATTTATGCAAAAATAACGGATATTTTCAGAATAAAAACTCTTAATGGCTGGGCACCATTTTAACACGAAAGTAGTAACTAATAATGTAATAATAACTCAAACAAGAACATGAAAATATTGGGACATCTTGATAATTTATACGCCCTTCTGCATAGGGTCACGATACTGTCTTGCCATATTGTTCGTTAATTTTTTTATGGACTCATAATGAAACTGAAGTAGTTTCGTAGAATTTCTTCAGAGTATTTTTCGAAATTATCTGGTTAACATAATACGATTGAATACCCCCATTTCAGTGTTATTTTACATTGCCCCATAACTACACTGAAATATCCCCTCGAAGGTCTCTGAGACTACTAGCGGTGAATGAATACTTCAGAAACATGAATTTTTGTAGATTGGTGATAAAAATATGTTGGTGTACTTTTCTAATTTAAACCTGTTATTTCATCGAATAGATATCATAGAAATTTTCTTTGACTATCTTTCGTTGTTATTTCAATATTTATCTACTGGATGGTTTGAAAGGGTCCTTCAGACCTAAGGCTGTCTGGGGAAAACATTTTTCTCCCTAGAGCATATTAATGATTTTTATTTCATTTTATTTATCCAAGAAAAAATAAGTAACTTGTGTATCAAATTCAAACAGAAAATCTTGCAAATATATTTTTGCTGAGATGATTATGGAAACTTCTAGACTCTATGTCTCGATCGGAAACAAACTATTTTCGAGCTATTCTTATGGCAACTGTTAGTCTCAAAGTGATGTATGGACTGTTCTTGAATGATGAAATCATGATAACATAATATTCTGAATAAATACTCTGTTTATCCAGAAAATATTTGCCGTATTCAATGATTCTATAACAGGATCGAAGTACGATCTTTTCCGTCTACCTTTTTTCATTTCATTCAAACTAGTTAATTTATGAAACTGAATTCTCTCAAATCTCAATTAAAATCATAAGCGATATTCAGCTTAACATCTGAATGGCAAATCGAAATATTTGGTTTTATTTTATGTAGAATTACAAATTATATAATAATAGGTATATAATTAAATCTCCGAGATTTTTTCGAAAATTTTGGAAAGCCAACAATTCGATAGCTATAAAATACCTTTGTGCAAAAATATGAATCGAATCGATGTAATCGAATGCATTGGAACTTGTCATAAAAGAAAAGGCGCATCTCGTACCACAGTCGCCCTGTATTGACCGAGACAGTAAACCCGCTACCGGAGAAAGGCAAAAAACAAAAACAATCAGATGTAAAAACGTGAAAATTCCAACACTCGTAGACCATCTTTCGAATATCCGTGAATCACATCACGGTTCAAACGAGCAAAATAGTCCTGTTGGCTTCAGTGCTCTAGACCTCGTTACCAAGAAAAACCTCCTATCGGTTAATATTTGATAAAACGAATATCTTCGATGCTTTCCTTCGCGAGGAGTATATATGTTAACTTGAGACAAGCAGAATTACTCAGTAAATCAGTGGTGCTCGAACTTAAACTGCTGGCGATCTACCTCAATATTTTTAGAATACTCACGATCGACTCTGAGAGGCTGCAACTATGTATGATACAGGGTCGTCGTACATCCTACCTACCTACCCACTTAGGTAGGGTGTACCGTAGCATATATATTTATTAGCTTTCCGCCCAATATACATTATTTAAGTCATGGTTTGGGTTAGGTTTACTTAGGTTCTTCTCTATAATATCAATGAAAAAAACTCCTAGTTATTCAAAATTGAGAGTTTATTTATTGGTTGTTATAAAACAAAAGAGTTACATATCGTGTTGAACTTAACAAAGAAGTGACTTTGGATGTTGCAGCGTGGCACTGAATGTCCTCAGCATACTTTGCATAAGATGGTACGTAACCACCGAATGCTAATCGCAAGCATGATGAGATATGATTGCGATATTTTGACTTAATTATCTTTGTTTCAGAAAATGCAGACTCGCACAAGTTAGTTGACCCAAACATTGCCGTCAGTTGAAGGTCGATTTGCCTAAGATGCGGATATTTATCTCCAGATATGAAACACCAGAAATTCGTATCAGATGATGTAGCTTTGAGATGCATATTTGATATAATCTGCACCAACATTTTTAACAGAACAAGAGTTCTGCTATTTCAATAGCTAATTCCTCAATGTTTTTACATGAAATGATGCTATATTTGCCAATTTACTGCAATCATAAAAACGCATTTAGAATTGTCCGAAAATATTTAATAATTCAGCCTCATACGTATCATAATTCAACTGAGGAAACCTTGCGTTCACAGACGGAAAAATTTTCAGATGCTTTTTTTCAGTTGATCTATCATAAGTTGCAATTTATATTTAAATGCGTTTACTGCGCTTATCATCTCAATGATAGTTTTTCCTTTACCTTGAAGCTCCAAGTGGTGTCCGTCAAAAATGCCAAATCAGTCAGCCATTTTTCGTTTTCAACATTTGAGTGTCATCACCTCTTTCGTCTAGTAAAAGCTGTTATTTCGGCTATGATTCTTAAAACCTTTCTAGGAATTTTCCGCGACTCAACCACCTGATGTCCGTGTGAAGAACTAAATCAGTGTGTTCAGCTGACTCCCTATCTTCCAACTGCAACTTGAAGAGCCGGCGTTGGAAGCTACGTGCTCGGATGGAATTCACAATTTTTGTTGCAATGCCCATAATTTCCTCCGCGTTTAAAACTTTTGAATACAAAGCTTGTGGACGTATAATGCAATGGAATGAAAAAAATGAAGGGAAATCTTCATTAGCTCGACACAATGCCACAAAACCGTTTTTGTTTCCAGTCATTGCTGCTACTCCATCGGTCGTTATGTACACTAATTTTTATACTGGTAGCTTGTAGTTTCTCACAAAATTGAAGAAAACGTAATCTATATCTTCGCCGAGGGTCTTCCCTTCAGAGGAATGATTGTTAAAAATTCGTTCTTAGTCAAGATGTCATTGAATACCATCCGAATAAAAACACACAGTTAACCAGTGTCTGTCATATTGGTGGATTAGTCGAACTGAAAAGAAACTAGCTCTTGTCAGGAAGGATGATTATTCATTGATCTACAGATTTTGGAATAAGTCTTTCTGTCTCAAATTTACATATGTAGACTTCTCGCGAAGTTTGTCGCGGAAGATATTTGTCTCATCAAATATTTACCGACGGGAGGTTTTATCCCGGAAACAGAGGCCCAGAGCACCATTTCAGCGGGATTATTTCGCTCGTTTTGTTCCGTTGATGTGATTCATGGACCGGCGAAAGATGTTTCCCAAGTGTTGCAATTTCTAACGTTCTCACATCTGTTTGTTATTGTTCGTTTCCTTCTCGAAGTTTGATGATTTTTGAATAATTCTTCTTCTCTCAAGTATATATATATATATATATATATATATATATATATATATATATATATATATATATATATATATATATATATATATATATATATATATATATATATATATATATATATATATATATATATATATATATATATATATATATATATATATATATATATATATATATATATATATGATGTGCAACTCCAATTTCCTGGTGTTCTTTGCGAGATGGATTTTGACCAGGCTGTTGACAGATATTATATTTGGCATAACAGTTTTGAAGAAAACAGCAATATCTGGCCTATTATGTGCACTGGACGGTCAGTGGTAATAGGGTTGTCCCAGTACAATTTATAATGTTGATCTTCCATAATCGTTTCCGGCGTGTACAAGTGATTTTTCATCTTCACCTTTCCGAACCCGGCGTTGCGTTATGTAGGTGAAAGATCTTAGCCAAAGCGTTATGTCGGTTGAGATACTCTTTGATCGCTAGAATCGGACAAGATGAAGTGACATTCTGTATTGACTCAGGATGACGTGAGCAACGCCGACAGAGGTCTGAGGGAATAGCAGGGCCTGTAATGTGCTTCTGGTTTGATCTGGTTGGCACGACTTGATCCTGAATGGCTAGTAGTCTTCCTTCAGTCTCTGCGTACAAGTATCCCTTAGTCAGGTAAGTAAATGATTCCTTTGTCACCTTTGAGACTTTTCGGATATCGCCTTTGACATCCATTCCTCTTGTAGTTTACCTAAGGTACGACTTGTGAATTTGATTCACAAGTTTGCGCAATTCCATCATTAACCAGTCAACCAATCCGAATGAGTGGATGATGCTCCGGACTGCCCAAGTGTTGAGTGCAGTTACCATAGCCTTTGAGTTCATCCCTGATTGAAGCACTCGCCTTATCCGGGTAAATAGCTTCGTCCCTAACTTCAACTGTTTTTTGATCCAGAGCTTGTTGAGTACCTAGACTTTTGTAAACTGTTTCTAGTGGTAGTGCAGATAATACACTCTCATCATATAAGGTTATTCCTAGTGTTGCATTGACCACCTTTCCCCTTTCAACATTCAGATCAACACATTTTTCGAGTTCAAGCTCCATACGTATCGCTACACTGAATGCCTTTACCATTTCTAGTTGCCTCTTCATCTGATCTTTCGAGCATGTGTAAAGTTTGAGGAAAAAACCATAGAGGACTTAGAGTATCCCCCTGAAAAACACCCCGTTTGATAGAAATTTCATCAGTGTTGATTTCCCCTGATTTCGTCTTCATTCGGATGGATGTCCACCAAGTGCTCATCAGATGCTTCAAAAGTCCCTAATACCCTGTGACAGACCGTACATACCCACTCAACAACCATCTTTGGCAGTAGATGAGTAATGCCAAGCGTTAAATCTTTACTGATATATTCCCCAATGTAGACGCGATCACAGCCCGTAGACAGACTTTTGTAGCCACCCCAACTGCACCACAGAAGAGCTGAAAGAATTAAAAACATTTAGAAAAGATGAGGAGATCATAATTCTTTCCTCGGACAAAGGGAGCACAACAGTGGTCATGAACAAACACGACTACGAATCAAAAAAGACGGACATATTAGCAGATTCCATTTACAAGAAGACCAAACATGACCCAAACACATACCTGGAGAACATAACGAAAGCAAAAATCTCCGCCACTCTGCTGGACACTGTCTTGAAGAACCAGTTGATTTCAAGAGAAAAATCACCTCGCTGTCCAAAGATCTAAGGACTACCGAAAATCCACAAACCGAACATTCCTCTCCGACCTATGGTGGTGCTCCGTCGATGCACCACTCCAGAAGCTGGGAAATTTCTACTACTTACAACCTACAGTTAGAGAAGCCGAGTCCTACATAAGCAATTCAGCCGACTACGTTGAGAAGCTGCAAAATATCAAGACGACATTTTAGCTAGTTTAGACGTAGTATCGCTATTTCCCAACATCCCTGTCGAAAACACTTTGGACACCGTTTGCACCGACTACAACTTTCCATCATACATAATAGATCTAACGGAACACTGCTTGAAAAACACATATTTCAGTTACAAAAGAGAATATTACAGACAAATTGATGGAGCACCTATGGGGTCACCAATATCACCAGCAACAGCGAATCTATTCATAACAAGCCTGGAAAGAAAAGCATTAAAAAACGCAAAACTCACACCGACGATCTGGCTGAGATACGTCGATGACATATTCATAATTTGGCAATACGGAGAAGAAAAACTCAACGATTCGTACATCATACGAACCAACAACACAAAAAGATAGAATCCACTGTCGAACTGGAATCCAACGATCAACTTCCTTTCCTGGACGTTATGATACAAAAACACTTGGATGGCAATTTAATCTTCGATGTCTTCAAAAAACAGACACGAACCGATATTTGAACGGAAATTTGCATCTTCACCCCGCACAATTGAACTCAGTGATAAAGACGCTCATACATTTAAGACGCTCGTACATTTAAGATGCTCGTACATTTAAGACGCTCGTACATTTAGAACGCTCGTACATTTAAGACGTTCGTACATTTAATACGCGGGTACATTTAAGACGCTCGTACGGTCGAAAACTCTATGTTCCCCAAACAACATTCACGAAGAATTAGAACGACTAACAGACATTCTTAAGAAAAACGGACATGACAAGAGAGCAATACGAAGAGCCATCAAAAACGAAAAATGCCATAACGAGGAAGGCGACGAAGAAACCAAACCGATAAGCCTTGCCATCCTACCAAACTTCAAAGGAGGAACCGATAAAATAGGAAAAATTCTTCAGAAACACAACAAATATAGGTATACATCTCGGAAACTATTTGAGATAGAAGCCGAATTTCTTCTGATTATTGTTTTATAAGTATGTGTGCATTCCTTAAAATTATTTTAGTACATACAGGGTGTTCCATTTTTGCTCCAGGGACAAACATAGTTTTTTTTTAAATGGCACGCCCTGTATTTTTTAACATATTCTGATTATAATTTGGATGTTCTCTTCAACGATATCTGTTTTGTGCTCAAACAACTATCGGTAGATTTCAAATTAATTAAAATATCGATAATTTCGGGAATTTGGAAGCTTTTCAAAAGTTCTCAAAAGCCTCATTTCGCATAATTTACGCATGCTATTCTTTTTTCTAGAGGTAAAAGTGTTGTACCTTATTATCAAATGAAGAAAAAATTCTTTTTTTACCGAGTTTCCTAGTAACCCGGCGAAAATGAAATTTTTCAAACATGAGAAACTTTTTTTTTTCAAATGTAACACCCTGCACCTTTTTTTCACGTGTTTTGTTACCACTCAAATAAGCTTTACAACGAAACCTTTTTTTCAAAAATCCGATGGAGATTTCCCCGAAAATTTCGAAATTAGTGTGAGGTTTAGGTATTTCATGCAATGTTGATTAAATTCAGACATTGAAATATGCAAATTTCAACACAAAATTAGATTCTTTGCTGTTCAATGAAACTTAAACATCAAAACTCTCAAGGTGTACCGAAATTTCTTCACAAGAAAAGATTCATTTGCGATATTATCATTTAAGCTCAGAGCTAAGTCATCACTTAATTGAAATTACTCAGTTCGAAATTATCTCAATAAATGTTCAAAAAGTCAAAATATCAAAAACGTCGAGAATTTGGAAGGTTTTTCAGAATTTCTCACAATCTTCATTCCGTATCATTTGAGTGTGACAATAATTATTCTCTGAAGAAAATATGTTCCTCATCATCGAAGTATTGGATCAACTGTTTTTTCATACCCAGTGTTCTTGGTGATCCAACGGAAATAGAATTTTTCGAGATAAAAGAACATTTTTCTTCTAAATGTAACACCCTGTTCTTTTCACTGAACTTGTATTACTTTTACAATTGCCCAAAATATTCCGGAATTATCATTAAGAAACGAAATTGAACTGCTTGTCGTGAATGAAACATCCACTGAAAAAAAAATGCAAATCAAAATCATAAACACCAATTTAATTCTTTTTCAATAAGTTTTCAAATCAAATTAGAAGTTCGAAATGTCCCCCATTTTGACGTATACATTCTCGAACACGATTGTTAAATGATTCGGTCACTCTCTGGAGAACTTTCGGCGTTATACTCCTAAATGCTTCTGTAATTTTCTCCATCATATTTTCCCTGGTTGTTGGAGGGTCTCGATATACCCTCTCTTTAACATACTCTCACAAAAAAAAAATCCAATTTATTCAAGTCCGGAGACCTAGGAAGCCATCCTACAGGACCTCCACGGCCTATCCAATTGCCCTCAAACCTATCATTTAAAAAATTGCGGACATTGCCGCTGTAGTGTGCTGGTGCTCCATCGTGTTGGAACCACATACTGTTTTTCATGCTTTGGGGAACATTAATAAGCAGAGGCACCAGATCATGCTGCAAAAAATTTAAATAACGTTCGCCGTTCAAATGTTCTTGGAGAAAAAAAGGGTCCGTTCTCATAATCAGCAATTTTACCACCCCAGACATTTAGAGACAAACAATGTTGGTGGTCAACAGTTCTCATGAAATGAGGATTTTGAGTTTCATAATGATGAAAATTATGCCGGTTCACCAATCCATTCTTATGAAAGGTGGCCTCACCAGAGAAAAGTATCCCACTGAAAAAATTCGGTTGATCTGCTATTTTATTTAAAGACCATCTACCTTTCCTTCAGTCTCTCGAATGCCTCTTTCCTAGGATGTCTACTGTTTGGGTAACGTTGGGAATAAATGAGTGACGCCAACAAACAATTCCACTCACCTTCTCCCAAACAATAAATCATATTAATTAACTCTTCTTGGGTAAAATTCATTGTTGCATACTATTCTGTATTTCTCACTTAGACTCACTCATATGACGTTGGCATTATCCAATTAAAAACTGTCAAATCTTGGGGCATTGCGAGTAAACCATAGAAATAAGTCTTCTATGGCCACATGTGGTTTAAACCACAGACTATCGAACAATATTTTCTATCTTCATGTGGTATGCCCATATAAGTCATACTTATCTCTATGGTTTAATCACAAGTTGGATATGAGAAGAATGAAAGAGCTAAGCGTATACTCAATGAGGAGAATAGCATGCAGGTTGTTTTGAGCGCAGTAGACTTTATGAACATCTATTGAAGATTTCGAACTAGTAATTTCGATTAAGTGAAGACTTAGCTCTGGGCACAAGTGATAAAATCGCAAATAACTCCTTTCTTGTGAAGAAATTTCGATACACCTTGAGAGTTTTGATGTTTAAGTTTCATTGAACAGCAAAAAATCTAATTTTGTGTTGAAATTTGCATATTTCAATGTCTTAATTTTATCAACAGCATGTTTATTGCAAGAAATACCTAAACCTCACACTAATTTCGAAAATTTCTGGGAAATCTCCATCGGATTTTTGAAAAAAAGGGATCGTTGTAGAGCTTATTCGAGTTTTTCATGTTTGAAAAACTTCATTTTCGCCGGAACACTCGGTATAAGAAAAATTTTTTTTCTTCATTTGATAATAATGTACAACACTTTTACCTCAATAAAAAAATATATTATGCGTAAATTATGCAATATGAGGCATTTCAGAACTTTTGAAATAACTTCCAAATCCCCGAAATTATCCATATTTTAATTAATTTAAAATCTACCGATAGTTGTTTGGGCACATAACAGATATCGTTGAAGATTGAATCAGAATATGCTGAAAAAATACAGGGCGTGCCATTAAAAAAAATCTATGTTTGTCCCTGGAGCAAAAATGGAACGCAAAGTATGTACGAAAATAATTTTAAGGCATGCACACATACTTATATAACAATAATCAGAAAAATTTTGCTTCTATCTCGAATAGTTTGCGAAATATATAAGTTCCTCGCCTTATTGACTCACCTCACAGGACCAGGGTTTTTATATATATATATATATATATATATATATATATATATATATATATATATATATATATATATATATATATATATATATATATATATATATATATATATATATATATATATATATATATATATATATATATATATATATATATATATATATATATATATATACTTAAAGAATCACCTTGAAAATGCCTCTTTTGATTGGAATTACTTCGGATTTTAACCATTGTTTTGAAATATTCAAATGAAGATTGGTTCTCCAATTTTTCATTACAAATTCAAGAAAAGACGAAGTGTCTTATCAATTTTATAAATTTCCAAAATTTCTTGAAGCCATGAATGGGAGAACTATCAAAAGCCTTTTGGTAATCAATGAAGGCTGTATGAATATTTCTCTTCTTAGTTTGAGCTTGATTCAAAGCAACAGAATCAATTACAAGTTGCTCTTTAGTACCAAGGTGTTTTTTTCTACATCCTTTTTGTTGTTCGGAAAGAATATTATAATTCTTCAAATGTGCATAAATTTTTTGGGTAATACATGCAGTTAGAATTTTATATATTGTTGGAAGGCAAGTAATTGGTCTATATTGAGACGGATCCATAGTATTATCACTTCTCGGTTTTAAATAAGTAATTCCTCGTGTGAAAAATAAAGGAGTAGCTGAGGGGTTCTTTATTATAAATGAAAAATATTCAGCCAATTTTTCATGAACGCAAGAGAATTTCTTGAACCAAAAGTTATGAATACCATCAACACCTGGAGATTTCCAATTTTTTGTGTGTTTAATAATTGATGTTATATCGTCGTTTGAAAATTTTTCAAATTGCATGCATTCTATTTTAGAAAATCGAGACCTTTCATTTAAAATTCAACTTGCATTGGAATTGTGCTGCCTTGGCACTGCCCAAATTGAAGACCAATAATCAGTTAGAATATCAATTTTAGGAACTCCATTTCCAGAAATATTTTCATTTGAACCTGAAATAAATTTGTAAAATGTTTTTCATTATTTTTGAATAGTTTGTTTTGGAATTTTCTATCTGAATTTATTTTATATTCACGTAGTCTAATGGAGTATACTGAAAGTTTTTGTTTTAAAGTATCGATGTATTCTATCAATTGTCCATTACTTATCTCATCATTTTTATGGGTTTTATATTTGAGGAATATATTTCCAATATGTGCCATAAGTTTTTTTGATCGATTACCTCTGGAATATTGAGTCAATCTATATGTATATATATATATATATATATATATATATATATATATATATATATATATATATATATATATATTTTTTTTTGATTGAGGAGGTTACTTAATGAAAATCGATATACATATTTTCAATTAAATAAAATTAAAGTATTTAGATTTTCACTATATTAACAAAACTATAAAACTATGACCGGTTTCACTACACTGTGGCTTCATCAGTTAGATACATCTATCATTGAAAAAAAAATATATATATATATATATATATATATATATATATATATATATATATATATATATTATATTGATGAATTGAAATACTTTATCCTCATTTTATACAGGAGTAACTCAAAAAATGATTGCATATTGAAATTCTAAAATATATCTTGGTTTTTCAAATGGAACACCCTGTATTTTATTATTCATGTCAACTCGTAAATATTGTGCTATATTTTTGCAGAAGTAACCTTGTCTTCATCTTCGATCATTTTCGAAATATTCGTTTATGTGTGAAATTTTTTATGAAAGTTTTACAAACCGTATCAAACTCATCAACATACATCATTATTCGCACAGAAATTTTTCTTTTCTCTAATGATTCAAGTAGTAAAAATGAAACCTAAACAAGATAATTCTTTTAACAACGATAAAATCAAGATGATTAAAAAGTAAATCGAGGTATGTGTTGACATTTTTTTTCATTTGTGCCTTCTGTGAGGTGTCCGGACATATCATACTGTGAACTTATCAGTGTTTCGTTATCAAACATTGTTTAACTGAGGTTTGAACCCAATTTTCTCAATAGACTACCATGAAGTTCTCCAAAGCAGAAATGGTTGATATGATTTTTATTCTGTGTGAGTGCGATAGAAATTCTTTGTTGGCAAGTAGAGTTTATGCACAAAGGTTTCCTGATAAGAGGCATTCTAATGCAAGATGCTTTGAAAAACTTCTAATTAGATTTATCGAAACGGGTAATATCGCTACCAAAAAAACATGAAAAACCAAAAACTGCTACAGCTGAAGACAACCAGTTAGCAGTTTTGTTGACAGTGACAGAGGACCCATAGAAAAGCCAAAGAGAGATCTTTCAATTACTAGATATAAGTCAAACATCCGTCCAGAGAGTCTTGAAAGTGAATAAATTTCATGCATATCATGTACAGCTGCACCAGGAACTGAACAATCAAGACTATGAAAACCGAATCAATTTTTGCAATTGGGCAACTGAAAAAGGAGCGGAAAATCCAAATATGTATGGGCTTGTTAACAGGCACAACTTTCATTATTACGCCACGGAAAATCCATACCTCATGAGACGAATAGATCACCAGCATCGTTGGTCCTTGAATGTATGGGACCGTATAGTAGATGGATATCTAATTGGGCCGCACTTTTTCGACGGGCACCTCAATAGTGAAATGTATTTAGATTTTCTGCAAAATCATCTACCAATGTTAGTTGCCGCTGTACCAGAGCATATAAGACGAGATTTGTGGTTTCAACAGGATGCAGCACTGGCACATTACTCACATCAGGTTAGGGAGCATTTGAATCATGTATTTCCAAACAACTGGATAAGACGTGGTGGTCCTGTTAGATGACCAGCTAGGTCTCCGGACCTTACAAGTCTAGATTTTTTCTTGTGAGGTTATATTAAGGGCATCGTTTACCAGATTCCTTCTACAACACAGTACGATATGAGACAGAGAATAGTCGATGCCTTTCAGTTTGTTAATCCGCAAATGTTGTCGAGAGTTCAAGAGAAGGATTGAGTTGTGTCTACAAAGAAACGAGCAACAATTCGATTACTAACTGAAATAGTTCAACACTTTGTAGATCATCACCAAATACCAATCTATTACATATTCATACACGACTACATTACAATATCTCCATTTCTCTGATCAAGTATAATGATATGTACTAATAAACTCTTGTTTCGCAACCTCTGATTTTATTTTAGTTCATTTTTTTATTTCGAAAATGGTCGAAGATAAAATGAGGTTACTTCTGCAAAAATATAGCACAATATTTTATGCGTTGACATGAATAATAAAATACAGTGTGTTATTCAATAATTTTTTGAATCACTCCTGTATAAAATGAGGATAATCTATTTCAATTCATCAATAAAGCTATCCTTGGGTAATAAGAAATTGAAAGGGAAAAAGTATTCATCCTCTCTGGCCGAAGGAGCATGCAAAGATGTGAGAGACCATTTTCATGAATTTTTACGGAAAAAAAAATATTGTGACGAAACTACTCACCAAAAAAACTTATTTAAACACATTATAGCAGAGTTTAGGCTACTCGTAAATCTGAAACAAAAAAGTTGTCTTCCAATCTGAAAAAACCACCCAAGATTATTTTTTATAGAAAATTGGGACATCCTGTTTACTGCAGAATGATTTGCTGAAGTAGATTCTTACTTTCTGAATACAATACCGTCCGAACAAAAATGAAATCTTCAAGAGTGTACGAGCTACAGAGCGCCGCGCCACTGGTGAATCACCCAGTATATATATATATATATACCGGACTTCGAGAAAGATACGTACATTAACAAACAGATGTTAGAAATTCCAACACTTGGGAAACATCTTTCGCCGGTCCGTGAATCACATCAACGGTACAAAACGAGCGAAATAATCCCGTTGAAATGGCGCTCTGGGCCTCTGTTTCCGAGATAAAACCTCCCAAATATCAAATATCTTCCGCGACAAACTTCGCGAGGAGTCTAGACGCGTCTTCGAGAGAGATACGAACAATAACAAACAGAAGTCAGAACGTTAGAAATTCCAACATGGGAAACATCTTTCGCAGGTCTGTGAGTCACACAACGTTACAAAACGAGCGAAAAAATCCTGTTGAAATGGTGCTTTGGGCCTCTGTTTCTGGGATAAGACCTCAAGTCGGTAAACGTTCTTACATCTGCTTGTTATTGTTCGTATCTTCCTCGAAGTCCGGTAGCGGGTTCACCGTCTCGGTCCATAGATGGTGACTCTCGTAGGTAAGTACGCGACGCGTCCTTTCGGAAATCGTTATAGGGTACCCCTAGATATACACGGCGCATGCTTATCTGTTCTATTTAAACTTAACGACCATTGAGGTATGATTTTTATTATCAAAATTTTCGGAGTTATAGGGTCATCTTCTTTGTCCAAAAAAATTACTCCGATTTGAGTAAGATCATGACTTTTTTCAGTTTGATCAAAAAACTGTTAGTTTTCAGGTATGGTACATTTCGATGCTTGTTATATACCAACTTGTCTTAAAGAAAATGTTCAAATACGAGTTCCTATAATTTTCATATAGTAGTATTTCTTACTTAATTCCAATGTCATTTTCTATGTTCCACAATTTCTATGTAATGTTCTATTAATTTTGGCTTAAGCTTGACATTCCGAAATTATTTATTATTTGAAAATTTGTGTATATTTTTTGTTGAATAGAATGACGAATAAATATTTGAACCAGGATTTATTCATCATTCATGGTCAATGCCAACAAATAATGAGTCGAACTTGTAGAACATTTAACGAAAAGTCGAGTACTTTTCGTTAAATGTTCAATCAAGAAAATTGCAATTTTTTTTTATACATATATCTCCCGCTTATGGATATAATCTTAAAGAACGGATGAACTCCCGGAAATATAATAACATATAATGTTAATGGGACAAACCAAAATGATGTAGCAATGGCAAATGGTTTCTGGTCTCCAATATTCATAAAACCAACCGTCGTTGTAAGAGAAGCGTATGGTATCATCAAAATAGTTATTAATCACAAAGCAGCCTGACGCCCTGGACCTGGCGGCTTTATTTCCATCAAACGAAGCGCTTTTTCAACAAATCGCCTAATTAATAAAAAACGCCGGTGTGCAAAAGGGAATCTGATACGAAAAAAAAATGGCATTTTTGTAATGACCCTCTGGCGAGAGAGAAATGATCGCGTGCTTCATCAGTGCGAATAACTTAATATCGAATGTGACAAGTATGATTGATTAAAATCAAACGACTAACGGATTCTCATTTATTACATAATTCAATTTTTTATGATAGTCTTGAAAAATATTCTGGTTGTGAACATTAAATGTCGAAAGAAGTTTGAAAGATTGAATACTGAAATAATGGATACCTACGAAGTTTTTCTGGTTTCAGCAGTTTAAAGACACTTTTGCAGAATGCGAAGGTGAATCGTTCGATTCTTATTGAAATATTGAAAGCTGAATTGAATGTGAAAATTCAAAATAGTGACTATGCTGTTATATTTTGAAGAATTGGAACTGTTTTCGTTTTTTATTTCAATTTTTCTATTCATGGAGTTAACTATTTTTTGTTACAAAATGGAAATACAGATTTCTCTGTTATTAAGTTATCTAAAAATACTGATTAGATATTTGAGAATCAATAAATAGTAATAATCAATAAACTATCAAACAACAACCAGTAACGATGTCGTATATATTGAATCTGAGCCTGTCTCGGTATTTTGAAGAATCCAAACTCGGAAATATTATTCATGCTCCACAAGTAATTTTTTTTTTCCTTTCGCTAGCATGCCCGAAATAGATAAAAAAAATTGTGAGAAACTCCCAAGAACCCAAAATTTTTTACCCAAAAAATGTATTACTTGAAAATAATATTTGGCAAATTAGAGATCAGAGCAAACACTAAAAACCAAAGAAACGTTTGATGAGTGACATCCGTTTTCGTTAACTAAATTGGCGAACAGGAACTGATCTTTAATTTTTTAATAGGGATATTAGATTCGTGATCGACAAATAAGGTTGTAGACAGTTTTCAGAAATATTTTATCTCACAGCTATTCATTCATTATATCTCAAACATAATAAAAAATAAAAACCATTAATATTTTGAATTTAAATACCATTATTCTGTTTCTGTCATGGTGACTGTACATATACTTCACGGTCTACTGAACAATAAGATTTTTGTATTGATGCAAACGTTAATTTTCGTTCTTTTTGACGTAATATTCTCTAAATGAAGCAAAAAATATCCTGAATTGCTCTTTTGCTACAATTGAACAATAAAACACATTAATCACTTATTGGTGATTTATTTCTCCTTGCAGGTCTAATCCACTGTTTCCGTAATTCTCCGTTTATTGGCATGTACGCAAACACATTAATCACTAATTGCGTTCATGCCAATAAAAAGAGAATCACAAAAACAGTGGGTTCGACCTGCAAGGGGAATTAAACTACCAATATACATAGAACCATTTATATTATCGTGAAGATCTTTTTGATCTAAATACTATTGTGACGTAATTCTGAGATATATTAACAGCCGTCTGATAGATTCATACATTTATAGGAAAGAGTGTTTCTAATTTCGATACCAAATGAGATAGAAAACTTTAAGTAATGTTATCATTTGAATTTATTGTCTCAAATTGTCACTTAACTAGGTATGGAGTGTCTATTTAGTGCGCAATCGGTCCATAATTATGTTTTTGTTGAATATATTGAAAAATTGATTACAGATGAAAGTTAGACTCTAATTTACTGCATATCCTTAAATTATTTTAAAATAAATAGGAGATCCATCACAGAGATTCATATCAAAGTTATAGTTCTTAAAATAGGACTTCCTATGGTTCTCACCGTTTTCGAACGTTTTTACATGAATTAAGTTTTTTCAGATCAGTGTATGACTTAGCTGATACTTTTTTGAGTTAATTAATATTTTGTGAGAATATCTTTTGTACCCACTGGAATCGTCTCATAATCTCAACTCTAATACTAAATTCTTCTCATAATCCTAAATGTCTATGAGCAATAAGTAATTGTTGATACAACTATACAGGGCGTTCTGTGATAGGTGTCAAATTATGTTTAGGTTCCCACCTCATTATTTCTCTGATTTCGAATGGAATACCTGCGTTTATGTTAGCAACTGCATATGAAAGACAATTTCAATATCAATTAAAATGCATGAAGTATTCATATACCTATTGTGAATAGACTCAGAAATAAAATTGATTTTGAATATTATGCTCATAATCTTATCAAATTGAAACTAACATTCTGAAACATGGTTCAACTAAGAGCAATATTCGGGAAAAAGTTAACTTACGCGCGCGATGAAAAATTTTCAAAGTGTCTATTTTCTTCTCGCTTACTCACTTCAATTCGATGCACCGTGACAACGTATCGAACAAGAAAGCAGAGCATAATAAGGAACCATGTTTGAAAAATATGAAAGAAATAAATAGACAGTGGTGTTAATCTATTTGCAGGAGAATGAAAATTTGGACAGTGGTTGTTTGAAGGTGAGTTTTTATTTTTAGTACATATTAAGTAATTATTTATTTCTAAAATAATAATTTTCAGTTTGCCATCTACCTGGTAAATGGAAAGTATAAAATGGATTCACTGTGAAAATATTAGAAAATGAAATAAGTGAATGAAGAAGAAATTAAGTAATAGCAGTAAGTGAGAAGAATAACAGTACAATTAGTTAGAAGTGAATATTGATGTTACCATCTACGCTTTCCAGTAATAATCATAGTAGATTAATTTGTACCTGAGCAAGTACATCAGAATGATTAATAATAATTATGGTTCAGACAGAAGAATATTCTGGAAAAGATGTCAATCAAGAAATAGTAATGAAGGAAAGATATCGAATGAAAAAGGCTTCGAATTTACCTGCAATTATTATCATCAGAGTCAATTGAATATATTTTTGGGGAACAACCTGAAATTATTCTCTTTTACACAAGTCACACTTCAAAATATACAGTCGAGAAAACGGCCGAACTAATTATTTTGGATTGGAGTTTACCATCACAACATTGAAAAATAAATATTTCCCATTTAATAGCGAACCTAGTTCGTAGAGTGAATTTCATGTTCTGTCACAAATTGTTAACTGCAGTTTTATATCTTCTAAAATATTTGAATTAGCAATATTTCATGGAAGGCATTTTTGAGAGTCATTAATTCATCCGATTTTGAAATGTACAGTTTTAGAACATCGATCACTGTATCTTCATATCTGATCAAACTAGAATTATGAATTTTAGTGAGGTAATGTTTCGTAGTAGTGGGTAGTTTTTGTGTAATGTGCTATGGCTTGATGATTCTAAGAAATACGGAATATTAGTTTTCGCAAAACACGATAAAATGAATATTCTTCCGCCTCAACTCGCATTATTATGGACGATGCTTTTGCAAAAATGAAACTGAATGTATGTATTTATGAGAGAACATTATGCTCTTCTCGGCAGTGTAAAGTGTATTCCTTTTCTACTACAGTTTTTGTTTCGAGCTTATTTAATGATTAATGTCGTGTAATTATCTATGATATCAAAAAATTAGGAAATAGTATAGAACAAATTAAATTTTCATTTCACTTGCTTGTATAGTTCCAATACACGTGGTCTCCATACACGTTTACATTCATAAGACAACAAAGCCGTAAGATAGAAAACATCTCACAAAAACCTAACCTGATAAATTATTATTAATCAGTAATTGAAATAAAATTATAGAACCTACCTTTATCAAGCAGCCAATTTTTGAGAAACAAAATACTTTGTACAATGAACAGGAATAATTTACGTAGGGAGAATAGCTGGCCACATATCGATAACATATCACTGGATTTTATCGAAATATAGCGAATTATCCCAAATTTCAGAGAGAGCTGGAGGTTGTTAATCAGACTCACTGCATTCAAGAATTTGAATTAATCCTTTTGGAAGATCTTTACTGTAATAATAAGGCCAATAAGGACTCCTGGTTCTTGGTTTGATTTTTCAAGATCGAGAAAATCTCCTAAATCTGAAAGTGTGTGTGGATTGGATGAGATGGAACTAAAAAAACTAATGAAATTTGGAATTTCCTTTCTCCTGAAAACATATTTTTGAAGCGCATGTAGATCATATGCATACCAATGATATATATATATATATATATATATATATATATATATATATATATATATATATATATATATATATATATATATATATATATATATATATATATATATATATATATATATATATATATATATATATATATATATATATATATATATATATATATATATATATATATATATATATATATATATATATATATATATATATATATAGGGTTTTACCCTGACGAGTTGCCTATATATCTGTTCATGCAATCAAACTGATTTCATGAAAAATATAAATCCACCACCCGGTAATTAATACCATTGCCAGGCAATGATTATAATCAAAACATATCCTGGAGTAATTATATATTAGGATAACGTTAAATGTTATGAGAATATATCAATCTACCAGAATATATACATACTATAGCATCATCAGACAATGATATCAATGTACCAACGAGTAGTGTCAGAGGCTTTCTCCCGGAAAAATCCAGTGTACGGACCTTAGTCAAGTAACACTGAATGTTACTCATTAATAGTTTCCTTTGTGTGAAGTGGTGAACGATCGAATAGAATACTGCTCTGAATATAAATATGACAAAATTGTCAGTTAATTATATTACATTTATATAAACAAATAAATAAAATATGAAATGAGATTCTGAGCAGTATAAACTAAAGAGAAAACCTATGACTCTACCTCATTATTATTTTCGGAAAGAAACCTACGAAGAATATTACAAGATTTGATGACTGTTATCTTTTGTAACTGTTCAAACAAATTTTTCTTCAGACCCAAAATCTCAATACTTTTGTGAAGATTTCTAGGAATAACGCCTGTTGTAGAAATAATAATCGGTAGAATAAATATTTTCTTCATTTTCCACATTTTTTAATCTCGTCGCCAAGCATCATATATTTAGAAATTTTTTCATTGTATTTATTTTGTATATTATGTGTGTCGGGTATAGCAATATCAATTATATATGTTATTTGATTCTGTTTATCAATAAGAACGATATCTGGTCTATTGTGTTTTACAGCTCTGTTGCACAGAATTGTTTTATCAAAATAAAGTTTATATTTGTCATTTTCACAAATAATCTCAGGTTCATATTTTTGAAATTTTTTTCTTTTGGGAATTAGGTCATGTTTAATTCCTAGATTGAAGTGAATAATATTAGCGACGGCATTATGTCTTTCTAAATAATCTGTTGAAGCAAGGACTGAGCAAGATGATAATATATGAAAAACTGTTTCTGAAGAACAGAAACATCTACGGCAAGAATCATCTATATTTTGTTTGATGATATGTTTTCTATAATTCCTTGTGAAAACAACCTGGTCCTGGATTGCAATTGCCAAGCCTTCTGTTTCAGCAAACAATTCTCCAGATACTAACCATCTATTCGATGCAATTTCATCAATATAATCATTTTTCAATTCTTTAGGTGCTTTCCGTGTAATTCCTTCTGCATCCAACTTTCTATTTTAGAATTATCATCAAATATATCGAAATCTACCTTTTGCATTGTCAAGTTCAGAGGTGTAAGATTATAATCTGAAGCAACAACAATATCATGTAATTTAGACGTTCTCTGTTTATCATGAAAATGGGAACGTAGATGAAAAATCTGTTTACTATGAAGATTATTCAAATCAATTAATCCACGACCTCCAAGATGTCTAGGTAGTGTAACTCTCTGAATAGCTGACTTTGGGTGGTGCTTATGATATTTACAGAGCATTTTCCTCGTTTGACATTGTAATTCATTTAGATCAGTTTTAGACCATTTAATAATTCCAAAAGAAGATGTAAGAATAGGAACAGCATAGGAGTTGATAGCTCTGAAAAGGTTTTTACTAGTTAAATAACTCTTGATGATAATTCTTAGTCTTTTGTAATATGAACTTCTAATAATTTCTTTAGTGCTGCTATGGTTAATTGTCTTCTCTTGACAAAATCCAAGATATTTATATGTATCTCCTTGATGCATTGGCTCGATTTCGATATTGGAAATCTTTATATAATCAGAGGTGATCTTTCCTTTTTCAATAGAAAGATTTTTACATTTTGGAAGCCCAAATTTCATATGAATATCATTGGAATAGTTGAAAGTAATCTCAAGTAGACTTTTTAAATGAGATCTGGTTCCGGCATATAATTTAATATCATCTAAATAAATTAAGTGACTTAATTTGAATTCAGTTAATAAACTCTTTATTTTGAAGCCGAAACTAGTAGCATTTAATTCATGAGATAATGGATTGAGGCAAAGACAAAACCAAAGAGCACTTAAAGAATCACCTTGAAAAATGCCTCTTTTGATTGGAATTACTTCGGATTTTAACGATTGTTTTGAAATATTTAAATGAAGATTGGTTCTCCAATTTTTCATTACGAATTCAAGAAAATGACGAAGTGTCTTATCAATTTTATAAATTTCCAAAATTTCTTGAAGCCATGAATGGGGAGAACTGTCAAAAGCCTTTTGGTAATCAATGAAGGCTGTATGAATATTTCTCTTCTTAGTTTGAGCTTGATTCAAAGCAACAGAATCAATTACAAGTTGCTCTTTAGTACCAAGGTGTTTTTTCTACATCCTTTTGATGTTCGGAAAGAATATTATAATTCTCCAAATATGCATAAATTTTTTGGGTAATACATGCAGTTAGAATTTTATATATTGTTGGAAGGCAAGTAATTGGTCTATATTGAGACGGATCAATAGTATTATCACTTTTCGGTTTTAAATAAGTAATTCCTTGTGTGAAAAATAAAGGAGTAGCTGAGGGTTCTTTATTATAAATGAAAAATATTCTGCCAATTTTTCATGAACGCAAGAGAATTTCTTGAACCAAAAGTTATGAATACCATCAACACCTGGAGATTTCCAATTTTTGTGTGTTTAATAACTGATGTTATATCTTCGTTTGAAAATTTTTCAAATTGCATGCATTCTATTTGAGAAAATCGAGACCTTTCATTTAAAATCCAACTTGCATTGGAATTATGTTGCCTTGGCACTGCCCAAATTGAAGACCAATAATCAGTTAAAATATCAATTTTAGGAACTCCATTTCCAGAAATATTTTCATTTGAACCTGAAATAAATTTGTAAAAATGTTTTTCATTATTTTTGAATAGTTTGTTTTGGAATTTTCTATCTGAATTTATTTTATATTCAAGTAGTCTAATAGAGTATACTGAAAGTTTTTGTTTTAAAGTATCGATGTATTCTATCAATTGTCCATTACTTATCTCATTATTTTTATTTGTTTTATTTTTGAGGAATATTTTTCCAATATGTGCCATAAGTTTTTTGATCGATTACCTCTGGAATATTGAGTCAATCTTCCTAAATCACATCTGATAGAAGAAATTTTACCTTCTAACCTTTTTTGCCATGAAGGTTTTTTCTTGATATTATAATTAGATCCAAAATTTTCTAATTTGTATCCAGAATGTTTAACTACTGTAATAGCGGCACAATATATAATCAGATGAAGTGTATAGATATTCATTACTTTAACAAGTTGCTTTGGAAGAATATTCTTATTAAGCACGTTTATACAATCGAAAATTTTCTTTGAATAATGAATTTTAGGAAGTTTAGGTCTTAAAGTTGGGTCAATATTTTCAAATAAATTCATTTGATTGAGAAATAAATTTTCTATATCTTTGTTATCATTATTTTTAGATGAATTTTCTGATTTATTTTCGATGCTTTTCATGAATGGGACTAGGTTTTCATCTGAAACTTCAAAATTTAAATGTTCTTCTTGTTGAACGTTGTTTTAATTGATTTCAATTCTGATTCAGATATAAAGTTTCTATTTTCAATATACCGTCTTTGATTCGCAATGCTTTGTTCTGAAATACAGCAATTGGGAATTTTTCTTTGAACATATTATATAGTTTAGACATATAACCTTTTTATTTGTTCCATTATTTGTTATTTTGTAATAACAAAACATAATAAATTTATTCATTTCATACGTCCATTTCATGCGTTTTATTTTTTATTAATTTTGTGTAGATCTGAATTAGGTGATGAAGTTATGATAAGATTAGAGGAACAAGGTGATTCTACATGATTTTGAAAACAGTCATCAAAACTTTTGTTGTTTGAAGAATAGACAGAACAAATAGAAATGTCAGAACCCTTAGATTTACTTCGTGTATGATATGAATGTATAGTTTTTAATATATTATTCCTACCTTCATTTAAGTTGTTTACCTTATCATCATATTCATGATTAACGGGCCCAGAAATATATATATATATATATATATATATATATATATATATATATATATATATATATATATATATATATATATATATAAGGTGCATTGGTAGAAACAATGCAGAAATTATTCTGAAGAATTTAATATATCTAGGATCACCTTTCCTATAATGTTTTTAGGATTTCGATACAATCTCGTATACTACCGCTTAAAAATCGAACTGGTAGTATGAAAATGTTTATCTATTGAAAGAAAGTTTATTGAGAGCGGAATTTCTTATTAGGAAGAATATACTATGAACTGTATGCTGTCTCCTCCAGTTGTTGCTCTCTCTGATCTGCGTTAGAGGTGTTACCTTGACATTGCGATCCTTGTCAAAGACATATGCGTTTCCATTGTTGTTCAGCAAGGTGAATTGATTTCACCAGTAATTGTGGATGCCATACGATCCTGGAGTAGCCCATTTATTGAAGTTCCGAAGTACCTGTCTGATGTTATCCTCCGATATCTGTATTTCTGGCATTTCGTTCCGAGGGGTCTCAGATATTACTTCCTCGAGCCGGTACGCGTTATCATTGTGCGGGGTTCATTCATGGTTTCCGGGATCGGCGGTTTTCCGTTAGATTTAGGTTGCTCTTCAAGGCCTCGAAAGAATTGTTTTTGATTTTTATAAAATGGACCGTTTTTCGTAAAGCGCTTGACTCGCTCGTTGTAACGTCAGGCTCTGTTTTCTAGCGGTTTCACCTTTTGTTTCATTAGGTCACTAATAACAACGATCCTTTCCTCACTATTATAATGCATTATGTGAATTGAAATAGCATTAATTATCACGAAAATCTAGCTATCAGAAAATACACAAACTCTAATATTACCAGCAAACATGAAATCTTTTAATTACAAATCTGACAAAAATCAACTGGGTGCCATTGCTACAATATTTTAAGAGTTGAAATTATCCGAATTAAATATGTATAATTAATTTTAACATTTTACTACCAAGTGAGTATATATTTCCTTCAAATGCTAGCAGAGAAATCGTTGTTTGTAAATACACACAAGTGCATGTCACAATGTGCATATATTATCGTTTCAAAGTTGCCACGGTAATTTGATTATTACCTTGCGGTTGTTTTTTGTCTTTTAATGAGTAAACAATCACTTTTCGCCAATGAAGGGGAAAAATGCTTAAATTTGTATGTCTCCATAATTAGTTGGACAGTATTTGATTAATGAATGTTACTCACATAATTCGAAAATTTATACAAGACAATTATATTTGTTATGAATGAAAATATTCGGCAGATTCGTGATCTGTGATCATTAAAATACAACGTGAATATGAGAATGATTTGTAACTATATTTAAGCATACAGTTTATAGTATATTCTTCCTAATAAGAAATTCCGGTCTCAATGAACTTTCTTTCAATAAATGAACATTTTCATACTACTAGTTCGTTTTTTAAGCGGTGTTATATGAGATTGTATCGAAATCCTAAAAATCATTATAGGAAAGGTGATTGTAGATATATTAAATGACCATTTTCTTCAGAATAATTTCTGAAACTATCGAATTGCTTCTACCCAATGCACCTTCATAATGACTTTGAGCAGTGGCAATAAAAAACAAATAGCTTCTCGTAAGACCGGTTGCGGTGACTAATTCGTAAATTGCTCTAATTGAATTCTAAAAACAATTTAAATTTTAATTGGGAATATCAAAAGGAACGGGACATTAAATTAGAGACGATAAGAAAGAAACTTCTATAAGAATTATTGTGTTTCAACGCTGTTCTGCCTAATATAGGGGATTATTGTTTGTTCTTTCAACTGTTGTTCGTTGTTTCATTATATTATCGTTCCATTTCTTCCAATTACAGATGACGTCAGTATATTATTGGTTAATCAAAGAGATAAGTATAGCTGTTTGATGATCATTCTATTAATTATGCTCATCATAAATTTAGATTCTCCCGTTTCATATGACTGAGCTCTGTAGAAGTATCAATTTTTATTTATTCTCGACCATGACTCCATTACCCGTTTCTCTAACCTGCAAGTGATTATTGAATTTGAAGTTTCCTCATTTTTCTCCTTGCTGAATATAAGAACTTATGTGGGTAAAAGATACACTATATTTTATCAAATTTTCACTATTTATTCTTTAGGTACACGACTAGTTTCTGATATTACTCAATTTTCAAGTATTTATAGTATATAACAGTTTCGGTGTTTATATATTACAGCTGACTCAGATGGGGGTGAGATTAGTATAGATTAAGTAATGGGGAATTTTTCCATCTAATTTATTGTTGAGTGTTTGATAATGTAGATTTTCTCTAATTTTATTAATTTTCGCACACTCTTTCTTTCATTGCAGATATGATGTATTTTTAGGTTTTCAGAACTTAAAATATGATTTGTGTTTGTGATGTTCGAAAACGCACAAATTTTTGTCTGTATGTGTATGCGCTCTGAAATGAGACTCTACCGGCCTACATAACATGCAGTACCTTCAATGCATCCCATATTGTACAGTCCAGATTTCTTGAATTTATTCACTTTGGCTTTGAATTGAATAATAATTTTCCTAGGTTAGATGTGCCGGTGGAGGGAGTTTTTTATTAAATTTGGGGAAATAATTCTGAATTTTCGTGGACAAATGTCCATTATAAAACAGAGAGATAAATTTTGCTGTTTCTTTGTCTATTAAGGGGTATAGAAGTATCGAAATCCTGGTATTATTATGTTTCTTTATAGTTTTTGCAATCAATTGTGCTAAAAAATGATTATTCATGGCTATTCGTTTGTTTCAATTATTTCTAACTCAAAGTTGCTCTCCCACATTGGTACTGTAAATGCTCTGTGGATCATGGAGTTAAAGGCTGCAAGATCATGATTTAGGGGACTACATGAATCAAAAGAGATTATGGCATCTGTGATTGTGTCTCTACTGAATATTTCAAAACTGATATCATTATTATTGATTTTAGTTATGGTTAAGTCTATAAAGTTAATAGAACCGTTCCATTCAATTTCGGAAGTCAATTCAACATTCTTATGGATAGTGTTTCAGAAATTTAAAAATGGTTGTATTTGCCTATCCGTTCCTTGAAGCCCAACTAAATTATCATCCACGTATCTAAGCCAGAAGATTATATGTTGTTTTGCCTGGTCATTATACAGAATTTTTGTATTTTCTAAATGGTCCATAAAAATATCGGCTAAGACATGACTGAATGGTGAGCCCATTGGTAAACCAGAATTTTGAGTCATATTTGAAATATCTTTATTTCAGACAACTTTTGAAGATACTGTGTATTTCTGGGCAAATTAATCCATTTATGCTTCTATTGTCAAGGGTGTTTTTTACAGCATGAAGACTTTCATCCCCTGGAGTGGTTTTACATATTTTTGTCAAGACACCAATTTCAAGGGGATGATGTTGTTACCTATAACATATTATAATTTTTGTACTAAGTCTAAGGAATTGATTGAAGTGTGTTAGGGTGAAAATTCAGAAATTTTTTGAACTTAATGTTGAGATATTTAGCCAACTAACCTGTAATGAATATGAAACAACAGGTTGTATCGGATGAACTTCCTTGTGTATTTTAATGGGTCCATACATTTCGGAGGCGTTGACATTCATGAGGATAACTCTATGTGCTTCATATGTTGTTTTGATAAGTTTGTTTCGGTCGTTGATGCTGTTTTTTAAATGTAGAACATATGTTTTTGTCGATTCTTTTCTGAGGGTTAAGACATCTAGATTATAGCTTGCATTTTGTTTTCATATTATTGTTATGCAGATTTTGCTATTGCCTTTGACTGCTTCGGCGAACACTAAGATTTCATTTTTCTTCTTGCTGAGAGTTGTAAGATTATTTCTTTGTCATTGTTCGAGCAACGATATGAGAAGCTACACAAGAAATTATACGAACTAACCAAAACTAAAGAAAAAAACTAAGTCTAATTAACTCACCACTCTCAATAGTAACAACACTAAACATAACTTTTACCCGAGCAAGAGGAAAACCTACTTAAGAAAGGGTTAAAATACACACCTTCATTAACACCGCCTAAATAATATAAAGATATGATAAAGAAATCATCGGCGTCGAAACAGAATTTAACATCTCGAAAAATCTGGAAATAATTAACAAACCTAAAATAATGAACATCACTCAAAAAACGAACATAAAAACAAATAATAATGACGAAGAAATGATCAAACAACTTTCATCCAAGATGGTGAATGAGAACCTAGTGTTTGCCGTAGCAGACATGCATATTTTGCATAAGCAAACAACATTACGAGAACAAAATTCGAGATATACCATTTAGAAAACTCAAAAATTTTTAACGATGATTAGGCTAACAAACATGTGACCTTCTGGTTTCAATACTTGGATGATATTTTAGTTGGGTTGCAAGGAACGGATAGGCACGTACAACATTTTTTTATATTCTTGAACACTATGCATAAAAAAAATTAATTCACTTCTGACATTAAATCTAACGGTTCTATAATCAACAACACTTTTCACAGATGACATAGTTCTTTTTGATTCATGTAGTCCCCTACATCAGGGCTGCTCAAACGGCCGATCGCGATCGGTCAGTCGATACCGAGTACTTTTTGAGTAGATCTCGAGAAGAAAAGAATTTTTAATAAGTAGGTAGCAAAAATTTATTAAGTAATAAAATAAGACTCTGCTAGCGGCAAAAGGAGGCTTTATCAAAGAAACTTGTGGAAGAAAAGCCGTGTTTTTTATTTTTGCTGCTTTTCTAGCAATTTCGGGAGGCGCTTTTGACGGGAACATTCGAGACTTTCCTTCACGCTGATATAAATGTTGCGCCTGCAGGAATTGGAGTCATTCTGAATTGTAACTTGAAGGCAATACCACGTCGATACAAAGTTTATTATTAAATAGTACAAAATGAGTGCAGCGAAGACATTTGAAACGTATCATTTTAATAACGATTGGGAGGAAGAACTTTTCTTCTCTATGGTGAAAGATAAGTGCATTTGTCTTATTTGTCGTGCGTCAGTTGCAATACTTAAGCGTGGTAACTTAGAGAGGCATCATAAAACAGTTCATAAAAACTATGAAAAGGATTTTCCGCCACAGAGTGAATTAAGGAAACGAAAATTATAATTATTATTATATATAGATTTGTCATCTTGTTTGAAAAAAGAACAAACCATGTCCACAAGACCAGCCAAACAATCAAAAGCTGCTACGATCGCGTCATTTAAAATATGTCATATATTGGCGAAACACAAGAAACCATTCGAAGATTGATCGGTTATGAAGGAAGAATTTAATGAAGCGGGTGAGACTTTATTTGGAGATTTTAAAAATGAAACAGAAATCAGGTTTGCTGTTAGAGAACTTCAGTTATCTCGTCCAACTATCATGCAGATAAACTATTACATTATATCATGAAATGATAAAATGTACATACTTTTCTTTACATTTCGGCGAATCCACCGATATGACGGACACTGCCCAATCATGTAGTTTTATTCGGACGGTATTCAATGACATGTTAGCTGAGGAAGAATTTTGACAATCATTCCTATAAAGCGGAAGACCCGTATATATATATATATATATATATATATATATATATATATATATATATATATATATATATATATATATATATATATATATGACGTTTTATTCGATTTTGTAAAAACTACAAGCTACCAATATATAAATTAGTGTGCATTATAATCGATGGAGCACCAGCCATGACTGGAAACAAAAACGGTTTTGTGGCATTGTGTCAAGCTAATGAAGATTTCCCTTCATTTATTTCATTCCATTGCATTATTCATCAACAAGCTTTGTGTTCAAATGTTTTAAACACGGAGGAAATTATGGGCTTTGCAACAAAAAATTGTGAATTTCATCCCTGCACGTAGCTTGCAACGGCGGCTCTTCGAGTTGCAGTTGGATTCAAATCTTCACACGGACATCAGGTGGTTGAGTCGCTGAAAATTCTTAGAAAGGTTTCAAGAATCATTGCCCGAAATAACAGCTTTTACTAGACGAAAGAGGGGATGACACTCAGATGTTGAAAAACGAAAAATTGCTGACTGATTTGGCTCTTTTGACTGACATCACATGGAGCTTCAAGGTAAAGGAAAAACTATTATTGAGATGATTAGCTCAGTAAACGCATTCAAAAGTAAATTGCAACTTATGATAGATAAACTGAAAAGAAAGCATCTGAAACATGTTCCGTCTATGAAAGCAACGATTCCTCAGTTGAATTATGATACGTTTGAGGCTGAATTATCAAATATTTTGGGACAATTCGAAATGCGTTTTTATGATTACAGTAAATTGGCAAATGTAGCATCATTTATGAGTTATCCTTCAACATGTGAAAACATTGAGGAATTAGCTACTGAAATATCAAGTCGGTTAAATATGAACTCATGTTCTGTTGAAAATGAGTTGGTGCAGATTATATCAGATATACATCTCAAAGCTACAGCATCTGATACAAATTTCTGGTATTTTATATCTGAAGATAAATATCCGAATCTAAGGCAAATCGGCCTTCAACTGACGGCAATATTTGGGTCAACTTACTTATGCGAGTCTGCATTTTCTGAAATCAAGATAATTAAGTCAAAATATCGCAATCGACTAACTGACGATCATATGTCATCATGCTTGCGATTAGCACTCAGTGGTTACGTACCATCTTATGAAAAGTATGCTGAGGACATGCAGTGCCACGCTCCAACACCCAAAGTCACTCCTTAGTTAAGTTTAACACCATATGTAATTCTTTTGTTTTGAAACGAAACAACCAATAAACCCACAATTTTGAATAACTATGAGTTTTTTCATTGGTATTATAGATAAGAACCTAACTAAACCTAACCCAAACCTTGACTAAAATAATGTGTATTGTGCGGAAAGCTAATATCTATATATGCTACGGTACACCCTACCTAGGCAGATAGGTAGGGTGTATCGTGTATGTACGACAAGTCTGCATGACACATAGTTGCAGCCTCTCAGAGTCGATCGTAAGTAGCCTAAAAATATTGAAGTAGATCGCCAGCAGTTCAAGTTTGAGTACCCCTGCCGTAGATCATAAACTTGCAGCCTTTAACCCCATGATCTACAGAGCGTTTACTGTACCAATGTCATGGAGCAACTAAGTCAGAAATTAATTCAATCAAACAAATAGCCATGAACAATCATTTTCCAACACAACTGATTGGAAAAACTATTAATAAACATAATAATAACCGGATTTTGAAACATCTATACCCTGTAATAAACAAAGAAACAGGCAAAAATATCTCTCTGAGTTATAAAAGACATTTATCCACTGAAATACAGAATTAGTTTCCCAAATTAAATATGAAAACAGCCTTCACTAGTGCTCTAACCTAGAAAATTATTATTTTGTTTAAGAGCCAAACTGAAACACTTAACAATCAATTAGATAAAATAATTCCCCATTACTTGCCTTGCAGTAATATAAATACCGAAACAGTAATTTTGTATAAACCCTTGAAAAGTAAGTACCTAAACAATAAATATTGAAAATTTGATGCAATATGGTGTATAGTGTATCATTTACCAATTTAAGATGAATTTTCATAAAATAAATCAATCAGAAAAACTTTCAATAAGACCTTATAGGAAACTAATTTTAGATTTCTGTAAGTGAAAATTAGTTTGTTGAAACATAAACCTTCAGAAGTATTAATCTTATACCCCTTCTTTAGGGCATTGAAAAAATAGGTTCTCTACGACAAAGGTAAAAAAGTTGAGGATCTAAATTGAAAAGAAGGTTGTTGACCTCATATTTTAAAAAAAATTTTTCAAACATGCCACTCTTCGCGATGTAGATATAATGTTGGTACTACAATTCTCAGGCTGATGATAAATTCGGTTCGGATAGGTACTTACCAAAAGGGTTGAGATTATTGAATTTAAGGAGGATCGGAAAATCATTCCTCGAATCTCATATTATTTTGTTCTACAAGTGCTCAAATAAAGAAACTGTTCACTTTTTCACATTTTCTTGGTGGGAGCATCCATCTCTCTTGAAGGGTTAGATTTCCAAGTGTGTAACTATGTTAGCTTTCTTTTTTTGTGCTGTGATTCTGTTTCTTCTCTGACTTGTTTTTTCCATTGCATCATGGATATTGTTTCCCCTAAAGTTCTAGGTTTCATTTCCATGATCTCATTTATTTCATCGTTTTCGCGTGTTGTTATAGTTCTAGGTTTTTTTCCATGACCTTATTTATTTCATCCTTTTCGTCTGTTGTTTTCTTCTATTGTTTTATTTGCTAGTTCAGTTAGGTTAAGTTAGGTTAGATCTCATTCATTTAATTGTCTTCGTGTGTTTTTACGGTTCTAGGTTTTATTTCTATGATTTCATTTATTTCATTGTTTTCGTGTGTTTTTATCCTTTCTTTTGTTTTATTTGCCAGTTCGGTTGTTTTGGTCTCTATTTCATATCTTGTCTGTTCATTCATTATTGTGCACTCGAAGCCGATGTCAGTATCTATCTGTATCTTTTGTGATTGACTGTTTTCTTCCTGGTGCCATATTTCTTCAGCGTATGTGTGGGATATGGAATTAAAAATCTTAATTTTTTTCTGCGTTTAGTTTGCTTGAAATATTCAGAGATGGGTATAGCTGAGTATGCAACTCTCTTGTCGTTTTTACGTTCTCCTGTACTAGGTTGTTATAACCGATATTTTCATCTGGTTTGATTCCTAAATATTTTGTTTCTTTTTTCCATTCAATTGTTTTCCCTTGAGTTTATTTCTCATTCAATTTAGTTTATATTCCTTCATACTGTTTTCGTTTTGTTTAGATTCACTTTTATACATCATTTTTCGAAGTAGTTCGTTAGCTGGTTTATGTTTTCTTGTAATTTTTTGTTATTATCTGTTTGTTCCTATTTGATACGAAGATTACTGTATCGTCGGCGGATTGAGCTATTATGTTGTATTTCATTTTGGGCATATTTACATATATATGTTAAGAACAGGGTCCTTAGAATTGATCCTTGTGGAACGCTACGTTCTCTTCACTGTTGACTTTGGAATGATGTTGGTGAGCTTTCTTGGGAAGTGTGTCATTCTCATCTTGTAAATCGTTTTTTGTGCCACTTTTCGTTGAATGCTTTTGCAATATCCATCAATACTGCACCAGTTTGTGTTGATATATTCATTTTACCTCGATAATTTTTGCCAATTTGTATATAGTTGGTATTATTTTCTGCAGAATTTTTGATCCTTTTGTATAGTGTTATCTCCATTTCCTTGCTCAAGGCAGTTAATAGGCTCATTGGTCTATAGCTACGTGCTTTGTTTGTTAGTTTTCTTGGCATGGGTACCATCATTGTTTGTGCTATTTAGCATTTTTCCAGGTAGCATTCGGTTTTTAGTATTCCTCTTACTATTTCTCCTATTTAATAAATTTTTTTTTGATCGCTTGGGTCCAGATCCCGTGGATACAAAATTCTTTCTTTGTGTTTGGATTTGCTGAGCAATGCTTGTTACCTCATGTATATGCGTCAGTTCTGCTTGGGCCATTACTGCTATAATCTCTTGCTGTGCTATAATTTTCAATCTTCTCCCACTGACGATGTTGTTTCTGTTGTTTCCATTCTTTTTTTTCTCTTTAAAATCTTCTGCTGCTATAGTATTTCTGTTGTGTCTGTATAGTTCTGTAATATCTCCTTCGGCTATATCTTTGATTAGTAATACTGTATGCAAGTTAAGTTTTGCTCTCCTTGTTAGCACTCATATGCCAGTTTCTTTCCTATTCTGCATATTAACTGTTGGTAGTCCTTCGTGAATTACTCCGTAATTCACCAATAAGGACGTTCCTGTCACTTTCATTTATTGAATAGTTTCTGACTTTCAAGTTGAACGTTCTGCAATAAAGTTTCGCATATCATCATTACGTCAATTTTATTTTCTTTTAAGAATATTGTCAATTCTTGTCTTGTCGTGATGACTGATTTCGCGTTCCAGAATGCAATTTTTAGTACTTTCAGTTCTGTCTCCATAGTATTTACCTTCGTTGAAAAGTCTGATGAGTTCACTTCATTCTTCTTAGAATACTACCTTTTTAATCGAAGTTGGGTTCATTTCATTAACGACAATAACCATTTATAATATGGCCATCTTCTTGGCTATTTTTTTTCCATTTTATTTTCGTTGTTCAGGACGGGCTTTCTAGGTTTCTGTTCTTCACATCTTCTTTCATTTTCTGTTCTCTGTTTTTTCTTGTTTTCTATTGCTCTTTAATGCCAGATATTTGTTTCGGCTATAGAAGTTGGTCTCATTCAATCTACAGTGGCTAGCTTTTCGTTGGGTTATTTGTTTTTTTCAGTTATCTATTGCATATCTTTGCGCATTTGGGGATAGATTCTCCAGATTTTTCAGGCTGTTGTACTGTGGCCTTCTTTACATCAAATGCATCAGAAAGATTCGTGGTAGTTTCATCTGTTCATGAACAAATAATTGGCGGCGATGGGATTGTGTAACTTCCATTCTCATTCTTCGGCTTTTTAACTGGATTGATAATCTGCAACATTGCTCCAATAAATCGAATATTGACTGGTATCATTTCCTTCCTCTCTTTCATGTTATACAATATCCTTGTTCCTTTAAGTCGTTAGTTCTAATTCTTTTGTTATAACTATAGTAATATTTCGCTTATACTGAAGTACATTGGTGTAGAGCGTTCGTTTTTTCCGTCTTGAGTAGCTGAAAAGCTCTTCGGTATTCATTATCTGTTCTTCGTTCCATTTGTGTTCCTTGTTGAATCAATTTTGATTTTCTGCACTCAGTTTTCTGGTTCCTCAACCTTTTCTGTGATGTTTGTCCCAGTTTGTCTGCTCTTCAATTATTCATTCAATAATACTCTTTATTTTAAAATAAATGTGAAACAATATTCATAAAAACATTATCATGTCTGTATCACATCAGTGATTGTCCACGCTGAAGTGAAATATATGAATATGGTTCTAAATCCAGCAGAAGTTTGTATATTCCAACTTTTCGAAGTTGGTTTCAATTCTCAGTCTTGTCAGGATTTTATTGAAATATTTAGTGCAGCTGTATTCAGGGCCTCGTTCGTAGAGCTCTTCTGTGCATTGGATACTTCAGCTGGGTTGTAATTTGTTAGGGTTTTCTCTTGGAAACAATTTCTATTTCGAAATACAAAGAGCAGGCATTCCTGAATGTGAATAGCTGTTAAAGTTCGAAGTCCATTTTCCCGAAACTTATCTCGACAAGAATGTTTGTATGCCATATTCAACACAATGCCTAATGCTCGCTTCTGAGTTTTGAAAACACTGTCAATGTTCGCAGCATTCCCGAAAAGAATGATTCCATATCTCAATTTTGACTCGAAAACTGCTTGATATATAATTTTAAGTGATATATTTACGTATAACTGCTAGTGAGTAACAAACAGAACTTAACCTTCTTCCCAGTTCCGCAATGTGTCTATCCCAGCTGAGTTTTTCATCGATATACATGCGAAGGAAAAGCGTTGATTTGTCAAAAGATTCCTCAGAAGGCCCAATATTGAGCTGTTCTGGTGTGTCAAAACCTGCGTGCGTTGTGTTGAATTAACCAGCCTTTGTTTTTTCAGGATTCATGGAGATTTTTAAGGAACCAATTTTTCGAGTATTGTATTGTTGTTTCGGCTAGTGTTGTGCTTCGGGACATGTTTTACCTGTGACCAGCAAGTTCGTGTCATCAGCAGTTATAATGGATACTGAGGAGTCTATAGCAATGATATCTTCTAAATCATTCAGGAATAAGATGAAAAGACAGGGCCCAAGGATACTCCCCTGCGGTACTCCTAACTCAATATGCGCGGCAGCCGAGCAGATTTGATTACCATTATGTGTAATAGACACTCTTTGTGTCCTGTTAAGAAAATACGATTTAAACCATTTTAGAGAAGTATTCCTCATGCCATTTCTCACCATTTTACAAAAAAGATGCTCATGATATAAGCTATCGAAAGCTTTAGATAGGTCCAAAAAAAGTCTTATAATGATCTCGGAGCTTTTCAGGGATGACAAAATATTTTTGATGAAATCGTAAGTTTCAGTTAGTGGTGACTTGCCTTTCATATATCCATGCTGGAAAGCCAAGAGGAGCTCATGTTTGTTCAAAAAAGCCATCAATTGCTTGCAAACCTCCAATTCAAAAAGCTAAGAGAAAGACGGCAGAATACTCACTGGCCTGTAGTTGTCGATTCTGTCAGTATCATCCTTGTTGTGTATTGGTTTTACCAGTGCATGCTTGAGTTGGTCGGGAAAGACGCCATATTTTAAAGAGTTATTAATGATATATATGTAATGGGTTTCACTATTTCGTTTATACATTTCTTCATTACTGTCGTAGGAATACCATCAACTCCACTACTTAATTCTTCAATGTGGAACATACTTTCAGAACTTCATCAGCAGTTACTATTTGGAATGTTAAAGAATCTTCGTTTTGGGGTACGTTTTGTGTGAAAATTTAATTTTTGAGACTGCTCAATAATTTACTTGCTCCTGTTGCGAAGGGATCATTGAATTTTTGTGCCAGGGTCATGTTGCTCTTGTTTTGAGTTCCTCTAATTTCATAAACAATTGGATTTATTCTCACAGTTTACTATTCTTTGTTGATATTTCAACTGCCTTTCTTATATAAGTAGTTCTCCAAACACAACATTTTTCGTTTTGCATGTATGCAAAATATCCAACCTGATCTTACAGTTTCTCAGCTTTGAACTATTTGGGATTATTGTGGATATTTTCTCTTTTCACTCGGTATTTCGTATCGGATTTTATATTTTTCTATTTTCCTCTTGATTATCATGTTTAATAGATTGCGGCTCTCATCACCTTTTTTCGTGTTTATTCTCTCTATCTCTTAGGATGTTAGTCTGTTAGTTTGCATTTTATTGAAAGAAAATTCTTGGTTTATGAAAAGAAAGAGCTCATATTTGCTAAAAGTGAATAGATTGATGATGGGAAGATACTTCTCAAGCGATAATAATTTCTATCCATAGAAGTTAAGAATTATGAAAACATTTGTTTAAGTAAACCATTTTTATGTAAACAACATTAAACTTCTTTCTTCTTTATGTCATGAATTTCTATTTTTGACAATCATTAGATTAACGACCAATTCACTGTCACAATTGTTATAGATTATTTAATCTAACGGAAAATAGAGAATAAAAAATAGTTGTTCACCTAACCTGTGAATATGTACATTCATCAACGTTGAAAATAATACTTCTAGTTTGATATTGTATCGAAATATTACTTATATCAAAATGATCATCATAGTAATATACATTTTCATATAGTTATGGTTCACTTTTGTTCAGTTTAAAGTAGATTACGTAAAGAAACAATATTTAATTGTCATGTCTCATAACGGCGCCGTGTCATAACTTCGCGTTTGAGCGAACAATTTCAGGATGAAGTTTATGAAATGGTATTTCAATTTAAAATACATCAGTCTTTCTTTCGAAATATTTCTTGAGGTAATATAAATTAATATCTATAAAATGCGAACATTTCTAAACAATCCCCTGCACCCCTTTTAAAGGCAGCTAGGTTTTGCGATTGTGGGTGATAAATGTGTGTGGATATACTATTTTCCATATATGGAATTTTTAAAGTAAGAGGTTCAAAGTAGAGCCCAAAGTTCGTTGTACATCAATTTTATTACTGAAATTAAAATAGTTATCGCTTAGGGATATTTTAATAGTTATCTTCATCTAATGATATCAATTTTGCGGTTGGGTGTATACAAATATTATGGATTTCATTTAAGACTGATCGGATTTGGTATTTAACGAAATTTCAATATGGTATGAGAGCTAGCAACATCGTCAGAATCAGAATATAAGGAATACTAATTCATTTGTCTTTTCCTTCGTTCTGTTTGCGGGTTATCTGTTATATGGTGCCCATTTTTGTTTGAATGCGGTTTTTACATTATTATGCTACTTTATTGAACTTTTTCTGTACTAAATATTCAGGAAACTAAATCATCAGTGTGGTTTTGATTATGTGCCACGACTGTATGTTCCGGTTCTCCTGTATATGAAACCACACAATTAATATTTTTTATATATTTTCGAACGATATGACTGGATTTTTTACAAGATTTTCAGATATATATCACACTAAATCTTCAATATCATCTTGAAAATGCGACCAGAGAATAAATTTATTACATTAAGAGGGCTGTCCACAAAAAATAGTGAAATATGACAGGTCTGAGAAAGATATTCACCTGCGAAGTTAATTGTGGAATTCTAACTTATCGATTTCTTCATTAAGATTTGTCACAAACTTTCCTGTTACTTCTCATTGCCGTTAAAAGTATCACTATCTATTCTTGCTTATTCTGAATTGCTATTGAAGAAACCTAGTGTTATTTATCTATAAGGTTGTGACATCTGCTTTAAATTCTATTTTTCAATCCTCCCCATAAGAAAGTATTCAGAATAACTCCTATGAACTTTTGGGAAAAAATTGTGTCTATAAAACGCACCATTTGACCATTCAAAACTGGAATTCCATCCTGCTGAAAATATATATCATTCAACGATAATGAAGGATCCTTATCCAAAAGTTCTGGCGTAACTTACCGTAATATTTCCAAATATACTTCCTATCGAAGATGCCGTGGAGGGTTCCCTAGAAACCACTATCTGGTATTTTATCTGTTGCGTAAAGCACTCCTTGAAAAAATATATCTCATCAGACCAAATAGCAGATCTGAAAAACAATTTCGTTTGATGTTATTTTGTCTTAGTTTCATTGGCAAAAAACTAATAGACACTTAGCATCTCCAACATGCAAATTCTGAACAAATTTTTTCATTATAGAACTTATATTTATATTTTGAAATATTTCGCGTGCTCGTGATTCGCAAACGCCAGTCCTACAAGATGTTGAAGGTCATTTCTCTTCAGATGTTAAAACAATATCAACGTTTTTTCTGATTTTCTTATATCTGTTTTTTAATTTCAACTCTTAGAGGGAGGAGATGCCTATCATGCCAAGGATGTGGCCGCCCAATATGAGTTCATGTGTGCTCACTTCTTGAGGGCCAAATTATGAAATATCGGGAAGATTTTCTATGGAAGGGAGTTCCATAGCACACGAGCCGTGTAAACAAAAAAAATTTTATAGCGAGAGGTTCGTATCTAGTTGGACCGTCCGCTGATGGGAAATTTTCGCGAGCTGGTCTTATTATGAGACTGGATCCTGCCTGGAACTTTTAGTTCTTCGAGCATTTACCATGGAAATCCTGCTCAATTGAACTCATGTGGCTCTTGATGACTACGTGCATGACATGCAGATTTGAGAATTAGCTCTCTTGATATATATATATATATATATATATATATATATATATATATATATATATATATATATATATATATATATATATATATATATATGATTCCAATCAAAAGAGGCATTTTTCAAGGTGATTCTTTAAGTGCCCTTTGGTTTTGTCTTTGCCTTAATCCATTATCTCATGAATTAAATGCTACTAGCTTTGGCTTCAAAATAAAGAGTCTATCAACTGAATTCAAATTAAGTCACCTAATTTATTTAGATGATATTAAATTATATGCCAGAACCAGATCTCATTTAAAAGTCTAATTGAGATTACTTCCAACTATTCCAATGATATTCATATGAAATTTGGGCTTCAAAATGTAAAAATCTTTCTATTGAAAAAGGAAGATCACCTCTGATTTCCAATATCGAAATCGAGCCAGAAGCATGAAGGAGATACATATAAATATTTTGGATTTAGTCAAGAGAAGACAATTAACCATAGCAGAACTGAAGAAAATATTCGAAGTTCATATTACAAAAGAATTATCATCAAGAGTCATTTAACTAGTAAAAACCTTTTCAGAGCTATCAACTCCTATGCAGTTCCTATTCTTACATCTCTACATGTTCTTTTGGAATTATTAAATGGTCTAAAACTGATCTAAATGAATTAAAATGTCAAACGAGGAAAATGCTTTGTAAATATCATAAGCACCACCCAAAGTCAGCTGTTCAGAGAGTTACACTACCTAGACATCTTGGAGGTCGTGGATTAACTGATTTGAATAATCTTCATAGTAAACAGATTTTTCATCTACGTTCCCATTTTCATGATAAACAGAGAACGTCTAAATTACATGTTATTGTTGTTGCTTCAGATTATAATCTAACACCTCTCAACTTGACAATGGGAAAGGTAGATTTTGATATATTTGATGATAATTCTAAAAGAGAAAGTTGGATGCAGGATAAATTACATGGAAAGCACCCTAAAGAATTGGAAAATGATTATATTGATGAAATCGCATCGAATAAATGGTTAGTTTCTGGAGAATTGTTTGCTGAAACAGAAGGCTTGGCAATTGCGATCCAGGATCAGGTTGTTTTCACGAGGAATTATAGAAAACACATCATCAAACAAAATAAAGATGATTCTTGCCGTAGATGTTTCTGTTCTTCAGAAATAGTTATTCATAGATTATCATCTTAATGATTTAATGATTTAATGATTTAAAAAATGTAATGGAAAAATGCTTTACATTCAATAGCATCCCCATTTTCTGACATACATATACCCAGAGTAGGAGTGTTGCAGAAGGAAAACCTTGTTAGCAACACACATGTGAAAACAAAAATCAGAGTAAAACACTCAGCTAAATATACTTATTAAACTAAATCTCAGACACAAAACAAAATTTATAAACAACAATTTTTCCCGAGCCAAGAATAGCTGTCCTAAAAGGCTTCATTTAAATGAAAAATTACAAAGATAATGCATAAAAAAAATAAAATATACATACATATAAATAAAAATATGAATATAAATTCCCCACAGGCTCCCCAGTCAAACAGAATATCAAATGAACATAATATTGATAAAAGACCTTTCCCTTTGGACCCATCTGAAAACCCTCTTCTTAAAACTTGTATTGAAACAGACGAATTTCTTAACTGACTGTCGAGAAAACTATATACTCTATTCAGATAGTATATGAAAAACCTCTGTGTTATTCTAAAACATGCTTTGTGGGCGTAATTCAGGTGGCGTGCTACCCTCTGGTATCGTAATTATGTGATAATAGATTAACACTGATTTTACCATAATACCAATCAATCAACAGAGCTCTTACATAAAGTTGTCTAATATTTAGCAGGCCACTCATTTGAAAAATAAGTTCAGTAGAAAAATCATATGGTTTTCTGTAGATTGTTTTAATAATTTTTTCTGAACTACACTCAAACCATCAAGATGTCTGTCATATACTCGTCCCCAACCTATGCAACCGTACTGCAAAATAGGACTCAGTAAGCCGTGATAGGCGGATAATAAAGTTTTGTATCAGCCACTTTACTCAGAATACGAAAACATAAATGAATGGACGCAATTTTTGCACATGTTATTTATTTGATCCACCCATCTGAGAGTAGAGTCAATGTATACACCCAAATACTTCGTAGTGTATTGCAGAAAGAGAACCTGAGTTCCACATCCACAATTTTTCACAATTTTCCGATTTTGGCATTCCATGCAAAAGCTTATACTATTAAAATGCGGCAATCCAACTGTACCTCTAGCAAAAGGGAGAATAGTAGTTTTTTTCTGATTTAGTATTAAACCATTGCTGTTCATCCAATTTCCTGCCAAAATCAGCCCTTTACGGACTAAATCCCTTGTAGCTCCAACTTTTCCCACTAAACAATAGCACCGTGTCGTCCGCATAGGATGTTATCTCACCTACACCACTCAAACTAAGAAAGTCGTTTATATAACATAGAAACAATAAAGGACCCAACACAGTACCTTGTGGTACACCCATTTTCACATTTTGACTATCACTTACAGATTGACCTATACGGACGCACTGACATCTATCTGAAAGATACGACGCCAAGAGACGCAGAGGAACACCTCTCACCCCCATTCTATCAAGCTTACACAGTAGTTGTTTATGATTTACAAGATCGAAAGCCTTGGTAATATCGAGAAAAACAGCCATCGGAAACAGTCCCTGGTCCAGAAGCTCATAGACGCGGCCCACAACCCTCCTAATCGCGTCATTGGTGGATCTACCATTTAGAAATCCTAATTGATTACTATTAATGACCTCATATTTATCAAAAAAATTTATAAGCCTCTTTTTGATGACCTTCTCAATTAGTTTGGCTATACACGATGTAAGGGATATAGGTCTGTAATTATTCATATCTGCTCTATCGCCCGATTTAAGTAAAGGAATTATTGTTGCCATCTTCAAACTATCCGGGAAGACACCTTCGCCAAGAATACGATTACAGATGTGAACAAACGGTCCTCCAATAATATCAACAAATTTCTTAAGTATTTCATTACTAATACCATCACCCCCGCCAGCAGAACGACTAATTTTAAGATCCTTTATCATTCCCTTCACTTCATTAAAGTTAGTAGGCTCCAAAAAAATTGAGTTATCCTGAGTTAGAGTATGCGGGTTGGAATTGAAAGATCTATACGGACAAATGTTTTCAGACAACCTAGAACCTATTCCTGCGAAAAAATCATTGAATTTTTGAGCAATATACTGTTTATTAGTAGATTCGACATTGTCCACTCTAATTTTTCGATAATATTACTATATGCACTAGGATCCTCAAATTTGAAACCTCACTCAATAAATTCCACATCTTCCTAGAATCATTACCTGCATCTTTTATTTTGTTTCTATAATAAACAAGCTTACTAGACGACACAATTTCATTTAGTTTATTTCTATAACTTTTATACTCCTTAAAGATTCTCGTCATTTGGGCGGGCCAAAGTTTTTTGTAGAGACTATTTTTGTTCCAAATGGACACCGATAGCGCGGCTGTTATCCATGGCGTTCTTATCTTACGCTTTTTATACTGAAAAAACTAGTTGAGCTTTCAATCGACTTCGTCACCATATCCAAAAACAAGCTCATCTTTGAATTTATATCACCCACTGAATACACATTGTCCCAATTTAAGCCCATCAGAAGCTCTTCAAGCAAAACAAAATCAATCTTTTTCCTTGATGATCATTATTACTACTCGCATCTGGAGTATTTTCAACTTGTCGTATTTTCAGCACTATAGGAAAGTGATCGGTTATATTATAGTCAATAATCCCGCTTCAACAACTATATTTTTTTCAAATTTGAAACAAAAAATGATCAAGGCAGGTGCCACCCGAATCACACCTTCGTGTAATATCATTTACATATGACTTGAACCCAAAAGAGTATAAAAGATTTAAATACTCATCACGAATATTACCACCCACCGCGGAATCCAGAATATCTATATTGATATCTCCAACAAAAATCTCAACATCATTCTTTTCATTCAATATTGAGTTGAAATATGAGCCTAGATCTCTAATAAATTCGTCTACCTCAATAGGGGAAGTTTATAGCAACAACTGATCAAATAACTAATATTATTTATCTTGAAACCAATTTTAATTATTTTTGTGACACCTACATCAACAATATCAACATTTTCGAATAAACCCACCCTTACATAACAGATCACAGCATCATTTTTATTAAAATGACAAACGTTGTAGTATATCTTAAAATTAGGTATTCTGAAAAGGTCTACACTACTAACACTAAAACATTCCGAGAGAACAATAATATCGAAGTCGACTGAAAAGGAGTCCAGAAAAATTCAATAATTGAAAATTTTTTCCTATACTTCTAATGTTGCAGTGAATAATCCTCAAACCAGGCGCCCTCAAAGACATTGCTGAAGAACATTCTGAAGGAGAATCATATGTAACAGTTTTGTATTCTAAATTCTCTAAGTCATCTTGTATATCCCGTAGAGACATCACAGAACAGAAAAACGACAATAACAAACACACTATACCTTACAATTGAATAGTAGAATACTATCCCATCAGACCCGTTATTACATCCTCCGAAGTGATCTTTGTGATCTTGCTCCCATCAGACTTTCTTGCCAGAATTTCGCCGTTTGAATGCCAAACGTACTTATATCCCACATCTCTCAAACGTCTAGCCGACTTGAAGAAACTCTGCTGCCACTTAGTTAGATCCTCTCTGATATAAATAATTCTATTTGCCTCGCCCAGACCACAGTTCGAAACAGTCAACTGTCCTTTAAAACGCCGCTTGCCATCGAAAATCTTCTTTTTAATATCTAAGTTCTTCACCTTAACAACAATCATTGGCATGGAATTATTATTTATAGTTCTAACCAATTCGAAATCCTCTTTACTAACAGAATGATCCATCTTCTTAAACAAATCAAGAACCATCCCATCAGTATTTTCTGCGACTTCTACATGGTCAGACTCTCCTTTTTTATTCAATAATCCAGAAATAACCACATTATTCTGAATTTTTTCGTATTCAAATCTACTCACAAACTTCTTAATATCATCTAATTCGATCCTCATCTTGCCATTTTCCTATTTAGGTTAGTCCTTGCTTCAACAGATTATTTAGAAAGACATAATGCCGTCGCTAATATTATTCATTTTAATCTAGGAATTAAACATGACCTAATTCCCAAAAGAAAAAAATTTACAAATATGAACCTGAGATTATTTGTGAAAATGACAAATATAAACTTTATTTTGATTAAACAATTCTTTGCAACAGAGCTGTAAAACACAATAGACCAGATATCATTCTTACTGAAAAAAGAATCAAATAACATATATAATTGTTATTGCTATACCCGACACACATAATATACAAAATAAATACAATGAAAAATTTCTAAATATATGATGCTTGGCGACGAGATTAAAAAATGTAGAAAATGAAAAATATTTTATTCTACCGATTATTATTTCCACAACAGGTGTTATTCCTAGGAATCTTCACAAAAGTATTGAGATGTTGGGTTGGGTCTGAAGAAAATTTGTTTGAACAGTTACAAAAATAACAGTCATCAAATCTTGTAATATTCTTCGTAGGTTTCTTTCCGAAAAAATAATGAGGTAGAGTCATAGGTTTTCTCTTTAGTTTATACTGCTCAGAATCTAATTTCATATTTTATTTATTTGTTTATGTAAATGTAATATAATTAACTGACAATTTTGTCATATTTATATTCAGAGCAGTATTCTATTTGATCGTTCACCACTTCACACAAAGGAAACTATTAATGAGTACCATTCAGTGTTACTTGACTAAGGTTCGTACACTGGATTTTTCCGGCGAGAAAGCCTCTGACACTACTCGTTGGTACATTGATATCATTGTCTGATGATGCCCTAGTATGTATATATTCTGGTAGATTGATATATTCTCATAACATTTAACGTTATGCTAATATATAATTATTCAGGATATGTTTTGATTATAATCATTGCCTGGCAATGGTATTAATTACCGGGTGGTGGATTTATATTTTTCATGAAATCAGTTTGATTGCATGAACAGATATATGGGCAACTCGTCGGGGTGAAACCCCTATATATATATATATATATATATATATATATATATATATATATATATATATATATATATATATATATATATATATATATATATATATATATATATATATATATATATATATATATATATATCTTTATCTATATAGACTCCACGCGGAGGTTTCCCAGAAGATATTTGTTTGATAGAATATTAATAATAATACTAATATAATAATATGTTTATTCGTTCAGTATAAAAGCCCATAAGGGTGATGAGCATGTTAAAAGGAAAGTTGATATATCTATATCAACGCAATACCATTCAAAATTATTCATTGATTATTTTTGTTTTTTCAAGTTCTAAAATTTTAACCTGAACATTGTACCGGCACCGGTGAACTCAACGATAACCTGCTTCTGCCAGATGCCCCGCAAGTGGACCGAGTGCAAATGAAAATGCATATTGCATCCTGGCAATAATCAACAATCACATAGTAGAAGCACCATTAATCAATTACTCGAAAGAGGATATAATAGTTAACGCCAAATTCTTTGCGAAACACAAAATCTGTTAACAGGATCTCTGGTTCAATGATCAGTGTTTAAGGTTGAAATTTTTCCCTAAATAGCTGAACATCAGAAGGAAACAAGCAGCAACATCTACAAAGAATGCAGTAGAAACGACAAAGTTTTCTTATGGATTCCAGAAGAATCAAAAACGTTGTGAAACAAAAGGTATGATTATCATCACCAATCAAAAACAACGTAGTAGTAGACATTTTGTAGAACTCTGAAGAGAATTCAACCTTTTAAACGAAATTATAGCTATCTAAAAAATACCGTGGACAATCTGAAAAACATCAAGCTATGTTTCTTTGAAAACCGACAATTCTTGTCCGATCAGTTAAATTATGATTATGTAAAGGAGGTGCATGAACTAAGTAGCAATTATTGATATGAAATATCACAGAGATATGGATTGAATTGGTGTTCGACACAGAAACCTATTTTTAGCAATGATGTACCTAAGAACATTATTCGCATGAAATGGGTGGGAAGTCGATCTCATCATCATAGAATGAATAGTTAACCGTCTAATTATGGTTGATTTAAATTGAACGAGGAAACAATCATTGCATCCTTTGCGTTGGAGGAATATCTAGGAACTAACAGGATGTTTATATGATTTGTTTCCTTCATCATTATCACAGCCAATAAGAATAAAATAATCATTGAGCCAATGAGAAAAGAGCTTGGTACCAAAAGGGGCATTTTGTTGGTCACAACACTTTCATTATATCATTTGAAGCTTTAGTAAGAAATTTTAAAAAATTTCCATATTACTGTAGCTCCTCGAAATTTATTGGAATCATGAGAATATATCTCAGTAATATCCTGTAGTATTTATCTTAGTGAGCAACGAACATATATATGCTATTTAAAAAAGTGGCGAATTTTCGGTAATGCGTCACTACGCTAAGTATGTCCAGTTTTTCTCTGGTGGAACGGTTTTTGTGTCATATCCAACACTCATTAATAAGATAGAAAGATAGATAATATATATATATATATATATATATATATATATATATATATATATATATATATATATATATATATATATATATATATATATATATATATATATATATATATTATCTATCTTAGTAATGCATGTTGGGTATGAAACAAAAACCAATATAGTTATAATCAAAACATATCCTGGAATATTGATATATAAGGATAACGTTAAATGTTATGAAAATATATCAATTTACCAGAATATATACAAACTATAGCATCATCAGCCAATGACGAGTAGTGTCAGAGGCTTTCTCCCCGTAGAAATCCAGTATACGGACCTTAATCAAGTAACACTGAATGTTATTCATTCATAGTTTGCTTTGTGTGAAGTGTTGAACGATAGAATAAAATACTACTCTGAATATAAATGATAGAATTATCATAATTATATATGTTATTCGATTCTGTTTTCACAAATAATCTCAGCTTCATATTTGTAACATTTTTTCCCTTGGGATTGAGGTCATGTTTTATTCTTAAATTAAAATGAATAATATTAGCGACGGCATTATGTCTTTCTAAATATTCTGTTGAGGCAACTATTGAGCAAAATGATGATATATGAAATACTGTTTCTGAAGAACAAAACATCTACCGCGAGAGTCATCTATATTTTGCTTGATGATGTGTTTTATATAATTTCTCCAGATACTATCCATCTATTCGATGCGATTTCATTAATATAATCATTTTTTACTATTTTAGGGTGCCTTCCGTGTAACTAACTTTCTTTTTTAGATTTATTATCCTTAATATCAAAATCTCCTTTTTGCATTGTCAAATTCAGAGTTGTAAGATTTATAATCTGATGGAACAACAATATCAAGTAATCCAAACGTTCTCTATTTATCATGAAAATGAGAAAAATCTGTTCACTATGAAGATTGTTCAAATCGGTTAGTCCACGACCTCCAATATGTCTAGGTAGTGTAACTCTTTGAATTGCTGACTTTGGGTCGTGCTTTGATGTTTACTAAGCAATTGCCTCGTATGACATTGTAATTCATTTAGATCAGTTTTAGACCATTAAATAATTCCAAAAGAAGATGTAAGAATAGGAACTGCATAGGAGTTGATAGCTCTGAAAATGTTTCTACTAGTTAAATGACTCTTGATGATAATACTAAGCCTGTTATAATATAACTTCTAATATTTTCTTTAGTGCTGCTATGGTTAATTGTCTTCTCTTGAATAAGTCCTAGATATTTATATGTATCTCCTTGATGCAATGGCTCGATTTGGATATTGGAAATCTTTATATAATCAGAGGAGATCTTTCCTTTTCAATAGAATAAAATTCCAATGAATATCATTAGAATAGTTATATATAATTTCAAGTAAACTTTTCTAATGAGATCTAGTTCCGGCATATAATTTAATATCAACTAAATATAAATTAAATGAGTTAATTTGAATTCAGTTGATATACTTTTCAATGTAAAGCCGAAATTAGTAGCATTCAATTCATGAGATAATGATATATATATATTTTTTCTCTAGTTTGAATTGTATATTGAGCAGATACTGTTTGATTCTTGATACTAGGCGTAGTGAATTGTTGGAAATGTAAGCGAGGCGATTATTAAACTGTGGAGAGCAAAAGTCGAACAACTGTGGGACTGCATTTTGATTTTAACGAACAGATTTATCGTACAGACGGGAATCAGATAATACCCATTTCCTGAGTCGCTCAATATTTTGTCAGCGTTGAATGAAATCGAAAGTATTTGAAAAAATTTGAAACATTTTCGTTATATTGTATTTCCATTCATTATTTTGTTGACAATTCTGAAGATTATTATGGAGACCAACTCTTGACTTAAATTGTTGAATTATTTTAAATTCTCCCTTGTCAGTTGATTGTTTCGCGAGTGGTACCTATTCATATCTTTCTGATAATACTAAAATACGGAAGTTGCTCGAAAAGATGAACTTCATTCGGTACTATTTTTCAGACAAGCATATTGTCTAAAATTTATCCAAGTGATACTTATTTGGAACACATATGACCCGCTTGAATAATCGGAACAAACGCTGTAACAAGCACAAAAAATCTCTTAATACCATCGAACAGAATGGTTTCAATAACTTCAACACCATGCTTCTATTGAAGATGCTTATTAAAAAGCCTCTAGAATATACGAGTTGCACGAAGAGATGAACGTCGTTCGGTACTATTTTTCCAAGGAGCGTATTGTCTAGAGCCTATCGAATTGATACGTCAGTCCAACACATCTGACCTGCTTGAGTGTGCGTACCAAAAGTTGATGGTTTCGTATTTCGATATTTAAAAAGAAAACTTTGAATAAATTACACAAAATCTCATAAAACCATCGAACAGATTGGTGGCAATAAGTTCATCACCATGTTACTATTGAAGATGTTTATCAAAAAGCTTCTGTAGCATGGAGTCTAGACTATACTACAGTAATAAATAAAGTGAGATATTTCTTTTTCATACTAGAAGTATTCACTGAGTATGAGTATGATCATAATTCCATGTAAATCTTTCTAGCTTCGCAGGTGGAGGTTTGATTATAAAATAATCAAGAATGTACGAAAGTTTCATATTATACTATTCCCGTTACGAGATCCAAGCTTTTCTACAGAATGGATCAAGCTCAATAGTCTCTCAGCATCTAGTTCCCTTGTTGATTTCTATCCATCAAAACTGTTCGCTCTAGAATGAGAAGGAATTCAAGTATTGGCTTTCATTTAGTAATGGCAAGGCAATAGATGCCAAAAAACGACGTTGACCAATGATTTTTAATGAGTAATCAACTAATGTTACGCGATAAATTACTCCCTAAAACCTTTGAATACTATTATGAAACACCCTGTTGACCTAAAACCAAGTTAATAGGTTAGGTTAGATGTAAGAAATCAGTTACTTTTCACACAAGTGATATAAAAAGAATAATATGATTTTCTCTCAGATTGTGGCTTGTTGAAACTTTTGTCAATCAGATAATAAAATAAAATTTTGTTGGCACCTTACTTCTCTTCCAATATACATTTACGGCATGATAGTCTTTCATTTCTATTTCATTTTTAAGAGTTTCGTTATCAACTTTTTCTCTCTGCGATTGTTGGTTTCGAAAAAACGCATAAATTGTGGCTAGCCACACGAAAGGGAGGCAGAATATAATGAAATTGCAAAAGAACAAATGCAGTATCTTCCATTGATAATATTCTTGAACTTTCGACCCAGGGACTAAATATCTATCTCCGATTCGAGTCCCTGACTAAAGAAAAAATGCACATAAGTACCTATATCGAGCCATTACAAATGTTTTAGCGTAACCGCCAAATATCAGATTAGATAGGCACATTTATTTTTTACAGAAAAATTTGTTATCAAATTGAGAATTGAAATAGAATTATAACCACATATCATTCTTAGTCATAACTCTATTATAAGTTTCAATTCAAAAACACATTTTTGTATGAAAATAATAATATATTGAAAATACTACAAAAATTGAGAAACAGATAGCTTTTTCAAATTTATTGGAAATATAGGCTCCAGGAAAACTGTACCACGCAAATTCCTACTTCAAAGAAATCAATTAATTATTCAATCAATTAACAATCATTGAATATATTTTGTAATACGAACGATTTATTCAAGCGATATGCAAGAAACTACAGATTGCTGTCAACAGGATACAGTTTTGAAGGAATAATGTCGTTCATCCGGTTTGATGGAGCTTTGAATATAAATGAAGCAATAACAAAATCGTTTGGACAGATGCCACCCCTAAGATAGTGTTAAACCAGTAATTTTCAAAGAACGGACTTCACACTATTATTATTAGGACAATACTTTGTATCATAGTGTTGCAAGGAAACATCATATTCAAGTGGTTAGTTAACCTTTGCTCCATTTACCGCACTCGGTTGAGGATTTAGATTTCATGTGAAATTCCAGAATGAGATTCTAGTTATATCTTTTCGTTTCTTCAACGAATAGCAGACGATTGGTCTAATGCTCATTAAGAGTCAATACCATTTTAATCATATATTTTCAATGAATACATCTTTGATGATGTGGACAAGAGCAAATTTTTATTTAAATACTTGATTTCTTTCTAACAATATTATTGGCGAAAACAGATTTTTCTGAATCCTTGCAGGGTGTCCCAGTTTCAAGTAGCAGGACTTTGCTGATCGATAGAGAATTGAATAAAAGGAATAAGGAACGAACATTGGTCCCCAGGTTATTAGTGTTCGCTAAACAGGCTGCCAAAGTTGACAGATACTGAAACTGAACTCGTTACGCCATTATTCATGACAATTCTACCGAATAGGCATTTACGAGAAATGAGCCGATTTTGAAGCAGAAGAGTGAAATGTCAAATGAAAGCAATACCTGCGTTCTTTTGGGAAGAGTAAAATTATATTAGTGTTTCCAATACAGAATATGCTGATATGTCTTACATTTATAAATTTTCGTATGGAAATTCTGGTGCAGCAGCAAAGGAATATTAAAGGTATACCAAGAAAATCACATACCAGTGTTTACATAAAATTTCATCTAACATTCGCTACTGTTGGGTTGCTTCGAAATGACAAACTTGATAATGTGAACCGGAATGTGAACAACCCAAAGGGTAAGAGAGTTTTACGAGAATTCAACCAACACGCTTCAGCAAGTACGCGAAAGTTTTTAGAACATTGAGAAGTACAAAAATCAAAGTATGGAGAACATTGCATGGCAATCATAGAAAACCGGATCAGTTACATCCTGCGGGAGGTTTGGTACCTGGCGATTCGAACGTCGAAGTACCTTCTTTGAGTGGCTGCTTAGTGCCATTATTTTAGAAAAGCATAATGTGGCTTGCTTTACTCGGCGACGAGTGGTGAATTTTCATCACCAACATGTGTGGGCGCAAGAGCTGTCAGGGCAAGACAATTTCAGGAAGAATTTATGGTGAATATTTGAAAAGTAATTTACAGAAATTCAACTTTTTTTCTCACCACTACATTTAAAATACTTAGAACGTTGGAACAGCTGTTTGTGTTCCATTTTGTTTTTGGGAATTTAATAATTTTTTGAGGAAAGAAAATGATGATTTTTTTAATCAATTTGTCAAGTCCTGTGACGCCCTTGCTGAATTAAGATCCCGATTGATAACAGATCTAGCGTTCTATTGAATAAATACACAAATTTCTCTTGATATTTGTCACGGATAGGAAGATCTGTTAGGCTTGCTGCGCCGAATTTGAGTTCAATTTGGGAAAGCTAGTGGTGTTTTAAAGAGGAAAAAGTGTTTCTGAGTTTTTTGATGCAACATATTGTTTGAGAGATATTCGAAGCCGAAGAAAAATGATTTGATGTGTTACGGGTTTTATTCCGTGGTCCATTTTGATTTTGGCGACGTTTCGACAAATTGTTCCTTGTCATCTTCAGGCATTCGGTAAAAACGATGTCTCGAGCACTTTTGTTCATTGTACCTCCTTTTTCAAATTCCACTGCTGCTCTGATAAGACGTTTCTTGAATTGTTGTGTCTGAAACTTATTATCAGAGAAGCAGTGAAAATTGAGAAATGAGGTACAATGAACAAAAGATACGAAACCCTCAAACTATTAAATTCTTAGAAAGTTATTTTACCATCTAGAAAACTGGCAGCATCAACAGAGAATAATGAAAGCATCCTCACCACCAGGTTTACCGACGCTCACAACGAGAATACAAAAATAGTACCACTAGCAAACAGCTATCAGTTACGCTCGATTCTGAATACATCATCATAACAAGAAAAGGTAGCTCTTTCAATATACCACTAGAATATTTTTATCACACCCTAGGTATCTTATCAAAAAAATATTCATTTTGTAATAATCGTTATCTCTCACCGATCATTAAATATTTGACGAATAAAGTTGGCAAAATGTAGAAAATAAGTTTACTACGGTGCGGACGTACGTGCAGAGTAATACTTGACATGCCAGTTATTTCGTAAAAATCTCCCTAGAAAAATAGGTTACTTTCTTTTCACATTGCAATGGCAGCGAGCTTTCATGGATGATGATTACTATCAAATTTTCAGATCACAACAATCTAAATATTTCTCTTGATTTTTATGTTAAGAAATAATTTGTCTTTCCATAATGAAGAAATAACTGACATTTCGTATTTATTATGTGACCACTGAATTTGGAAGCATTTTCTATGTTCCTGGATAAGAGAGTTATTACAGGTTTATGGTTACTACAATATGGAAAAACAAATAATTTCCTAACATAAAAATACAGAGGAATATTTAGATCTTTATTTTCATGTTAAGAAATTATTTGTCCTTCCATGATGAATGAATAACTGACATTTTGTATTTATTATGTGACCATTGAATTTGGAAGCATTTTCCTGGTTAAGAGAATTATTACAATTATTACAGGTTTATGGTTACTACATTATGGAAAGACAAATAATTTCTTAACATAAAAATACAAAGAAATATTTAGGTTGTTGTGATCTGAAAATTTGATAGTAATCATAATCCATGAAAGCTCGCTGCCATTGAATTCAATGTGAAAAGAAAGGAGTGACCTATTTTTCGAGGGAGGTTTTTGCGGAATAACTGGCATGTCAAGTAATACCCTGCACGTACGTCCGCACCGTAGTCAACTTATTTTCTATATTTTGCCAACTTTATTAGTCAAATATTTATTGATGGGTGAGATATATCGATTTATGAGCAAGGACCGAATTCCATGAAACAGATTAAAGTATCCAAATTGTTATTTCACAAGTCGACATTATGGCATCGAAAACATTTCCTGAATGGGTTCGAAGTGATATGATTACCAATATTAAATATAACACCCTGTAGATTTTATTGAAGTTTTCACCTGAAATCTAACATATTTCATCAACCATAATTGTATCAATTTTTTTTACATCAATTCAGACGTTAATCGCCTAGTATTCAGAATTGTCTCTAAGGATTGGACTGAAAACTAACATTATTCCAAAATGAATATTTTTTTAATAAAATATCTAAGGTGTGATAAAAATGTTCTAGTGGCATATTGAAAGAGCTACCTTTTTTCTGTTCTGATGATGTATTCAGAATTTTGTTTAAGTAATATACAAGGTGTTGGTTTATCGTCTATTCATAAAATTGAATTTCTACAGTCTTGCCCTGTACAAAAAAACAAACTTTACCTGCGAATAGTTGGTCTACTAGGTGAGTCACAACCCTGAAAATTTTCATTAAAATCGGACCAGCGATGTCAGAGTAAGATGTCTGGAAAATTTAGCCACTTCACACTGAACAGCCTGTATATGCGAAATGGAGAATGAGAGAATAATATAAGCGACGGCATTATGTCTTTCTAAATAATCTGTTGAAGCAAGGACTGAGCAAGATGATAATATATGAAAAACTGTTTCTGAAGAACAGAAACATCTACGGCAAGAATCATCTTTATTTTGTTTGATGATGTGTTTTCTATAATTCCTCGTGAAGACAGTCTGATCCTGGATCGCAATTGCCAAGCCTTCTGTTTCAGCAAACAATTCTCCAGAAACTAACCATTTATTCGATGCGATTTCATCAATATAATCATTTTTCAATTCTTTAGGGTGCTTTCCGTGTAATTCCTTCTGCATCCAACTTTCTCTTTTAGAATTATCATCAAATATATCAAAATCTACCTTTTGCATTGTCAAGTTCAGAGGTGTTAGATTATAATCTGAAGCAACAACAATATCATGTAATTTAGACATTCTCTGTTTATCAGGAAAATGGGACTTTGGGTGGTGCTTATGATATTTACAAAGCATTTTCCTCCTTTGACATTGTAATTCATTTAGATCAGTTTTAGACCATTTAATAATTCCAAAAGAAGATGTAAGAATAGGAACTGCATAGGAGTTGATAGCTCTGAAAAGGTTTTTACTAGTTAAATGACTCTTGATGATAATTCTAAGTCTTTTGTAATATGAACTTCTAATATTTTCTTTAGTGCTGCTATGGTTAATTGTCTTCTCTTGACAAAATCCAAGATATTTATATGTATCTCCTTGATGCATCGGCTCGATTTCGATATTGGAAATCTTTATATAATCAGAGGTGATCTTTCCTTTTCAATAGAAAGATTTTTACATTTTGTAAGCCCAAATTTCATATGAATATCATTGGAATAGTTGAAAGTAATCTCAATTAGACTTTTAAATGAGATCTGGTTCTGGCATATAATTTAATATCATCTAAATAAATTAAGTGACTTAATTTGAATTCAGTTGATAGACTCTTTATTTTGAAGCCGAAACTAGTAGCATTTAATTCATGAGATAATGGATTAAGGCAAAGACAAAATCAAAGAGCCCTTAAAGAATCACCTTGAAAAATACCTCTTTTGATTGGAATTACTTCGGATTTTAACGATTGTTTTGAAATAATTAAATGAAGATTGGTTCTCCAATTTTTCATTACAGATTCAAGAAAAAGACGAAGTGTCTTATCAATTTTATCAATTTCCAAAATTTCTTGAAGCCATGAATGGGACGAACTATCAAAAGCCTTTTGGTAATCAATGAAGACTGTATGAATATTTCTCTTCTTAGTTTGAGCTTGATTCAAAGCAACAGAATCAATTACAAGTTGCTCTTTAGTACCAAGGTGTTTTTTTCTACATCCTTTTTGTTGTTCGGAAAGAATATCATGATTCTCCAAATGTGCATAAATTTTTTGGGTAATACATGCAGTTAGAATTTTATATATTGTTGGAAGGCAAGTAATTGGTCTATATTGAGACGGATCATGAGTATTAGCACTTTTCGGTTTTAAATAAGTAATTCCTTGTGTGAAAAATAAAAGAGTAGCTGAGGGGTTCTTTATTATAAATGAAAAATATTCAGCCAATTTTTCATGAACGCAAGAGAATTTCTTGAACCAAAAGTTATGGATACCATCAACACCTGGAGACTTCCAATTTTTTGTGCGTTTAATAACTGATGTTATATCTTCGTTTGAAAATTTTTCAAATTGCATGCATTCTATTTTAGAAAATCGAGACCTTTCATTCAAAATCCAACTTGCATTGGAATTGTCTTGCTTTGGCACTGCCCAAATTGAAGACCAATAATCTGTTAGAATATCAATTTTAGGAACTCCATTTCCAGAAATATTTTCATTTGAACCTGTTTGTTATGGAATTTTCTATCTAAATTTATTTTATATTCACGTAGTCTAATGGAGTATACTGAAAGTTTTTGTTTTAAAGTATTGATATATTCTATCAGTTGTCCATTACTTATCTCAAGATTTTTATGGGTTTTATATTTGCGGAATATTTTTCCAATATGTGCCATAAGTTTTTTTGATCGATTATGTATATATTTTTTTCTTCTGTCTTCAGGAGGAGAAGGAGATATTTTCGGTGGCGGTAGGCAACATTCCTAGTGTGTTGGAATAATACATCTTTTCGACTTACGCGACTCCATTTCGCATATGTTTAGTGTGAAGTGGCTAAATTTTCCAGGCATCAAGACAACATAACTCTGACATCGCTGGTCCGATTTTAATGAAAATTTCAGGTTTGTGACTCACCTAGTAGACCAACTATTCTATTGATGGGTTCAAACTAACTACCCCATGATTAGTTATCGTTCTAGGAGCCTCCAAACTTCTCTCGAGAGTCATAGCCATCAAGGAACTGTCGTCTGTGAAATGAGCCTCTAGCGCCTCTCATCCATAGCCCATATATTGCCTTCTGGATTTTTAATATATCCAGTGACCAACAAGGGAGAAAACACTTTCGTGGCCTCGAACGACGGGGATGCTTTCGTCCTCCGCGCAGAACTTTCTCCAGGACACTCTCTGAGCCCTTGTAATTTGTTTCATGAGTGAATTGATCGGTATAGGCACTATATTTGGATGAGTTTGTTTCACCTGATGGTTGATTATAATTTTATCATTCGGATACAGTTTGTAGTTCCATATCTAATGTGAATAGTACGTTGTATTTTAGCCACATCTTTGTGCCTCTGATGGCTATGTCCTACTCCGGGACAGCTTGCTCTCAGATAGTAATCAATTCTGTTCTTTCTATAGAGTTGTTTCCGAGTGTCAAGTATCTGTAACTGATTAAGAGCTCTAAAGCTCTATCTATATGGACGATAGACTTCAATTTTGTATATTATTTGGTTCAGTTTACAGACATGTGAGATGAACCCATTTCAATATTGTTTCAATCTCAATAATTATCTTAATAAAAGAGCTAGATCTAAAATAGTTGCATAAAAAATCTTTGCAAAAAGAAGTTTCTTCCAGCTCTCTATTTCTTTGTAAGTATTTTAGTGTTCCACGAGGAAAATTATCAATATTTTGTGGGAAATTTTTCCTTAATACGTACCCTAGTTAGGAATTGATATCGGAGATTTCAAGAGATTATAATTTCCAACGTAAAAACATATTTCTCATAGAAGCGAGAGATTTTTCATCCAGGTAAATGTTTGATTCTGCAATGGAAGCATTTTGTATAAAAACCTATATTTTGAAATGCAGTGAAATCAAAAAATTGGTTAGCTCTGCCTCACAATTTAGAAATGAGGATATCGTAGTTAAAGTTTTGTAAAAATTTGATTCTATCAGCTATACTTAGAAATAGGCATAGCCTGTTATAAAAATATTCGAAGGAAGCGAGTCCTATAGGATTCTGGCCCCGTGAGCATTTTTTTAATTCAACTATTTCATAACCTGAGAAATAAAAGAATGATATTCTTCTTTAGATCATCCATTTCATTTTCAGAGCTTTTTTGTGTTCCAGAAAGTAAAATAAGTGATTTCTTCATCCATTCATAGAATGAACTTTAATGAATTGTCTGTTCTCAGAGATTACCAAGTGATAATGTAAGTTCTTCTAATATGAGAACAGAAGAAAAATATATCATAAAAATGATGAACTATGTGAAGAAACGTTTCACCATTTAATAGTCAGTGATTTCATATTTCTGATAAAATAGGAATTGAAGGTTTCTAATACTAAACATTTCGATACGCGAAAATTCTTAGTAGGTCGAATAGATAGTATTGCTTTCTAGGAATGCATTTATTTGTATGAGGATGGAAGGTCAGATGCCAGAAAAACAAGTAGAATAGTGATGAAATATAAATTATTTGTATAACGCGTAAATAATTTATTTCGTCGATATATAATTTTATATTGCACTTTGATAAAAGAATTACCATGAATTGCTCATAGGAGTGTTGAGTATATAAATATCCCCAACAAATATAACCCTTCCGTACAAATTAGTTTATTGTGAAAAAACAGTTTGCACTATGCTGAAAAGAAATAATTTTGAGACATAAAATTGTTTCAACAGAGTGGAGTATAAGGATGCAAAAGTATGCACGTCCCAATTATAGTGCAACAGCAGAGAATGTGTCGTAGATTTCCGACTCACGTTTTTATAGACATGGTTTCCCAGTGGTCAGTGCTCAGTGATGGGTTTGGTAGTATCCAATGATGTCATCTTTGCAGCAGAATTTCGTTAAGTTCTGCAGTTTATCTCCATTGATGGATTTTGCTAAGTCCTTTACTCCGTTCTAGTTGATGTCGTCTGTAGGGTATGTTCAAACCGTAGAATGGTTCAGGATCTATTGGACTGGTGCCGGTAGCAGATATAACCAGTTCATCAGAAGTTTCATTACTCCTTATAAATTACAATTTATTTACCTTAGTAAGCCGCTCTAAGGATTAACCATATTCCTAGGCAGATACGGTCTAATAACTATGACATTTCAAAGCTTCACCAACGCCTAATTGTCCGAGAGCCCCTAAAAATTCAAATCTTTCAGTTTCCTTCTTAGATCATCTTGGTAATTCAAATGCATAGCATGTGCATTTGCTTTCATTATTGTGAGAGTCTAACCCAAGGACACTGTAGCTCAGTTTCGTCTAAATCCACTCAACCATTTTTACGAGAATAGTAACAAAAATCCGTTCCCTTCGATTGATTCAGTGCTGACAATCTTCGCACAGGTATACCAGGCTTTGTAATCACTTTTGCTGTTTTAATTTCTATGGTGATCTTCATAAATTGGATTAATCATCAGATATTGTAACGAATCAGGTGCATCTCTTGATTGTCACATCATCATAATCAGACAGGATTGAAGTCGTCAACGTTACGGAATGAGTCAGAGAGAATTCTTCACATATCTCGAGAAGTTTCATTTAGGTACTTATACGATTGAAGGAAATCATAGTATGTTGAATGGACAAACATTCAAACCACATTTAGGCTCCGACAATACGTTGCGTTGCAAATGGACGTTCGTCCGGACAGTCCAACCTTAGAAGTGAGGCTGAAGAACCGGAAGAAATGTAGATTTATAGAAAGGACCTCACATTTTATGGTAGGGTCCTGAGCTTCCCATGATCGCCTTCAGGTTGTTAGCTCAGGAAAATGAGTAGACAAGAATGATACATAATTGTTAATATGATTCAAAAGAACAGGGACAAAATCTATGGAAAAATACTGTCTGTGTATTGAAAAAAAAAAGTTGAATCAGAATGATTTTATTCATCATTCTATCTAGACTGTCAGTGGAATGGAACAAAATTCGAAAATCAAAAAATAACAGTAAATCATGGTATAAGTTATTTATCTGCCCACAAACATTATCATTATCAACTACATTCAGCAGTTTTCATCACAGTGGAACGTTTTATTTATGTCAATGCTCTTGGTCTATGATTAGAGGTAATGTAAAACAAAGTTGAATGAAATATTAGGTTATGGGTTCTAGTTATAGATTCTTTCACTTAACTTAACAACTATATTGGTGTCCGAAACGGAAGGTTGTTCCTCAAACTCTTCAATATGAATGAAAATGGCTTTTATTCTCAGGAAAACTATGATTTTTAGTGGAAATGTAAAAAAGTTGTTAGCTTTATGCTAGCTACTTTAGAAATTTCTACAACTTAACAGCTCTGTAAATTGGTTTCTTCGTAAAAAATTATGTTGTTCAATTACTGTTCATCTCGTTATGTTCCGCCTATATTAAACGGTTTTGTGACTGCAAATAAGCTTTACTGATTACGTGTGACCTCGGTTTTTGAAACCTGGAAGCTGTTTAGACGTCTTAGTTAACAGAGATGTTCTGCAAATTTCTTACGGTCTTGTGAAATAATTTGATCAATCTATCTACTTCATATACATAGACAGATTACAAAATGTATACAGTAATCTGATTGAAAACTTGAGTTATGGAAATCTCTTTTTCTGATAGTCATAAAGTTTTTCTCAGAATGGACAAATATTATTGCTGTCAAAACAAAGAAAACATAATTTTTAATCAAATTTTTCTCAGTAAATAAATCACATTTCAGTTTGAATGCTGAGTTTGTAGAATAAAATAATTACGATGAAAAATGTGTTTTGAGAAGGAATATATTATTCAGATAAATATGTGCTAAAACATTGCTAGTATTTACAATTGCTGGCCAAGGAAAGTGAAACAATATTAACTTTCTCTGTTAATGATGTTCTGTGCGCATATCTCATCACAACATTTACTCAATACATCTTCCAGACCATTTGATTATTTGGTTAGGATGAAGTCATCATCTTACACGTTAATATGCGTTTTTATCGATGTTTATCAATTTAAAATTTAGACAGATCATCTCGAGTCTCCTACTTCACAATGAGAATGTCTAATAGGCATAAGAGGTCCCAAATACTGCACTGTCATCCACTTGAAATAAGGTGGCGCCATGTTCGTGTCGCGAGAAGCGAAAATCATTCAAAGAGTGCTTGAGCCTTCTTGGAGATTAACTCATTCTATATGATTTCTGAAACAACACTAAAATTTCCAGATTTCAGAGAAATTTTGTTGCGACTTAAAGCAAGATATTAACATTCAGCATAAAAATATTGTGAAGGAAAACTTAGTTTTTCTCCTTCTCAATGGAAAATCAAATGAGCTTTTCATTTCTTTGATATGTGTATATCAATTCAATTGACAGACAAATTGTTGTTCATAAATTCATATTGATGAATTCTCTATGAATGGGGATAATGGATGATTTCATTAGTCGAACTTATTTTCTGCCATTGAGGCAAGAAATCTAGTTTACTGAAGCAATACTCCATTATTTCGAAATACAAATATCTAATAGAGAAAATATCAATTTTTGTTCCGCAGATGATAAAGAAAATGATGTAAAACTTATTTGGGTTCGATGTGCATATATCTATGCCTATTGAAACAACCAAAGAAATAATTCCTCAGATTGACTCGGATATTGAGCTATCAAATTTTCATCATTTTTATATTCTTGTTCTTCTACCCTTCCTTCATAATTATTTTTCATGGCTGCCCATATCAAAATATACTTAACTTCTGCATCAAAAAGAATAACTGAACGATATTAAAGTTGTCTATTTCAGTCAAATTTGATGAGATGTGAAATACAGACTTTTTGATTAGTATTTTAATTCAAAAACCATCAATTGAATAGTTCTTCAACTTGGAATTGGTAGAAAGAATCAATAAAGTTATTAAGAATTTGTTGTGACGACTTAGAGTAGCGTTAATACTCTTACCTCTCTTCAATTTTGCCGTGGCCCAACTAAAAACTTCTGGCTACTACTATGAGAACGAGTGCGAATAGACATTTGTCTATGAAGGAGCCACCAAAATGCGTCCTTCCCATATTCGATAGAACGTCACATTGGCAGAATATGTGCAGTACTATTTGTCCTCATAGAAGCGACAGTTAGTTAGATAATTCGCTTTGATGTGTCATGCAGATATGTCTACCTTCGTTTCATCTTTTTCGCAGCTCATTCGTAGCAGTCATGTTAACGAAGTCCTGGCTTATACATTGGCGATTTAAGCCTATCAGCATTATTGCCACCATATATGTTTTATTTTCGTTTTCCTTTTTCTATGGTTGAGAGAAATCCATGATCTGTGGATAGAGTGTGGCTATTGCAGGTCATCGTGCTTCGAGCTTTTTCAGGTCATCCGTTGTCTGATTTTCTCTGAACCCCTGTAGCTAGCAATTCAGTTCAATTGTCTGTCGTAGATTGAGTGAATCTCTTTGCCTGTTATGAAGAAAATTCTTATGCAAAAGAGCTGTTCCCTATGTTTTTAAAACAGTTTCACATTAAGAAATTAAGCTATTAAATAAAGAAAATTATATTTAGAAACATGGTGTACTCATACAAGTAGGTATAGTTATATAGTATAGTTAATAATTATCACCAATATTGTTCATTGAATTATTCTTTTCTTCTGTCTTGTTTTGGTCTCTATTCAGTTAGTAGAATTCTAATCTATTTTTCCTTGTATCCCAAAATGATATAGATACTTATCATCGATTCTTCAGGAATGGCAACTTCCGTTAAGATGATTTTGGCAATAAATTTCAATACAGGCTCCTGTCTTACTTCTGAATTTTTCTCTTTACACATTATATGGCGCTAGTTTGTTCGCTATACTGGTTGCTGGAAACTGAGATGGCTGCGATAAAGATAGAAAATGACGATAGTGCTGATCTGCTTCTTGAACGAATGGTGAAATCCACTGAAAGATCAATTTTTCATGCTTGCTATCATGGTGGATTTCAGTCTAAACAAATCGTAAGGCAATATTTTACCCCGTGGGAGGTAGCAATTTAGTCATTTCATGAGCACTGTTACTGTTACAAGTTTTGTGGTAACAAGCACTTAAGTCCAAATCAAAAATTTTATCTATGATGTAATATTGAAATAAATTTCTACATTCCCTACTTTCATTATTTCTTATTTCTAGCCTGTATTTTGTCCACCACGTGGCTGATTTGTTGTAATTTTCTGTTACTTCCATAAATTGCTCTAGCTGAATTGAGAGGAGTGCTGCACCTTTTGAGCCTCTTCTCTTTCTTCTACGTAACTTTTTATTAATGACAGGATCAATTTTTAGATTTCCTGAACTTTCTTTAGTTTATATTAATGCCACATAGTTTCTTTTGAGGTGGTATTCGAGCTCCATTTATTTATCATGTACGCTTCCTGTTCTCCAGGTTGTCAGCTTCAATATTCCATTTTATATTCTTGTTTCTGTAGATATTTATATTTAAAGAGCTTACCTTTTTTTATCTCATTCAAATGGTTTTTATCTTGGCGTTGTCTAGTATCGAGTATCCTTTCATCAGCTAAGTCTTTCACTTGCTCTATTGATTCTTATAAATAAACCCTCGTGATATAACGGCCAATTAAATTCTGATCAAAATTGATTAGGTACTGTTATTTCTGAAAAGTTTTGAATGAAATTTTCATCCCCAACAATATCCATAAACTTGAGGGCAGAATTGGGCGGTTGTCCATTGTGATCTCTTTCCTAAAGAATAAAACGCCGATGTGAATCGTTGATTCCTTCCAATTTAGAATAATTTATAATAACTAGTGTAATACCCAATGCACACATCTTCCAGTACTATTATTCAATCAATTTATTTATTCATCTTTTCGTTTGAAATACACTAGCAATCGACTAATAATGTTAGAATGTCGAATTTTGCTGTGAGTCAAAATATGGTCGGAAGAAGGCATAGTATGTAAAATGGATAATTCTTCAAACGATATAAGCTACTGTATGATTCCATTATTATATGCGATTTCGAAGTATTTGATTGTTCATGTGCCTGTTGTATGGAATTCTATAGTAAACTTATCGGCATAGCTGTTCTTTTGGGAACAAATAATACATAAACAACTAAATACGAATACATTTCCAAATGAAATGCATAATCATCAATGGGATTCATCCAGTCAATTCAAAATAATATTAGCTTTATTGATTCCAAACTAATAGTTTTTTGTTACACAATATCATCATTTTCTTTCTTAATAGATTAGCATATACCACTACACCTAACTGTTTCCTCACTAAAATATTTCTACTTCATTATCCCCCCATTCCATACGTTCGATTACGATCATGATGTCTTCATCTACCGCCAATCATGTAGATTTCATTATTCACCGACCACATGACGTGATGGAGATAGATCGTCCTTCATAGAAACTATGATACATAAACGTTGTGTTAAAGAACGCAGCGGGATTCTTTGTTGCTTTTTGATTGAAATATCGACAAAACTGCTGGTCACGATTGTCTCGCGAATGACTATGGAGGAACTTCCTGAAATTTTTATTTGAATGATTCCACAAGCAATGATTTTGAAAAACTCCATACGTTGAGTGAAAATATATTTAAGTTTTCATTTCTATGTGCTCAAGAAAAAGAAAATATACATTTATACAGGGACATCCACCGGGACCGTCCCGTAAAAACTTTTTGAGTTCCAACTACAATATCAAGCTGAAATTTTATACGCGGCCATAACTAGCGATTTCCAATTGAAGTGAAACATTTTCGAAGTGATACCATTTCCGGTTATACCGGAAGTGGGTCATCACTTTGTTACTTCAAATGGGAATCTACCTTTTTTATTATACATCTAGAACCGACATTTGAGCAAGGCATAAAATACCCAAGTTGTTGGCACTTATCTGTCAAAACTTTCGACAGATTTAATTATTTTTATTATAAACTCGATTTTTGAGGAAAATTTAAAAAAATTGTAGCTCGTAGATCTTTTGCACTACAGACACAATTTTTGCTTGGGTGATAAAAGAAGGATCAAGGAATTTCTTAAGCAGTCTACACATGTCAAATGTTTATTTCGTTGTCTTGTATGATTTTTTCAATTGGCACGTGCCAATTTTAGTATCGCCATCAGATGAATCAAATTTCAGATGGAATTATATCAGTATGTACTATACCCATCTCTTATAGTTCCAAAATAATTTGGGAATATATTGAATTCTGATGATTTTGCAAGAACTAACAGAGAATTTAAGCCTTGAAAAATATATATATATATATATATATATATATATATATATATATATATATATATATATATATATATATATATATATATATATAGGGGTTTTACCCCGACGAGTTGCCCATATATCTGTTCATGCAATCAAATTGATTTCATGAGAAAATATAAATCCACCACCCGGTAATTAATACCATTGCCAGGCAATGATTATAATCAAAACATATCCTGGAATAATTATATATTAGGATAACGTTAAATGTTATGAGAATATATCAATCTACCAGAATATATACATACTATAGCATAATCAGACAATGATATCAATGTACCCACGAGTATTGTCAGAGGCTTTCTCCCCGAAAAAATCCAGTGTACGGACCTTAGTCAAGTAACATTGAATGTTACTCATTAATAGTTTCCTTTGTGTGAAGTGGTGAACGATCGAATAGAATACTGCTCTGAATATAAATATGACAAAATTGTCAGTTAATTATATTACATTTACATAAACAAATAAATAAAATATGAAATGAGATTCTGAGCAGTATAAACTAAAGAGAAAACCTATGACTCTACCTCATTATTTTTTCGGAAAGAAACCTACGAAGAATATTACAAGATTTGATGACTGTTATCTTTTGTAACTGTTCAAATAAATTTTTCTTCAGACCCAAAATCTCCATACTTTTGTGAAGATTTCTAGGAATAACAACTGTTGTAGGAATAATAATCGGTAGAATAAATATTTTTTCATTTTCCACATTTTTTAATCTCGTCGCCAAGCATCATATATTTAGAAATTTTTTCTTTGTATTTATTTTTTATATTATGTGTGTTGGGTATAGCAATATCAATTATATATGTTATTTGATTCTGTTTATCATTAAGAATGATATCTGGTCTATTGTGTTTTACAGCTCTGTTGCAAAGAATTGTTTTGTCAAAATAAAGTTTATATTTGTCACTTTCACAAATAATCTCAGGCTCATATTTGTGAAATTTTTTTCTTTTGGGAATTAGGTCATGTTTAATTCCTAGATTGAAATGAATAATATTAGCGACGGCATTATGTTTTTCTAAATAATCTGTTGAAACAAGAACTGAGCAAGATGATAATATATGAAAAACTGTTTCTGAAGAACAGAAACATCTACGGCAAGAATCATCTATATTTTGTTTGATGATGTGTTTTCTATAATTCCTCGTGAAAACAACCTGATCCTGGATCGCAATTGCCAAGCCTTCTGTTTCAGTAAACAATTCTCCAGATACTAACCATTTATTCGATGCGATTTCATCAATATAATCATTTTTCAATTCTTTAGGGTGCTTTCCGTGTTATTTCTTCTGCATCCAACTTTCTCTTTTAGAATTATCATCAAATATATCAAAATCTAAAATTGTCAAGTTCAGAGGTGTAAGATTATAATCTGAAGCAACAACAATATCATGTAATTTAGACGTTCTCTGTTTATCATGAAAATGGGAACGTAGATGAAAAATCTGTTTACTATGAAGATTATTCAAATCAGTTAATCCACGACCTCCAAGATGTCTAGGTAGTGTAACTCTCTGAACAGCTGACTTTGGGTGGTGCTTATAATATTTACAGAGCATTTTCCTCGTTTGACATTGTAATTCATTTAGATCAGTTTTAGACCATTTAATAATTCCAAAAGAAGATGTAAGAATAGGAACTGCAAAGGAGTTGATAGCTCTGAAAAGGTTTTTACTAGTTAAATAACTCTTGATGAAAATTCTAAGTCTTTTGTAATATAAACTTCTAATATTTTCTTTAGTGCTGCTATGGTTGATTGTCTTCTCTTGACAAAATCCAAGATATTTATATGTATCTCCTTGATGCATTGGCTCGATTTCGCTATTGGAAATCTTTATATAATCAGAGGTGATCTTTCCTTTTTCAATAGAAAGATTTTAACATTTTGGAAGCCCAAATTTCATATGAATATCATTGGAATAGTTGAAAGCAATCTCAAGTAGACTTTTTAAATGAGACCTGGTTCCGGCATATAATTTAATATCATCTAAATAAATTAAGTGACTTAATTTGAATTCAGTTGATAGACTCATTATTTTGAAGCCGAAAATAGTAGCATTTAATTCATGAGATAATGGATTGAGGCAAAGACAAAACCAAAGAGCACTTAAAAAATCACCTTGAAAAATGCCTCTTTTGATTGAAATTTTTTCGGATTTTAACGATTGTTTTGAAATATTTAAATGAAGAATGGTTCTCCAATTTTTCATTACAAATTCAAGAAAAAGACGAAGTGTCTTATCAATTTTATAAATTTCCAAAATTTCTAGAAGCCATGAATGGGGAGAACTATCAAAAGCCTATTGGTAATCAATGAAGGCTGTATGAATATTGCTCTTCTTAGTTTGAGCTTGATTCAAAGCAACAGAATCAATAACAAATTGCTCTTTAGTACCAAAGTGTTTTTCTACATCCTTTTGATGTTCAGAAAGAATATTATAATTCTCCAAATGTGCATAAATTTTTCGGGTAATACATATATATATATATATATATATATATATATATATATATATATATATATATATATATATATATATATATATATATATGGCGAGTTATATATATCTGTTCATGCAATCAAACTGATTTCATGAAAAAAAATATATATATATATATATATATATATATATATATATATATATATATATATATATATATATATATATATATATATATATATATATATATATATATATATATATATATATATATATATATATATATATATATATATATATATATATATATATATATATATATATATATATATATATATATATATATATATATATATATATATATATATATATATATATATATATATATATATATATATATATATATATATATATATATATATATATATATATATATATATATATATATATATATATATATATATATATATATATATATATATATATATATATATTCATTTTGCTCAAAAGAATATGAAATTCTCCAAAATGGGATAGTTTAATTAATAAGGTTAATGAGTATTATAACTAGTCCGATTGTACTACTTCCAAATCAAACCGGAGGGTGAGAATTTTTAGTTTTCGCTAATGAACAAAATCTCTTCAATCTTGAATTACATCGTTATAATAAATTGTCGATATATTCATATATGTTTCAAAATTAAGAACAGTGTCCCTGATCTGCACAAACATTATTTCTTCTCTCGAATCTCATGTATTCTCTAATTCAATAGGGTCAAAGGTTTCCGAAAAATTACAACCGAAATACCATAACAACCGATAATAGGGTTGAACCTATTGACAGAATTGAATACCAGTTTCAGACTGGGTTATTGTGTTGGATGAATTGCTCCATGAGGACAGTAAGATGCTGCAATGCAATTGTGACTAAAACTCGTTCATCTCAGCTGTTACTTATTTTTTCAGCTGACCGCTCGATTCGGAAACAAACAACAAAATATATCTACTTATGAAAATATAATTTGTTGTGATGATTTGAAGAAGTGTTGACACTTCTTGAAGCCCTAATTTGATGATGATATAATATATTCCCTTTCTCAAAATTGTTTCTGAATGTTTTAATGAAATTAAGAATTAATCCACCATTTCGATGAATATTGAATGATAATTGAATGATGCTTATTATTGCAACTACTAAAGCTATTCAGCAGATTCTACATCTTCCAAAATATTTTTTAATGTTTAATGTAAAATTAATTTTAGAACGACGATTATCATGTGAATTTTCCAGCAATTTATCTGTAGAGTAATACCTAATATCTACCGAGTGGTGGTTTCGAAAGAAACGACGAAATAGTCGTTTAGTCTGAAATATTTTCGGTTTGTAGCCGTTATAGCACATATTCTTTCGTCGCAAAGATATATATATATATATATATATATATATACAAAACAACGCAATAAACATTTGACATGTGTAGGCTGCTCAAGAAATTCCTTGATTCTTCCTCTATCCACCCAAGCAAAAATTGTGTCTGTAGTGCAAAAGATCTACCAGCTACAATTTTTTTAAATGTTCCTCAAAAAAGTTTATAACAAAAATAATTAAATCAAAAGTTTTGACAGATAAGTGCCAACAACTTGGGTATATTATGCCTTACTCAAATGTCGGTTTCAGATGTATAATAAAAAAGGTAGATTGCCATTTGAAATAACAAAGTGATGACCCACTTCCGGTATAACCGGAAATGGTATCACTTCGAAAATATTTCACTTCAATTGGAATTTGCCAGTTATGGCCGCGTATAAAATTTCAGCTTGATATTGTAATTGGAACTCAAAAAGTTTTTAACAGACGGTCCCGGTGGATATCCCTTTATATACCGGGGAGCTCACCATCTTTGCGACGGAAGAATAGGTGCTATAGCGGCTACAAACCGAAAATATTTCAGACTATACAGGGTTTTCCATAATAATGTTACATATTAAAGTTATGATTTTTAAATGGGACACCCTATATTTTGTTACATTTTTGACTTTGTGAGGAAAAATTAAGGTTAGAGTCTGTTCGAAAAAAATATATATATATATATATATATCTTTTGAAAACTATTTAGGAATAAACAACGTCATAGAAACGTAACGTAACTTATTATGCTGAATAACATTTAGTTATAAATGTCACCTTTGAAAAATTTCTGCGTTCAATAATTTTTGAAACTATTCTTCAATTTTTCTTCTGAACTGTATAATATGTATTAAAATGATATGACATGATTTTTAATAATTTCGGCCACGTTCGTGAAAACTAAGAAATATTAATTTGATTTGTTACAACCATATAAAAAAATTATTATTTTCTCTTCTGTAAATGTTATTTTTGATTTGAGAGTGGAAATAATTTATAGTCAATTATATGGAGTTATAGCTCATAATGCACAAAGTTGATTTCAATTCAATCTAGAATCCACAAATGGAATTACACACAGGCCATTAAAATTAAAATAGACAAGCGAACATTACTTTCCTAGAAGTGCCATCATAAAAATATTTTAGCCGAGATGGTTCTATCAAGTTATGTGTGTCGATCTTAGATTTTTTTCTAGTTCAACAATATCGACCAATGCAGATCTGAGTGAGAGATCTTGTATATTATTCTAGATGAAATTAGATTCTTCAATTATATCAAGATGAACATGAAATAATAAATGTATGACAAAATAAGAGTAAAGAAATGAAAGAAAAATATGTAAAATTTCTTTTAACTGAAATAACTTTTCGCTAAACCAATCTAAATAATTGAATGAAACCTCTGTTTAATTTTTTAGTACATACATTGTCTTTAAACTATCTTTTAAAGTGTATTTTATAATCAATGTTAATTTTTTTAATAAACTTTTCTAATTAGAAGTGATAGCTCATGGAAACGGAATTAAGTCTAAAAATATATAAAATGTTTGATTAGTATGGTAAAAGCCGCAAAAAATCTCAACAAATTAAAATAATAGAGAATAACCATTCAATTTCCACGAATAGTTCAGACATTTATTATAGTGGAGAAATTATCATTGCCTTAACGACACGTGCGCATAGTCTCCAAAGTGAACACAGTACTCAAATAATTTTCTTTCAGTTTGAATATCAATTTAAAATCAGCAATAATTTATGATCTCATAAGAACGATTGAAATAATGAAATCCCGTTGAACCAAGAATAATCTAATTAATCTTTTAAAAGTTAGTCGACTGAGAACGTTTTTGGATATCCTTTCTATTGGAAACCACAAAAATGTTTAATTACAACGTCTAAAAATTATTCATTTTCTGAAGCTTTTCTTTTATAGATGATTTATAAGATCAAGTGTTAAAAGTATTCGAATTTTATTACTTGTTAATTTTTAACTTTTAAGTTTATCTAAAATGTGACTAATCATTTTGGTTAGATTTCAAAATTTATGATTCAAAATACAAAATCAATTGAATACTTTCATGACGTAATTTTGTTGAAAGCAAAGAAATGAAAAAGAACCCCAAAAAGTGGCACATTTTCTGACCAATTAATTAAACATTTTTTGTGATCTTCATTGCAAAAACCTTTCGTTAGGTGATATTTGCCTATTTATGGGCAAATTTGTAATAAAGTTTTTCGAACCAGACTTATTTCTGTAGAATGACGGATTGAAGTAATTTCAACTCCATATCTTTACGCCATCCACAAGACTGAATGGGAATAACTTTATTTATCAAAGTAAAAAAAAAGAATAATAATTCGACCTAAGTGGTCGGACAAAATGACCCCTCAAGGTTTCCGTTTTTCACTTTTTTCCTTTTGAGGTAAGTTTTTATTATCATCTGTTCATTATTTGTTAGTAATTTGATATGGTTTCTATTGAATTAAAACGATTCAAATTTGTGAGCATTCTTGTAATGTGTTTTCTCCCGCAGAGGATTTTTTTTGTAAGAATGCACACTTTTTTTAAAAAATTATTAAATTAACAACAGAGTCATGTTATAATGTTATAATTGGTGGATGCAAGTACCCTCATATTTACTACATTAATTTCCTGTGACTATTTTGATCATAAAAGATTGCTAATTAATTCGTAGTCTCCTTTTCTTCAATTGAAATTTGATCGTGAAGATTCTGCATACTTCATTTCAATTCATTCACAATCACAAAATTAAATTACCTGAAATCATTGGAAATAAGCAAATACAATCGTAAAGATCATCGGAATCTTCAGAGAGCAAACTGATTTGTTTTCCATTTATTTTTGAAATAGTCTGATAATGTACTATAGTCTGTTATGAAAGTACACCATTGCATTCCTGTTATATTAGTTTTAAGTTTAGTGTTTTCTGATGACCGTGAGGCCGAAATCGTCATCCTAAAATTGGTAGTGGTTTCCTGAAATTTTTTGGTGTTGTCGTGTTTTTCTTTTTCTCTGTCAGTGCTGCTGCCATTTTCCATATTGATTGGTCCTTTGTGCTCAGCTGCTTCATTTTGATGTTTCCCTGCTCATTGTAAACGTACCTTAGTACTTTTTTCACTCTGTTGATTAGTCCGATCAGTTATCTCTTGTCTTCGGGCTGCAGTGTACTTTGGTATTTCTTCTTCACTCGGTTCTCTTCTTCTAGTAGTGCTTTGAAGTTTGTTTCGTTGAATTTCGTCCAGTTTGTGATCTTATCTATTGTTGTTCGTCTTTTTCGGCTGTGGTTCCAGTATCAGGATGACGGGGCAATGGTCCGAAGAGAGATCCATTGACATTACTATTTCGTAGTTCCATGTTATGTTCTTCATAAGCGTGATGTTCTGTATGTCATGTGATTCCTGAGGTTGCGTGCAGATGCTTCGGTTTCCTTGATGATGTTGTTCCTCTCTGTAGGTGTTTCGACTATCCTTACGCTTTTGTTGGTTTTTCTGCAGTTACAGTCCGAATGCTTCTCATTCAAGTTCCCGTCTACGATGGTTTGTGAATATGGCTCTGACGTTTTCCTCGGTCATGGAGTTATTTTGTAGTTTGTAGACAACGTAAATATATATCTCTTTCAGTTGTCAGTAGCTCATTCCTGTCTCTTCGATGTTCTTTGAGTTGGTCCGTGGTAGTTCGCCGTCTCTTATTCCTTTTTCCTCTAAAGTCTGTTCCTCCGTTTCTTCTCTTTTGTCGGTCATCCTTTATATCGTTTCATTCCTGATGTTGAAGTCTTTTGTTGGTTTCAGATTGTTTTCTCTGACGAGCATCACGTAAACCTTCATATGTAGCTGATCGATAATTCATGTTGAATGTTGGTGATTGCTACCATTAACTGTCCCTCTATAAATACAATTTCTTTTGAAGAGCTGAATGAGCTTACTTTGATCTTCTAGAAATTTCAATATTTGTTCTGTGGATGCTTTTGTGCCGTTGAATTGGATTACCTTTCGTCCAAGGATCATCGTTAGTTCGTCTTCGCTAGTCGATTGGAGTCATTTTGTTTCAGTTGTCTTCTCCTCTTCCTTTTGTTTCTGGTTATATTTGTCTTCTGTTCTCTTCGTTTGGTCGGCAGCCCTCTTCTCCTCTGACTTTCTTATCCAGAACTTTGTCGGTTTTACTAGCATTGGTACTAGATTTACGGTCGGTCCACCTTTGGGGTTGTTCGGGTTCCTTGGTCCGTTGATATTGTACGATAAATGCTCTCCTCCGCAGTTGGCACATTTCAGTACTGATTATCTCGGCTTCTTGCATTCCGCTGTCACATTGCTTGTTGGGTATCCCTGTTGTTGTAAGTTCACAGCAATCTTCCTTTATCTTTGTCTCTTCATGACTCCTCAAGCACCACCTTTAGTTTATTCTACGATAAAAGCTCGTACTCGTAGAATTCGACGTTGTCTTTTTTCAGCTGCTCGAAGAGTTTTCTATAGTCATCTTCATTGTCTGTTCCACCTGGATTCCCTTCGAAATTGATTTTGTTCGGTTATATTTCATACTAACCTGTTTCATACTATTTCTCAGGTTTCTCCATTTCGTCCTCTCCCTGATTATTAGAGGCGATATTTTCTCTTGTTTTTTTCATTGGCCTGTAGTCATCATGGACTTCTTCTATTAGTTTTTCCTATAGATCATTGGTTTCAATCTCTGTCAATTTCTCGGATTTTCTCATCCTCTTTACGGTATTCTGCGGTCATTTGAAGTCCTCCCTTCTCTGCTTTCGTCTAGCAGGCAAAACAGCTATTACGTTGAGCAACATTCCCTCAAACCATTCGGTAGGTGCATTGAAAAACGCAATATCTGCGATAATCTTCTCTGTTCGGTTCATCTTGGTGTTCGATCTGTAGCTCAATATTGAAGCATTATAGCTCTGTTGGAAGGTATACGGTCCCGCGTCCTATAGAGCTATTTCAATAAGGTCTCCACTCAATTTTCAAGTGACGATTCTTGTCCTCAGCACTTCCAACTTTTCAATTCTTAGGGAAATGTTATAATTTGAGATGTTGATAAACAAAAGTTGTGAGACGTTGGAAATGGGTTACGCAACTGATGAGAGGGTCCTAATCGTTTCAATATATTATCAAAAAGTAGTTGTGACAGAGAAATCACAAGGATCTTCATTGTGAACAATCCAGAAAAACAGGTAGAACGTCAGTATGCCAGTATATATATATATATATATATATATATATATATATATATATATATATATATATATATATATATATATATATTGTTTTGAAAAGAGAGGATTTACAAAATTAGAATAATTGTATCTACAATGAATGCTTATATCTATAATTTTGTGTGTGTCAGAAAAAACAAGTGTGAGATATATATATATATATATATATATATATATATATATATATATATATATATATATATATATATATATATATATATATATTGCCTGAGGAACGGGTATAGTCTGTTTATATCACATCGAAAATAAATAATTGCTTTCCTCAAGAAAACATTACGACCATCGACGGCAGATACCCTCTTCCAAAAATTTCTGAGATTCTCGACAACCTAGAAAGATGGGTTCCACCACATAGAAATGGCTCCTGAAGATATTCAGAGAACAGCCTTTTCAGTAGATAATGAGCACTACGAATATCTGAGAATGCCCTTTGTGTTGGAAAACGCTCTGAGCACCCTGCAAAGAGTGATGGACGACGTATTAAGACGTTTACAAAGTGAAATTTGTCTTGTATATATGGACGATATAATTGTCTATTCGACGTCATAACAAGAACATATGGTAAATCTCAAGAGAGTATTTCAACGTCTTCGTGAAACAAAATTTAAATTCCAGCTCGATAAAACGGAATTTTTATGGAAAGAGGTTGCATTTTTGAGACATATTGTCACGCGTGAAGGTAACAAACCAAATCCCGAAAAGATAAAGGCAATCATGGAATATCCGATTCCTAGAACAGTCAAAGAAATTAGAGGATTTATCGTATAAATCGAGTTATGGAAACAGTTCCTATGTCCAATATCATAAATGACATCCCAAATCCGGACGAAATCGAAGATCAGAACCCCAAAGCAGGAGAAAATTTATCTGACGATGAACAAACCATACATACAAACGCTGAAGACCTATTCTAAGAATAAGTCCGATAGAATCCTCAATTAATATTTTTTTAAATCATTTGGACATAACGGATTAACCGAAAACCTACAAAAAATGTTCATGGGATCGAAACAGAAAGAATATTTGGAATGTTTACATACTTAAGAATGACCCCCTCCTATCATTTCATTTTTAGAGATTTTGGTGAACCGAAAAAGACCAATGAATTTTATTCCAAAAGTAATGGAAACGATGAAACATATAAACAACTTTCGAATCTCATGAGATGAACATTCAAAAGTCTCGCTCTCAAGGTTTCGAAGTGTGATAAAAGGTTAGAAAATATTATGAATGAGGATCGACAAAAGAATTGATTTGCTATAGCAATCTGAAAGCGATTCACCAATAGAACATTTTCATTCGACCATTCTAGAACATTTGAGTCTAGAAAATCGATAAGTCAAATCAGTCGCCGATATAATTCCATATGCAATTTTTGGTTACAAATACAGTATTCAGTCTACAACACAACAAAATCCAATCGATATTATCACCGGTCATCTGAATACCAAAGACAATTTCGAAATTGGCGCAGACAAAGAAATTATGAACAATTATATACAAAATCACAAAGAACGAACTTAACTAAATTATAACTCTATTCACGCATTTTGCGTGGGAAAGAATGAAAAATATATATGTAAAGCAAACGAAGAGCGTGAAAAACCAACTGATTACCACCAACAATCGACAGTTTTCCGAAAAAAAGTTAAAAGTCGCAGTAACAAACTGAAAGCGCCTTTCATCAAAGAAAAAGTACAAGAAAATGAAGAACTTAAAATAAAAACTGAACGCAGTTCTTATCACAAAAACATTTTCAAGAAACCGAGAGCTAAACGGCCTCAAAATTTGTTGGAGGAACCTGATCCTGATGATGATCCACCGGTCCATGTTGGAACCAATCAAAATAGTGGATCTTAAACGAAACCCTAGTATCTTCCCATTTCTTGATGGCGAAACTAAAGTCAAAATTGGAACTCATAAATTCTTCCGTTATGTTCATCTATACCCCATCGGAAACGAAATGAAAATTGTCAACCAATATACAAATTTCAAATCTTCTCTTTCAAATCGATTCAATGCATCCGAATACTCTATAGAAACTTTGAAACAAAATATACAATCAAGTACATTTGGAATATATTTGAATTATTAAAGCCATTTCAGGAAATTGAGATGACGATGATGCTGAACGCTACGATAAAGCTATTGAAAAATTACAAGGTGATAAGGAACAAATCATCTCTGCTGTCAATCACCAAATTTCCTTAACTCACGAAATTCTCGAGAATAATAATAAAACGCTTTCATTAATGCTGCATAACCAAAACATAATTTCTAGAAGAATTCAGGAGATGAAAAATGGTAACACCCAGTATTTTTCCATTATAGATACTTTCGCTCAAATGAAATTCAACTTACAATCGGATTTTTTCTTGAAGATTCAGAAAATTCAGTCACTCTGACTAAATTAGGCTCTCTTCATCGTAGTCTATTCTCAAAAATTTATGACATATTCTTACTATTCTGTTGGAGAACCATTTGAAAAATAAGTTTATCTTTCCTGATGAAAAAATCTTCCCAATTATTATGAACTAATTGAAGTCGAAACAATTATTAAGAAACAAGGATCGTTTTCGTATTGAATTTTCCCCTTGTACACCCCGATCAATTCAACCATCACCATTTATATTCCATTCCATCCAGAAACTTTACAACTCTAATTCCTAAAAATACCTAACACACAATGAGAAGCAATCTATTCCAATACGTTGACAAATAATGCAGATATCTCAACCCTGTTTACCTTTGCGAAGAGAACAAGCTTGCAAGCCACGCCGATCAAGACGACTGCCGATTTTCTATTCTTCAGATCCAAAATTCTTCCACTGTTCCTGACTGCAAAATAGTGCCAGTAAAAGTGAAGAAATCTTTTGTAGAAGAAGTTGATGACAGCAACTATATTGGTATCTTCCCGGAACAAGAAAAAATAAGGATGAACTGCGAAAAAACAGATTTCACAACCCTCAAGAGAATATGGCTTATCCAAATTCTCTCATGGATGCAGCATTCAAACAGTTGATTTCATCTATACCACAAAAGGCACCTCTTATCAAGTACCGCTATTTTTACCCGAAATAAAGATACCTACAGCGGATCATCATTAAGAAACCCTCAAAATTCAAGAAATTTCACTGGATAAGTTACACCACCTTCAGAAGGAAGTCGATAGACTCCAACCGATCTCAGAAGAAAATGAAGAATCCGCTGATACACAACATTACCTGACCACCCCCGCATACATCATAATTTTCATTCCACAAGATTTCAGTCAATCGCCAGACCAAGTGTAAGAACGAGATTTGTTCTTTCCGTCCAAAACTCTTTCCTAAGGATGGAGGAGTTACGTTCCTGGAAGAGATATTTTCCTGATGAACTTTCTGGATCAGCGGATCCTTATTTCACGAACGCGGCTACACCGTGTTGACCGATGTTATAAATTATCTTTGTATATCTTATATTATTCAGTCTTACAATAACTCCCTTTTAATTCAGTTTGTAACGAAATAAATGCTATTAAAAAGGATTTCCTTTAAGTGAAAAACATAAGTAATGCTGCATCGTAAGGAAAGATTATTTAAACGAATCGTGTTTTTCACGATACAGGATGTTCCAACTACAAAAAGATATTAGCATATAATATTCGAACAACCCTTAGAACCCGATGTACTTTGAGCAAATGGTAGTACAAATTTATATCAGTATTAAAGAAGATGTTTGAGCATGTTGATTTGAAAATGTAGGGAAATCTAACATACTACCTTCATTTCCCCAAAGTTGAGAATATCAATCATAAAGAATCTCATGTGACATTTCATTGGTAATGCTTGTTGGTGCTCTGAATGAATTGGGCCAACATTTCGTGTTAGGTATCTATACAGGGTGTTTCATTCCGTTCCGTAGCTCGGTAAGTTGGATGGATTAATTCAGATTCATTCGACGGTATTCTTCTATTGAATTTGTTATTAAAATCGGAAACAGCTGAAAAATGGTATATAGAGACTTCAATTCGTAGAGAATCCACATGTTATTCAGAAAAATTATAAAAATCATTACAATCAGTACATTACAATTTTTACACTTGATCTGATTTTTTCCCTATAGCAATATTTTCATCATACAATGATTAATCTTTTGTTTTAATAAGAACTGCATCACTGTTATTCGATGCTTACGAGAGAAACTCGGTATGGTGTACTCGATTGAGGAAAACGTAGAAATTGTGTCACTTTATTTTCGAAATAACAGTTGCGCAAAATAAACAGTCGAAGAATATTAACATAAATCATCCAGAAAAAGAAGTGAATCACCAATATGTCAAACCGCCGAAAGCAGGAATTAACACGTAATGTGGGAAATAAAACAGTTAAAGTTCTGGTATTGGATAACACTCACTTCTTTAGGAAATTATCCTCATTGAATTAATTAAATTTCAGTGAAAATATGAATGATACTCCCAACTTTCTTCAAAATAATTGTTTCCCTAACAAGAGAACCTTCATGCTCAATGAAGACGCAATTGTCGATACTGGGACATCCACAATCACCACTTGTACCGAAAAATGCATACACAAATCCCCCAAGAATCGAATATTTGGCCTGGTAGTACAGGAACCAACTTGTTGGACTGTTCTTTACCGAAGGTTATCTCAATAGAAACAGTTATCTATTACTGCTAGAACAATTGATTTATCCCAAAATTATCACGATCTTGTAAAACGATACCAGTCACTCATAAAGTTGATTGCATTTGCAGGAATATTTAAATAATAATTCAGAGAACTGAATCAGGAGAGGGGGTCAGCAAAGTCACAAGATTTGAATCCTCTCGATTTTTTATGGAGTCATTTAAAATAGAAAACATCCGCAAGGCAGCCGAAGACTTTGGACTAGCTGCAGAGGAGAATTGCGATAGAATACTAACTAGCAACGCCTAATGTATATGAGAACGTGAGAAGGAAATTTAAGAACCGTTTAAACCATTGTATGGAGATGAGAGATGTCATTTGAAATATATCGTAGATTCATTTGTTTCTCTGAATAATTGGTGTTAAATATCCTTCCCGTGGTTTGGCACATCTCTCTCAATTCGAATTTGTTGATTACATCTTTTTCGGCTTCTCTTTTGCATGCAATACAATATTTGAATTTGCATTAACCAGCCTGAAGTACCCAGCTAGCTAACGAACTGAATTCCTCGGTTTGAACACCCTAACTTGACCCCTAACTCAAGTTCAGAGCATTAAGAGACCTTTACAATGAGGTATCTCATGATACTCTTGGCGATGGAAATTCTTCTCTGGTGATGCTGAGGGTAAGGCGCAATCCGTACACTTTGAAATTGATATGCATCTTTGATACTGATTCTGTTATCAATCTGTACTACCATTTGTTCAAAATACATCAGGTTCGAATGGTTGTTGCGATTTTATATAAAAATATTTTTTGTAGAAACACACTGTATCGAAAACTTAACTCAAAAAAAGTCGATAATGAAAAAGAGACATTTCTGTCGATGTGCCATTTGACCCATATTCCCAATGATTATTTTGTAGGTTAGGTTAGATTGAGGGGAGGGGGGTAAAGCTGTTGATATGAAATGTTCAAAATGGCAAAGATAATAGTTCTCCTGAAATAAAATATCGACCTGTGTCAGCGTTTACCAGAGACAATGCTTTCTTACGAGTTGAAGGGGGGTTTAATTTTCGTTGGAACAATGAATAAATATCAAGCTAAGAATAATTCGAACGCCTGCCCTCTAGTATATCATTTGTCCGATTGTCCGAAGTGTTGCCTGATACTGATAATTCTGAATATTACTATGCCACAAGGAAAGATATGAGCGATAGGGTACAATACCGACAAATAGAAACGGAAAACCTCTGAATCATAAAACAATTTGACTAATATCAAGGTACATCAGTTATCCGGCGGAACTGAAAATGGAGCCCACCTTTATCCATCATAAATCCTATTTAAAGACGTGCCAAGAATTAAAGAAAAGGGATACTCAAATAATATCATTCGCCAATTTGATTCTTCTGGTAATGAAATTTTCTGAGGAAATAGCAATAGATTCTTCGTTTGGTAAAGACAGAAAGCTTCAACGCAGCGTTACGAAAACGCAATATTTAGTCACTACCACTTGATTCTATATGTTCTGTCTTCTTCTGTTAATGGATGTAACCGCAACATTTTGCCCTGAAAATTTCCATTTCGTTAATTTCAATGCAGCGGATGATTTGTGATCGCTTCATAAGTTTACTTTGAATACGCAGAATTAACAGTTGCTACCGCTATATGTAGTCGAGGCCTAAGTGGCATAAAGATGTTGATAGCCAGCATCTAACGAAACTGGTAACATTGTTTAGTAGATTCGGCAAAAAGTACACAGCACCAGTCAGCAGGGCATTAAAAAAAATGGGATCTTTGGATGTGATAATTCTACTACTTCGAATATTTCTCGAACCTGTGTCAACTTTTAATTGTGAAACTCCCAATTGTATCATATTATGTTAATACTCTTTTCAAGATCTCCCGCGATTGTATTATAAAAATGAGCATCTTGTAAACGATCATTGCTGGTACATATTTTCATTGAGGATTTCTTCATTTTAATGGTAAAAAATAAAGTTTGCGTTTTTATATTCAGTTTTCATGCATATCATTAATTAGTTCATTTTCATGTCGTCAAGAGGCGATGACGTACAGAAATTGAAACGAGAAATCGGATATTTATGAATTGAAGGTTGGCCAGTGATTGAAAATTCATATTATTCGTGATGTTCTGAAACTAAATTGGTCTTAACCAATGATATTATTGTTATTCTTCCTAAGATCGAGCATTAAGAGAAAATCGGTGCGTCGTTTGTATTGAAGAAGATCAGTTTAATTTCATTTTACATAGTTACATGATGGTAACTATTACATCTATGATGGTAAGACTTTTGTTTCAATTTTTTGGCAAGGTGATGGAACATTTCGACTCGACAGTCTGAAATTGTGTAGTTGATTCAATCCTTGGCGATCGTGAAACAAAGATGATTTATGAACTGGGCAAGTGTAATTCTACGAGTCATGGATCCCATAATGAAAACATCTCCGTCGACAGGTTGCTAGTCATTTCACCGCCTACTTCGTGACTTTTGACGCTGCCTCTCCGTCAGTTGATGAACTAAACGTGGATTCAGGATCTCGCATATTGGTTCTCATAACCATCATATCTTTAACTATAGATTGCCTTTGATAAGCATTATATTTCATCATTCCTTAGAAGATTTATCAGATCGTTCCATTGCATAAGAAATGGAAATAGGTTCTGAACATATTCCTTAATTCAAAACTGTGGGGTATGCTGATATTCATCTAGTTGTATCTATATGGCTGGTAAAATAAATAATATGCAAAGCGAAAAAGAATATGATCATAAAAGAATACAAATTATTCCGTAAAACCATTTCAGAGAATGTAGTTGGTACATATCATTGCCTGAAAGGACGACTGTTAATTCTACGGAATCGGATAAGCTCATTACACTTTTTCTGATTTCATCCTTCTTTGAACATTTCATATATCTTGACCGTTTTGATTCAAAATTCAATATTGAGAAAAGGTTACTCAATAATTTAATTCGAAGGTGGTTCACATGTCTTGAATACATCATCAGAAGATAAGTAGTTATTTGATTCCGCCGTTACTACTTGACAATCAGTCGTGATGCTCATGAGAAATTAACTATGTATTATACTATCACAAGATATTCTGAAAATGAGGACTGCAATTTCAGTCTCCCGTCCATCTTTAGCTGACAACAAGTATTCATATACTTATTGTCAGTAGAAGATGCAATCCTGATTTTCAATAAATTTCTTGTGCTAGTATAATACATAGTTTCATTTCCTAATATCATCCCCTAATACGAAATCTTGCATCATCTTATCAATCAGTTTCCAAACTTTTCTGTTTCAAACGGTCAAATCATTTCATATGCTGATGATGGGGTGATAGTATTCAATTGCGAGAGTTGGGAGGAAACTTATGGTGCTGCGGTAAGTGGCCTCAGAACAGTATACGCATGGTTAAATGACAGTATGATGAGTCTGAATACTAAAAAAATACAATTATATCGCTTTCTCTCTAACCTCGACAGGTCAACCGATATTCACCAGCTTACCGGTACATTTCCTCGAATGTAATAAATCAGAACCATGTAGCTGTCCTAAAATAGCCAAAGTTGAGTCCACTAAATATTCGGGTCTTTATATTAATCTTCATTTGCGATGGGATGAACATAATGAATATTTGATTCGTAGATTGAAGAGGTTGTATAGTGTTATCCCCATAAATTTCAAAATAATTAACATTGAGAACAAAAGACAAAAACCAAACTGAAAAATTTTATCATTTCAACCTACAACAAATTCGCACATATTCTTGCGTTTCTATATTTTTTCTTCATTTCTATGTTTTATACAACTTTACCTACCTATTTTTCTGATATACCTATATACCTATGTAGCCCAATGTATAGACTGATTTTTCATTTATATATATATATATATATATATATATATATATATATATATATATATATATATATATATATATATATATATATATATATATATATATATATATATATATATATATATATATACTGGGTGATTCACCAGTGACGCGGTGCTCTGTAGCTCGTAAACTCTTGAAAAATTCATTTTTGTTCGAACGGTATTGTATTTAGAAAGTAAAATCTACTTCAGCAATTCATTTTGCAGTAAACAGGGTGTCCCAGTTTTCTATAAAAAAATCTTGGGTGGTTTTTTCAGATTGGATGACCACTTTTTTGTTCAAGATTCAGGAGCGGCCGGTAATAAGTTTTTTTGGTGAGTAGTTTCGTCACAATATTTTTTCCCGTAAAAATTTATTAAAATAGGCACCTTATCTTTATCTTCGATCATTTTCAAAATATTCGATTTGTTGAAAATTTTTGATGAAAATTCTACAAACCGTATCAAACTCATCAACATGCATCATTATTCGCACAGAAGTTTTTTCTGTAATGATTCAAGTAGTAAAAAATGAAACCTAAACAAGATAATTCTTTTAACGAATGATAAAATCAAGATGATTAAAACGTAAGTCGAGGTATGTGTTGACATTTTATTTATTTGTGCCTTCTGTCAGGTTTTCGGACATATCATATTCTGCAATTTAGATTGTGAACTTATCAGTGTTTCGTTATTAAACATTGTTTAACTGAGGTTTAAACCAAATTTTCTCAATTGACTGCCATGAAGTTCTCCAAAGAAGAAATGGTTGATATGATTCTTATTTTGGGTGACTGTTATAGAAATTCTTTGTTGGCAAGTAGAGTTTATGCACAAAGGTTTCTTGATAAGAGGCATCCTGATGCAAGATGCTTTGAAAAACTTCTAATTAGATTTTCGAAACGGGCAATATCGCTTACAAAAAACATGAAAATCCAAAAACTGTTACAGCTGAAGACAATCAGTTATCAGTTTTGTTGACAGTGACAGAGGACCCATATGAAAGCCAAAGAGAGATTTCCCAGTTAACAGATAAGTCCAGAGAGTCTTGAAAGTGAATAAATTTTATGCATATCATGTACAGCTGCACCAGGAACTGAACAATCGAGACTATGAAAACCGAATCAATTTTCGCAATTAGGCAAGTGACAAAGTAGCGAGACAACTTTTCACAAGAATGGGCTTGTTAACAGGCACAACTTTCATTATAACGCCACAGAAAATCCATACCTCATGAGACAAATAGATCACCAGCATCGTTGGCCCTTTCATGTAAGGGCAGCTATAGTAGATGGATATCTAATTTGGCCGCACTTTTTCGACGGGCACCACAATAGTGAAATTAATTTAGATTTTCTGCAAAATCCACTACCAATGTTACTTGCCGATGTACCAGAGCATATAAGACCTGAGATTTGTGGTTTCAACATGATGGAGCATGGGCACATTACTCACATCAAGTTAGGGAGCATTTGAATCATGTATTTCCAAACAAATGGATAGGACGTGGTGGTCCTGTTAGATGGCCAGCTAGGTCTCCAGACCTTACAAGTCTAGATTTTTTCTTGTGGGGTTATATTAAGAGCATCTTTCATCAGATTATTTCTACAACACAGTTGGATATGAGACAGAGAATAGTCGACGCCTTTCAGTCCGTTAATGTTGTCGAGAGTTCAACGGTCTTTCCTCAGAAGGATTGAGTTGTGTCTACAAAGAAACGCGCATTATTTCGAACACTTATTCAAATAGTTCAATACCTTGTAGATGATCTCACCAAAAACAATCTATTACGTATTTCATTCACGACTACCTTAAAATATCTCCATTTCTCTGAACAAGTATAATGATATGTACTAATAACCTCTTTTTTCGCAACCTCTGATTTTATTATTTTAGTTTTTTTTTATTTCGAGAATGGTCGAAGATAAAGATAAGGTGACTTCTGCAAAAATATGGCACAATATTTTATGCGTTGACATGAAAAATGAAATACAGGATGTTCCATTTGAAAAAATCAAGATATGATATTTTCAAAATTACAATATTCAATAATTTTTTTTGAGTTACTCCTGTATAAAATGAGGATAATCTATTTCAATTCATCAATAGAGCTATCTTTTGGCAATAGAAAAACGAAAGGAAAAAAGTATTCATCCTTTCTGGCCGAAGGAGCATGCGATGATGGGAGAGTCTATTTTTATGAATTTTTACGGAAAAAAAAAATATTGTGACGAAACTACTCACCAAAAAAACTTATTACTTAAAGAAATTATAGCAGAGTTTAGAACGCTCTTGAATCTTCAATAAAAAAGTGGTCTTCCAATCTGGAAAAACCTCCCAAGATTATTTTATAGAAAATTGGGACACCCTGTTTAATTCAAAAGAAACTGCTGAAGTAGATGAAATCTTCAAGAGTGTACGAGCTACAGAGCAGCACTGGTGAAGCAGAGAATATATATATATATATATATATACTATATATATATATATATATATATATATATATATATATATATATATATATATATATATATATATATATATATATATATATATATATATATATATATATAGGGGTTTTACCCCGACGATATATATCTGTTCATGCAATCAAACTGATTTCATGAAAAATATAAATCCACCATATATATATATATATATATATATATATATATATATATATATATATATATATATATACAGTCCTGTAACTAGGCAGGTGCCAGCGGGCTCAGGTACAGGGCACAGGGCACAAGGCACAGGGCACAGACCCTGGAGGGCGAAGAAATGACCAGACCAGTATCTAGTTTTGTTGCATGCATGGTAGTAGGTTAGTAGGTACATTTTGTTCTATTGCGAATATGGTGTAGACACGCCCAACTGTACTATCTATATCTTTATAGCATTTTTAAGCGATCTTGAACAACAACACTAGTAAAGGTGGATTTATATTTGTCTGATGTGTAGTTACGTGACTCGTCAGAACGGTATCGGTTTCATACATTTAGTATGATAACGTACACACTAGTGCGTAACGTGTTGTGATGGCTTAGGTATGGAACCGATTCAGTCCTGACGCATCACGTCACGACACATCAGACAAATATAAATCTACCTTAAGTCTGGCTCACAATATTACATACAGAGACAATTTCTGTCTATATTCATTTGGGGGGCGCCACTTCGAAATCTATTAATCTAGCTGAGAATATTACCTGGCGGCTACCGTGAGCTAAGCACGCAAGCTATAACAAACAACATGTCTCAAAAACGTCCATCTGGTTCTGAATTTCGTAAGAGAAAACGCGTGAGGGAGATGGAAGCAATAAAAATGGGAAATACGTTACGAAAGCCGACAGTCACACAACCAGAAAATAGTCAGAATGATGTGTCCAACGATGACGTTTTGGCCCACTCTGATAAGTCTGGAACTAGATCTGGAAACAATTTAAAGATAGAATTCAAAGAAGACAGCCCATTCCAGCTAAACTTGACCTTCCCCACCACTAGTCCAGGTTCTGAAATTCAAATTGAAGAAGCAACTGCAACTGATAAGATCCAGTTAGATATAAACGATCATGTTTCATGGTTACCACTAACTGACCATATTCGTTGTTTCTTGTCGAAAAAAGTCCTGATCAAGAAAAAGGTAGTCAAAATATTTCTTCAGCTGAAGACATAGGACAAAAATTTCATATGCATTGGTGTACAAAAAAGTTGAGCAATGGCGAGATGGTGCTCTTTACAGTAAAAAGAGAGATGCAATATTTTGTTTTCGATTCTTCCTTGACTAAGCAAATAATGCCGGCTGATGCACTGAAAAGATTTAATGGTTGGCGTCATTTAAGTCCACGGATTCTTGAGCACGAAAACTCTACATTTAATAGAGAAAATTGTATAAGTGGAAAATGTTTGAACAGCAAATAAAAAGTAAGATCACAATAGATGCATCCTTACAAAAGGCTATTGATCAAGAAACAAATAAGTGGAGATATATTTTGAAAGTATGTATTAGCATACTTTTGTTTGATGTGGAAAATAATTTATCCCTCAGAGGCTCTCATGAGCATTTTGGAGAATCACGATCTGGATTTTTGTTAAGTGCCAAATGTATCGCATCAAGAAAAGATGTCACAAATATTGTATCCGAGTAGAAAGTTATAATGGAAGAACGATTCAAAGATTTCATCCAGTCTCATGAAAAAAGGGATTGTCGAAAGGAATTTTAGAAAAATTAGAAGTTGATCGATTGAATATTCAAGATCAAGATAAAAGAAATTTATGAAAATGCTGAATACGTCCCGCGTGCATCACATTCTTTGAATTTATCTGTAACAGTCCCATTTCTCTATACGAATGAATTTAATATGATTCGGTTATATTTATTAGTTTCAAGATAAAAAAATACATGAATCAAAACTATGCATAGAAATTTGCAGCATTCTTGCGTTGATTTTCCTGTAATACGATAATTCTGCTCTTATATTTCGAATGATACGCTCGCTGAAATGCTTCAAGGTAGTCCACTTCTTCCCGGTTTCTGAAATGATGAGAGGATACAAACTGTTGGGAAGGTGTTGATAACGATTTTATTTTCTTATTCTATATGCCGTATAGAGTACATCTCATCTTTGAAATACAGAGTTTTTTTGAAGAAATTTGATTTAAGAAATTAGTTGAAACTTTTGTTTCGTTTCCATTTGCGGAATTTAAAGTGTATATTTCCTTTTGACCATCAAAGGGAAATTATTATAGAGTAAATAACCCTTGAAAAGTTAAGGTAAGAGTTATTTTAATTATCTCCATTTCGTTTCTTGCGTCTCTCATGATGATGTCATATTTTTGCATATGATATCTATCATAAATTAGATTCCTTTTTGATTTAATCTCATTTTTCAAAAATTTAAATTAATTCTACTCAATATAAGTTTCAGAATAGTTTTGTTGATTAGAACTGTACTCTTACAAGGTTTTTTTGGTTAGGAAAAATCTTAAAATTCTCTGACGCCCTATAGGACGAACTATTCCCTGTGTAGCGGCCATCCATACTTCTGAGAAGGACGGTATTTATAAAATTGTCCAACTGTTAAACTTTGTGATATTTTCAAATGACATTTCACCTAATTTTTCTTCTCGTTTATTGAAAATTTCCATATTGAATATTTACCTGATTGAAAATGAATGAATGAAGAATTTGGCACATTCCTATAATGCATATATTTAGAATTTCATAAAATTGATTGTCAGTCGCGAGGTGATCACCAACGGCCTTTCTCAGAATCTTACTGAGATTTGTAGAATATTTTAAATACTTACCTTGTTAACTTTTTTAAACATTTTTTCTTTCACTCTATACTATATTTAACATCCTATAAAAAATGAAAACGTTGTGGTGCCCAACCTTTCAAGAAAATTTTTGCATTTTTATTGACACTGAAATCTCAAAATACCCTAGCCCAATTTGCCACCGACGAAGAGCTGCCGAGCTAGTGTAACATATTTCACAGGTAGAAAAATTATTGTTACAACCTAACATGATCATATTTTCTGGAATAATTCAGAAAATTTTTGTTTCTTTCGGGTTCAACGGTTAGATGGAAAACTTTAATAAACTATTTCTTTGAAAAAACACGCCGACACTAGATGGGCCTCTAAAGCTAAGGTCGTCACAGTTTTGAACACAGAAATATCGCAAATCTGGTGTGTGCTAAAGATTCTTACTACCAATACCAATGATATGTTGACAGAGTGAATGTAGCTCTACAGTCTAAAACCATTACTATCGACAAAGCCTCTGAATCAATCAAGGGATTAACAAGCCAGATTCAGAATATTCGCGAGACTGCAGACGTTGTTTTCGAAAAATGCAAAAAGAATTTGTAAACAATGTGACATTGAAGACAATTTTCCTGAAAAGCGACGAAAGCGAGTAATTAGACACGATTCAAGTGAAAGTTTAGAGGCCGGCCACTATATTACTCAGCAACAAAGTTTCAAAATTCAGATAAATATAGCAATAGATACAATAATTTCTGAATTAAAATAGTGATTCGAAAAACTAAGCGACACACACCACTCTTTCGGTTTTTTGACCGTAAAACACATAACTACATACGTACAACATGCAGCTGATTTGAGTATCAAATATTCTGCAGATATGAATGCCACAAAATTTTGGGCCGAAATACAAAATTTGAAGAGTCAAGTTGAAGCGACTACATTATTTGATAAATGTGAATGTCAATCAAGTATAGGTCTTTTCAAAGCTATAGTGGAACTGGATTTGAGAGAAATGTTTCCCAATGTTGTAGTCGCTATAAAGATGTTTTTAACTATGCCAGTGACTGTAGCTTCCTGCGAAAGACCATTCAGTAAGCTCAAATTAATAACGACGATAGCCCGAGAAAGATTGTCTGACCTAGCGATTTTGTCGATTGAACGCGAAATAGCACGCCTCCTGTCGTATGACAATGTAATCAAGGACTTCGCAATGAGAAAAGCACGGAAAGTAAATCTTTAAGTAGGTAGCTGTCCTTTTTTTGTGATTACGGTTTACCTTAGCCTTGGGTATTTACTGTCGAGTACTTTATGTCATTTCTGTATCTGAGCAAATATTTTTGAATGAACAATTTTTCGTTTGAAGAAATGTTGTAAGTAGCTATAACTTTGAAAACAAAAAATAGATAGATTCATTTTTATGCACATTTGTCCATTTTATTGTTAGAGCCTGCTTAGAACATTTTACAGAGGCGCAGTTTTGAAAGTCTGCACCAGACGCATAAAAGGCTAGTTACGGCACTGTATATATTCATATATACAGGGATATCCACCGGGACCATCCGTTTAAAACTTTTTAAGTTCCAATTACAATATCAAGCTGACATTTCATACGCGGCCAAAACTAGCGATTTCCAATTGGAGTAAAATATTTTCGGAGTTATACCATTTCCGGTTATACCGGAAGTGGGTCATCACTTTGTTATTTCAAATGGCAATCTACCTTTTTTATTATACATCTAGAACCGACGTTTGAGCAAGGCAGAAAATACCCAAGTTGTTGGCACTCATCTGTCAAAACTTTTGACAGATTTAATTAATTTTGCTATAAACTCGATTTTTGAGGAACATTTAAAAAAATTGAAGCTCGTATATCTTTTGCACTACAGACACAATTTTTGCTTCGGTGGATAGAAGAAGGCTCAAGGAATTTTTTAAGCAATATACACATGTCAAATGTTTATTGCGTTGTTTTGTATGATTTTTTCAATATGGCCTTTTTCAAACAGCAATAACTCATTTTTTTCTAATGGCACGTGCCAATTTTTATATCGCCATCAGATGAAGCGTCAAATTTCAGATGGAATTGTATAAGCATGTACTATACCCATCTCTTATAGTTCCGAAATAATTTGGGAATATATTGAATTTTGATGATTTAACAAGAACTAACAGAGAATGCTTTGAAATATTTGAATCAAGTAGCTGAACTGGCTACGCTCACCTGACACATGCCTAAAATTATTGTACCTGTCACTTCGTCCATTCGAATTTGATATTTCAACAAGAATTGTCGTTATTTCAGATTGAAAATATCCAAAAAATACAACAGATTTGGAACAAAACCACTGGTTATTCAAACGAAAATATATGTAACCTTTATTTAATTCCCTTTAGAATGTCAAAAACTAGTGGGTAGAAATTGCAGGCAATTTAATAACCAATTTCCAAATTTACCGTCTATGAGTAAAGTAAATTTTCGAAGCATTAGAAGCAATTTTCTACAATTCGGATGAATAAAAATTGTAGAAACTAAGCGAAAACCAATCATCGAAGATAATTACATTAATTCGAATAAATGATAGCAAACCTGATAGGAAAAAACTAATTAACGATATGAATAAATGTTCAATATGGGCCCCATTTTGCTCGATACACTTGACAGCTCGTATACGAATATGATGAGTTGCCTTCCTAGTTTCTTCAGGATCTATATTACGCAAAGAATTATGAATGCGCTCTCTTAACTCTTCTTTACTTCTTACAGGAATAAGTAACACTTCACTCTTGATTGAGAACGCGGAAGCCATAAATTTGGTCCATAATTACCCCACCATCTATCCTCGAACATTTCTGTAAGCTGCCGATCTACAGCTCCTGTTTTATGTGCTGGTGCACCATCCATTTGGTAATAACAAGCCCCCAGAATGTTAAGGGGTAATCCATCTAACAAATTTGCTAATGTTCCTCTAAAAATTACCAGGTCACTTTGTCCATTAAGATTTTCCTCATAAATGTGATAAGCCAACAAATCATTCATTAAATTGCAAAAACGTTCAAGCTGAATTTATTATATAAATCAATAACCTCAATGAAATGTGGATTTTCTGTGGCCTAAAAATGTCGATTTCTCCTGTTGGTTATTCCACTTTCATTGAACTTGGCTTCATTAGGCCATATAATTTTTTGCAGAACTGTCTCATCTTCTTGAAACCGAATCAATAAATTTTCACAGAAATTTTGCCGCTTGGGAAGGTTGGTTTCAATTTTTGTAGTATGATAAAAGAATACGGGTGCATGTTATGTTTCTTGAGGATCCTTTGAATGGAAGTAAAACTCAATCCAATATCCATTGATGCTGACTTAATGGACGCATGTGGATTGGCACGAAAATACGATAGCGTATTAATTTGATTGTCGTCGTCCTCGAGAATTGGTTTTCTTTTAGTTTGTATGTATTTTGTACCTCCAAATTGCAGAAAATTGCTTCTGATCCTTCGAAATTTTGTTTTATTCATAGGCGCCAAATTTGGAAATTGGCTATTGAATTGCCTGCAAGTTCTATCCACCACTTTTTGACATTCGCCATGAATTAAAAAGAGATGAAACATATCCTCGTTTGAACAATCAGCCATTTTATTATCAATCTGGTTTTTTCAACAATTTTCACTTCAAATTACCATTAATTCTTGTTGAAATAACAAATTCGAATGAACGAAGTGACAAGTACATCAATTTTGTGTTAGGTTAGATTCTTCATTCAAATATTTCAAAGCATTCTCTCTTAGTTCTTGCAAAATCATCAAAATTCAATATATTCCCAAACTATTTCGGAACTATAAGAGATGGGTAAAGCACATGCTGATACAATTCCTTCTGAAATTTGACGCTTCATCTGATGGCGATATAAAATTGGCACGTGCCATTAGAAAAAATTGAGTTATTGCTGTTTGAAAAAGGCCAAACTGAAAAAATCATACAAAACAACGCAATAAAATTTCGACATGTGTAGACTGCTTAAAAAATTCCTTGATCCTTCTTCTATCCACCCAAGCAAAAATTGTGTCTGTAGTGCAAAAGATCTACGAGCTACAATTTTCTTAAATGTTCCTCAAAAATCGAGTTTATAACAAAAATCATTAAATCTGTCAAAAGTTTAGAGTGTGCCAACAACTTGGGTATTTTATGCCTTGCTCAAATGTCGGTGTAACCGGTAAATGGTTATGGCCGCGTATTGAACTCAAAGTTTTTAACGGATGGTCCCGGTGGATATCCTGTTTATACATATATATATATATATATATATATATATATATATATATATATATATATATATATATATATATATATATATATATATATATATATATATTCGTTGTGCTCTTACCGTAGCATATTATATTGACTTTGAGACTTTGATCAATCAATTAGATTTTTTTATTCTGTATGTTTTGGTGAAAATTGTTAGATTACTTTTTATAGTGATTTCTTTTTCGGCTCGAATTTGTGTAGAGTCCATTATATAATTTTTTGATTGTGTAGTTCTGACTTTGATATTCGAGATATTCGATTTTTGTTGTATCCTCGTGTAATGCAACTCGCCGAGGTTGATCTCGTGTCGAAAGATAGAGTTTGTATATTTATATCAATTCTGTAACACGTAACTATCTCAATTAGAAGAAGAAATATGATATTATTTTAATATTTTTTATTATTGAGGTTACAATCTATGAATAAATATAATGTCATCCTAGAGTAACTGTCATTGAAATATTCTATACGCAATCTAAATTATTAGTAATATTGAAAGACATTTTGGATACATATCGGCCATGTCTGATCCGGATTTATTGTCCCAGAAAACGTTATCTACTACTCAAGATGATGCATTAGCAATGGATGATATTTCTTCTGGGGACGAGAGCCCTTCAATCGGTGAGTAATGTCAATAAAGTTTTAGGTTCACATGAATGCCATTGATAACCTTTCTGAATTTTGATAGAATAGATTTCTTTAAAGATTAGGTAGAAGATCTTTTCTTAGATTAATTAAAATGGAACAGAATGAGGTAATCCTGTCTTGTATGGTGACGACTTTGGAGCACCCAGAACGAGTCGATCAGCTGTTTGCCGAATGCATTTGAATTTTACCTAGTGAAGTTAGAGTACGAACAAAATAATATTTGGACGCACTGGTTAATCAGTATGCGAACGCAATAATTGAACGCTCTTTTCTCTAATAGACTGTTTTTCGTTTCTAGTTTCTAGTCAATAAATAAGATTCTACTTCTCTCATGCCATATTGTTTATACCATTGAAAAATTTTACGGAATAAATTATTAATATCTCTCTCGTTTATAAATTCAATGGAAATATTTCTAAACCTAGCCTAACTAACCTTAATTTACCTAAAACCTAACCTACTAACCTCTTCAATTCAAAATTATAAATTTAAATTAGGTTTGAGGTTCGGTTAGGTCAGTAAGGTTTGTTCTGAACAGATTTCCATTTGAGAGGGATACTCTATTATGACGGGAGATGGCGAGTACGTCACTATTGTCGGGATCATTTCCCGTTGGTCTTGGATTGTATATGTGTGAAATTGTTGCCTAATATTTAGGTTGTAGGTATACTAGATGATTTGCTACTTTGCCGTTTGCTCATACGTTTCATTTTGTGTTTCTCAGTAATGATTTGAATATCGTTACACTGCCAAATTATTACTCTATATGGTGAGACTAGCTTCGCTGTTTTCTATTTTCAAGTATGTAATGGTGAAAACACTAAATGATCAAATATTGAATCGAGAACATTTTTGGGAAAGTATGGTCAGCTATTATGAATTAAAACTGAAATTTTCTTATTCTGTTCAATTGTTGTATATATATTAGAAATGGATTCTCATTCTATATTCCCCAATTATAATTTGTTAAAAATAGAGATAATGAAATAACGCTTATAATTCCAACGGCAACACGAGAATAATTCCAATCTAAGAGTATGTCACAAATCTGATAACACTGTAGAAAATTCAAATGCATTCGGCAAACAGCTGATGGACTCATTTTGGGTGCGCAGAACTCGTCACCATACAAGACAGGATTACCCAGAATGTCTTTATTACAAAACAGTGAGCTAACTATCAAGATAATCAAGAAAGTTTGAAATATTTCGAAAGTGCCATATCAGCTATTTACATAACTGGAAATGAAATCTTATAACATAAGTTTCATCGATTATGAATGCATATAGAGAAAATTTTTTCTGTCTTTTAGCTAAACATACCCAGAATCGAGAAGATATTATGCAGAAATCATCTATAAGTGAAAATATTGACGCATTTAGGCGTAAGCCATTCTCAAAATATAACTCCATAAGATTATTATCTAAAACATAATTTGAAATAAATAGATGTACAAGACAAAGAATTTACAATAGACGAGTTGAACACTCATAAACAAACTAAGTGCTCATCACAGATAACACATTTTCGATAGTTATTTCACATATTTACATTATGGAAAATATACATTGTAATATCATTGTTGGCCTAACTATTTGACATCATTAAATTTACTCTACCAAATGGCTGTATCTATTCATGAATTCATCAACATCAGCTTTGGAGTTAACTGCTTTTGGTAGTTTTTGAATTTTTGTCATTTCCAATTTAAAATTGTGAACATTTCCAATATAATGTTTGGCCCGAGCCGTTTGATGTTTGATTTTTATTTGATCGTAAGAATATTCATGTTCGTAAATTCTTCTATTTGGTTTCAATTTACTGAAAAATCTTCTCGCAGAATAATTTTACTAGTGACCCACTTTAATGTTGTTCTGCTCTAAACATCTATCTATTTGTTGGGATAATTGGGAATTGTAGTAACGTACGATATATATGAATATGAATACGCCTTCCATCATTTTCTGTTCTTCAGAATTAGAGATTTGAAGTATTCTGTTTTAATTAGTGATTTGTAAAACGTTTTAGGACATGCATTTTTACTAAATATGTTCTTAATATATTCGTAATTGTTTTCCTATAATATCTTGGATGTGAATATTTTATTGCAGTGTCAAATAGACCAGTTAATATGCTCTTTCAATATGTGTTAAGCATAGAAGAAGCATAATTCAGATACCTTTCTTTGGATGTTGGTTTCCGGTAACAGTTTGTTAGAATATGCCTCTGTTTGATTTGCAAATTTGAAAAATTTATATAACTAAAGGTTGAATAAAATCTCAATAAAGAAATAAAAGAATGAGCAGATATGTCATAATGGAAGATCGCTATTTATATATGGATTGTCCAAATTGCACTAAAAAGGTATTTCTTTTTGACCAATCGCCAGTAATATCCATGGCAAAATATCAATCCAACCCAATTAACAACGTCGTGGGTAAAGAAACGGAGTTCATAGAAATTATCGTTAAAGAAATACATACATGACAAAGAATTCATATTAAACGGGTCGTTCAAATATTCATTAACGAACTAACCTCTCTTTCGATGCAATCATTTCAACTAACTGTTTAATTTGAATTTATCGAAATCCATACAAATACACATCGAAATATGATTGATGCTCTATATATTTGATTTTATTAAATTGCTATATATATAATATATTATATATATATATATATATATATATATATATATATATATATATATATATATATATATATATATATATATATATATATAGTGAGTTTCCTTTTAATCTGCCAAAATGCACAGAATGATAAAATATCTTGAAATATTGACACACTTTCCACAAGAACATACCCTCTCTGACCTGTTGTTTTCGAGATACAGGCTGTGAAATTGTCGGGGAAAATTTATTTATGAATAACTCACTCAAATTTAGAGATATCAAACTAAAATTCGACATTCGAGTGTTTTTCCATCAGCTAGACTACAGCGTATTAAAAATTTGTCGGTTTTTGCCCCAGAACTATTTTGCAGCACGCCACTGACTTCATTTCCTAATATTTTCGAATTACTCATTCAATTTTAATTTTTTTTTGTTCTGTGCATTTTTTGTGTATCAGTTACCGTTCTAGAGGAAAAAATTGAAATAAAATTTATGTTCGGAACTTAGCAATTAATTCACAAGTCTATATTATTTCCATTTCAATCTACCAAACTTCACTGGTAGACCGTGAATCGAAGTTTAAAGTGACTGTCAAAACAAATTATGCCTCATAAATGTTTTTTTTCCATAATACAGGGTGTCAAATTTCGAATTTTCAATGGGAAAAATTGCTATAACTTCCGTAAGTTCGAACATATTTCTAAACTTGATATTTTGATCTGCAAGAATTGACATAGCATGAAACTAGTGGCGTAAGATAATCCTGTTTTTTTTCATGCGACGCATGTTGTTTGTGATCAAAGATGTGAGGGATTTCTCCTAAAACAGTAAAATGGCTGTAATTTCTTTGTCATACCCAGTTGAAAACCAGAATATTTGGACATATTATCAAGGATAATTTTTTTCACGATAAGAAACCAATGGCGAAGCATATACTGGAGAGATACCCCCACTTAAGCAAAATCAATACACCACTGGAATTTATCAGAATTGATCAACCTATTGAGCAATCATTATTTCTGTAGAAGAAAAGAATTTTTCCTCTTCTAAGCGTTTCTATCACGAAATTTTCATTATAACACTACTGTCAGGTGTTATAATTTCACGAGTTGCAAGTGTATCAATTGCTTATTTTCGGTCCATGGTATTGAATTACAATTAAAAATCATTTAACACAGAACAAAGAAGAAAACATGTACAATAATCTTAAGCTGCTAAAGAAATCGTTTAAAGTGTGCTCCATTCTGTTGATTGCATAATCTACATCTCCTCTCAAGCGACATCATAGATTTTGAGATTGCATTGCCGCGCAAGAAATTGCACCCATCAATGATCATATTCCTCAAAGTTTCGACATCATTTACATTTGTTGCGTACACGAAGTCTTTGATTGCGCCCCAGACGAAAAAATCCAATGGGTTCAAGTCTGCGGATCTTGGTGGCCATCCAACATTTTATTTCTGAGGAACCTCATCAAGATTCAGACGATTACATCTAGCTATCCATCTGTTAGAGTAGTTTTCGTCTAGCGAATTATGAAGTATTCTCGCATTATGAGGACCAGCCCCATCCATTTGAAAACACCTATGCCTTCTCTGTCCTCACGGTTCATCTTCTAATAACTCTGGCAGTTCTTTTTCCAGATAATCTGAAAAGTTTCTCGAATTCAATCTTGCTGGTAAAAAACTAGATCGATTTGTGATCGGTTCCTGACTCCAATCCAAACGTTAAAGCTGAATTCCCTTTGAAAGTTGCGGATTTCCTTCAGACCAAACGTGAAGATTATGAAAGTGCATCACTCCACCTCTTGTGAAAATTGACTCGTCCGTCCATAAAATTCTCATCGAAAAATTTCTTTTCCGCAAAATATCGTTCTGTAAAAACATGTAGAAATTTACCCTTTTTGGTAAATCCGTCAGTTCCAAATGTTGAACTGGGCTCGGATGATATGGTTTCCTGTGGTTTCGCTTTGGGATTTTTCTTATGGTAACGTAACTTATATAAGTTTGTTGCTGCGCCTTTCGTGAACTAAGCTTTGGATTATTTGTGAATAAATTTAAAATGTCCCGTTTGTTAACGTTTCTTCTTAGATTTTGCCGATTACCTCCTATCTTCGCCAAACCACATTCCCGAAATTGTCGATGAATCTTTTTGCAAACTTCTCTCTTATGAGATCTTCTTGTAGGAAACCTTCTTCGATATTCTTCGGCAGCACGACTTGAGTTACCATCGCAGAAACCATTAATGAAATGGATATCTGCAAATTCCGCATTTGAAAACGAATAAGGCATTTCCGATTAGAAAGTTGAAAGATAAATCATGATTTTATTCTGTGGTTCAAAGCCATTAATTTAAACTTCATAAACCATACACATTACCCGCTTTCTCAATAAGTTCAAACATATCATTTTAAAAACGCCGTGAATGTGTATGATTTGTGAAGTTTCAATGGTTTGGAACAACAGAATAAATTCATTAGCCGCATAATGTTTTTTCGACATCCTGTAATGCGAAAACGAAACGTCGGAGAGGGTATGTTTTTTGAGTAAATATCAATATTTTTTAATTTTCTATCACCCTGTGCGTTTTAGTAGATTAAAACGGAAACACCTTGGACTTATGATTCGACAGGAAAATAGGCCAGAATCTAATGAAAAGTTCGGAACATAAATCGTATTTTAATTTTTTCCTCAAAAGCGGTGACAGATACACAAAAAATGCAAGATACAAGAAAACTTTTGGATTGAATGAGTAATTCGAAAATATTAGAAAATGTGGTCAGTGGCGTGCTGCACAAAAGCTCTGGGGGAAAAAAGGAAAAAACAACATGACACCGAAAAATATCACCCTGTAAAGCAATTGACAAATTTTTAATATGTCATCGTGTAGCTGTTGAAAAATCAATCGAGTGTCGAATTTCAGCTCGATACCTGAAAAATTAAGCGAGTTATAATCAAAAATAATTTTTTTTCTCCGAAAATTTGACACCCTGTATTTCGAAAACGAGAGAGGCTTGTTCTTGAGGAAAGTGTCAATATTTTAAGATTTTCTATCTTTCTGTGCATAGATTAGATTGAAATGAAACACCGTATATATATATATATATATATATATATATATATATATATATATATATATATATATATATATATATATATATATATATAAGATATAACATCAGTTATTAAACACACAAAACATTGGAAATCTCCAGGTGTTGATGGTATTCATAACTTTTGGTTCAAGAAATTCTCTTGCGTTCATGAAAAATTGGCTGAATATTTTTCATTTATAATAAAGAACCCTCAGCTACTCCATTATTTTTCTCACAAGGAATTACTTTTTAAAACCGAAAAGTGCTGATACTATTGATCCATCTCAATATAAACCAATTACTTGCCTTCCAACAAGATATAAAATTCTAACTAAATGTATTACCCAAAAAATCTATGCACATTTGGAGAATTATATAATATTCTTTCCGAACAACAAAAGGGATGTAGAAAAAAACACCTTGGTACTAAAGAGCAACTTGTAATTGATTCTGTTGCTTTGAATCAAGCTCAAACTAAGAAGAGAAATATTCATACAGCCTTCATTGATTACCAAAAGGTTTTTGATAGTTCTTCTCATTCATGGCTTCAAGAAATTTATAAAATTGATGAGACATTTCGTCTTTTTCTTGAATTTGTAATGAAGAATTGGGGAACCAATCTTCATTTGAATATTTCAAAACAATTGTTAAAATCCGAAGTAATTCCAATCAAAAGGGGCATTTTTCAAGGTGATTTTTTAAGTGCTCTTTGGTTTTGTCTTTGCCTAAATCTATTATATCATGAATTAAATGCTACTAGTTTCGGCTTCAAAATAAAGAGTCTATCAACTGAATTCAAAATAAGTCACTTAATTTATTTGGATGATATTAAATTATATGCGGAACCAGATCTCATTTAAAAGTCTACTTGAGATTACTTTCAACTATTCCAATGATATTCATATAAAATTTGGGCTTCCAAATGTAAAAATCTTTCTACTGAAAGGGAAAGATCACCTCTGAATATATAAAGATTTCCAATATCGAAATCGAGCCAATGCATCAAGTGATACATATAAATATCTTGGATTTTGTCAAGAGAAGACAATTAACCATGGCAGTACTAAAGAATATATTAGAAGTTCATATTACAAAAGACTTAGAATTATCATAAAGAGTCATTTAACTAGTAAAAACCTTTTCAGAGCTATCAACTCCTATGCAGTTCCTATTCTTACATCTTCTTTTGGAATTATTAAATGGTCTAAAACTGATCTCAATGAATTACAATGTCAAACGAGGAAAATGCTTTGTAAATATCACAAGCACCACCCAAAGTCAGCTGTTCAGAGAGTTACACTACCTAGACATCTTAGAGGTCGTGGATTAACAGATTTGAATAATCTTCATAGTAAACAGATTTTTCATCTACGTTCCCATTTTCATGATAAACAGAGAAAGTCTAAATTACATGATATTGTTGTTACTTCAGATTATAATCTTACACCTGTGAACTTGACAATGCAAAAGGTAGACTTTGATATATTGATAAGACATAATGCCGTCACTAATATTATTCATTTTAATCTAGGAATTAAACATGGCCTAATTCCCAAAAGAAAAAATTTTACAAATATGAACCTGAGATTATCTGTGAAAATGAGAAATATAAACTCTATTTTGATAAAACAATTTTATGCAACAGAGCTGTAAAACACAATAGGTCATATATCATTCTTACTGATAAACAGCATCGAATAGCATATGATATTGCTTATACCCGACTCACATAATATACAAAATAAATCCAATGAGAAAATTTCTAAATATATGATGCTTGGCGACGAGATTAAAAAATGTGGAAAATGAAAAAAATTATATTCTACCGATTATTATTTCTACAACAGGTGTTATTCCTAGGAATCTTCACAAAAATATTGAGATTTAGGGTCTGAAGAAAGATTAGTTTGACCAGTTACAGAAGATAACGGTCATCAAATTTTGTAATATTCTTCGTAGGTTTCCTTCCGAAAAACATAATAAGATAGGGTCATAGGTTTCCTCTTTAGTTTATACTGCTCAGAATCTCATTTCATATTTTATTTATCTGTATATATAAATGTAATATAATTAGCTGACAATTTTGTCATATTTATGTTCAGAGCAGTATTCTATTCGATCGTTCATCATATATCATATATATATATATATATATATATATATATATATATATATATATATATATATATATATATATATATGATATATATATATATATATATAGAATATATATATATATATATATATATATATTAGGATAACGTCCAATGTTATGTGAATAATCAATCTGCCAGGCAATAGTTAGAATCAAAACATATCCTGGAAAAATTATGTATTAGGATAACGTTAAATGTTATGAGAATATATCAATCTACGGAGCTTATATAACAAACTATAGCATCATCGGACAATGACATCAATGTACCAACGAGCAGTGTCAGAGGCTTATATATATATATAAATCCAGTGTACGGACCTTAGTCAAGTAACACTGAATATTACTCATTCATAGTTGTGATCGATGAAGTAGGCAGCAATTAGCCAGGCCTCACCGGACGAAGTATTGCCTGACGACAGTTCCGCGCGGGGTACAATGATGGAGTATTCTCGAGAATTAGGGTTTTAGCGGGTATGTTCTAGACATGAGAGACTAGTCCGAAACCCGAACTCGTGAAGTCATGAACTTCTCCAGTTGGTACGTAACGCATTTCCTCTTGATAAAAGATACAAAAATATTTATATATATATATATATATATATATATATATATATATATATATATATATATATATATATATATATATATATATATATATATATATATATATATATATATATATATATATATATATTTATGAAATTTTGGGATTTTTTTTTCCTGAGAATTAATTGATTTTGTATAATCGGATTGTGAAAGCCTTTATTTTTGCTCTTCTAGAATGGGTTTTATTTTGGTGTAATAATAAATTTTTTTATTGTAACTTTTCCTTTATCTGCGGAAAGTCTTTAATAGACTCGACTTTTCTGATCCTGTCGATTTCATGTTTGGTATTTTCTGAGGAGGTTTTGCTTTTTATACTGTGGAAGAAATTTCCTGTCATATATTCTTGACTTCTGACTATTAGTTTCCTTATTGGTTTTCTCTATAGATAATGGTATGTGATTTGGAGCTATAGAATAATTGAACCCTTTGTGCAGTTTCTCATAATTTAATATCTGTTTCATGTATTTCGTTTTTGTTGCTCCTCTGGTACTGTGCAGACTAAATATTTGATTTGGTTCCATATTAGAGGAAGAATATAATTGGACAGACGTGAATGAATGTTGAATAATGCTCGTCCATTTCGGTCGAGCTTAGATCTTTTACTATTGGATAGGTTCAGATCTTTAGTAGTATTTCTCTTACTTTATTGTGACTTATGCCATTTTCAACTTTGCTGTGATCTGTCTCTCACACGTCCAGTATTTGCATTGAAAATGTGTGTGTTTTGCTCCTTCTTTCTTCTAGAGTTCTCTCTATTCTGAATATCTCAATTCACCAGTCAAGTTCATAACCTAACATTTAATACCACAAAGGCACTTCTAAGGAATGCGTCGAAAAAGGATTTAAAGAAAAGTAATTTTTTCGGGAAAGTCTTTCACAATGGTTGTGTTAACAATCAGCATAACGTTCTCCTCCAGAGAAAAAACTGTAAATGTTATCATAAATGATGAGGAATACGTCGATGCTGCTCTCACAACTAAAATTATAATTCACTATATATTAAAGGGCTAAGGCTCATTTCGAGGAAAGTGGAGGGGATGGTTGGAGTTTGAACCGGGCGGGAAGAAACGGACGGTGTGGAAAAGCGGGGGCCATAGGCCCCGGCGAATATTTTCTTTCCGTTAGAAAGATATCGGAGGAGTTCCTAGTTCGAACGTTGGGGGCGCGAGGATTTTTCGAAAAATTTCGCCGAAACGTCGCCTCGGGCGAACGGAACGTCGAACCGTCGAGATTTCTTCGGATTCGATAACTTGGATCTTTCCGAAGGCCATCGTAGAGGTCGATCGAGCGAAAATTCCGCGAAAAAGTTCCGAAAAAGCGAAAATAAAATACGTTTCGGAAATCTCGTGGATGGAGGGGATAATTTCCTTGGACATCCTCGAGTTTCGCATATTGCGCAGCAATAGTTAGATTCTCATAAAACCACGGGAAATAGGAAAAATCTTCGTTCGAAAAAAGAGCTACCGCCCGACTTTTGCAAAATTTCTCTCTACTCTCCTCATTCCGAAAATCTCCGACGGCTCGAAATTAACGAACGTCCAGTTGTCGAAATAAGGGGTGTTCTTTCATCCGTTCTACTTATACGGGGTTACCGGGAACGATTCCTACATATCACGAGATCGGATCCGCGAAGAGAAATCGTTGCTCTACAATTTAATTTTCGAATTTGGGACGATTTTTGAGACCTAGATTTTCCAGAAAAAGACCGAAAACACGGGGATGGAGCCTGTCACCTCTCCCATCGCCCATACGATCGCTTAATGAGCTTTACCAACGTGTGAAATTTGATGTTTTATTTCTTTTGAATGAAAATAGTGAGATGGAAATAGTTAGTTATTTCAGTCTCACCAACATAATTTCGGTACTACTAACATCTAGAATATAGTTCTCTCACTCTTCTGAGTAACAATATGCGACAGAATGAAATATCCATCACATCAAATAGAATCTAACCTTAATATTTGTTTTGTTTTTCTCTGAGGACCTACAGTTTATAGTGGACTCCGAACCACTCACCTAGACCGTGCAGTGATAACTGCCACCTCTGAGGATTACAAGTTATCTGGCCTTCGGAGGTTATGGACTCAACCTATCGGTTATGTATCCAGTCTCAATGTGATTTTTATATACATACGTGGGACAAACACACCAACATTCATACTACATCCATATCTTACCTGGGATTCGAACCCGGGCCCTCGGCGTGGGAGTCAGTACTTCTACTGACTTACCCACGGAGGGAGATGACCTTATTATTATAAGTCTTATATTCGATCTGTCAAAATATGTAATTCTGAATTTTATTTGAATGAAAAGTATACGAAACTTCAAAGAAGGTAAATGAACGTAGTTTGATATTTCTTTTGTCCTTTTTTGTATATATTTTGTTTGAGGAAAGAATTGACAAACTTTCCAACTCAATAAATTTAACATTTGGAGGTTATTCTAACCTAAATAATTCTATTCAAACGAAATATTGGACATATAATAATTAGTATAATCTTGAATGTATTATTCGAGATTATCGAATAATTGCCTATATAATTCTAACTCAATTCATATGAAGAATAAGAAAGTATTTTGCTGAGTCATAAAGCGAAATGACGTAATGTGAAATTGTCCAACTTATAGATTGAGGAATTGCATTAGGCTTCAAATAATGTTTGACAGGTAAGCGAACGTGTTCTATCGTTAATTTGTTGTTTTGAAACTGAGATATTCAGTATTCACATTTTTTAAATTATATTCATGGTTAATCAAAGCTGTCAGCGATCCAAAAATTCCTGGAATGATTAGGATTTCTTATAAAAACAATTAAGGCTATCTTACGAAATGATGGGATATCCTTTGAGATGCTATTAACAGGTATTGAAGTATTTTGTATAATTAAATTTTTCGAAAGGGATTCTCTTTCGTTTTTGTTAGATCATTTAGGGCATGCACGATAAGAGTATTGAGAGCTATCAACTAAAAGTCATATCTGTTGTGAAGAGATGGAAGATAATTCATAATTATGAATTCAGTAATATAAGACGGGTAGTTTAAAGATCTGAGACAGAGGTTAATTTCACTGCTTAGCAACAGAATAGTGATACTCAAATAAAATGAAGGAAGTAGATTACAATAATAAAGATATTTCTAGGTGAATCTCAGCAAGACTGTGTACATCTTAAATTAAATTTTCGATTCAGTTAATTCAAGAGGGGTACGTTTGTATTCTACAACTATCCAAATTGCAGTATGGATGGGAACCAATGTGTATGACCATGTTGAAATATGAATCGAATAAAGTAAACTGTGAATGATATATCATTCAGTAGAATTATCGTTTCGATAGTGGTTTGAAGGTAAATTTTTCTTTTCGATGCATATTCATTTCAGATTTCTGAAATATTAATTCTTAGGTTAGAGTCCACCTGTCTGAAAAGGACGCAAATAAAATTATTCATTTGTGAAAAGATCGAAAAATGAAATGAAAAATAATTATTGTACTTTACATATGAGATGAATAACAATAAAAGTTTGAAAATAAACGAAGACAATATTTCCATTAAGTAATAACAGTTAATTGTAAATGTTTATGTTATACCTCTGGTATCAACCAAAGTAGATATTATTGTACAAGGGCCAGTACACCTGCATAATTATTTATCGTTAAGGTTCAGATAGATATTCTGTAAAAGATGTCATTCATCAAATAACATATTACTCACTCACAAGGAAATATAGTAGATGGCATGAAATCTACACCAAAGGTAAATATTGAGTTCCTTCTATTGATAACTCATTGTGTTTTTTTCACAAGACTTTTATCAAAGCTGTTGAGTAAATAACGTGTATTCTTTATAGAATTTGAATTTGAAATGTATATATATATATATATATATATATATATATATATATATATATATATATATATATATATAAATGTTTATTTTCAATATATAAAATGAAAGATATATAACTATATAACAATACTAACAAAACTAAACAAATAATTTAGAGCAAACAATCATACATATAGTAGGTATAAAATTTTTCAGAAAATAAACCGCTACCACCCACTAAGCCATCAAAAACTATCAATAATCTTCGACACTCATGAACAATACAATAAAACTTCACAGATAAAACCAATACTCGCACAGAAAAAATTCACACATGTCTTCCACATCCCTCATATATATATACAGTGTGCGGCAAAAGTTCGCGCACTGGGTCGATATCTTTGAAACTAAGAATATAACTGTATATATATATATATATATATATATATATATATATATATATATATATATATATATATATATATATATATATATATATATATATATATATATATATATATATATATATATATATATATATATATATATATATATATATATATATATATATAACGACCAGCACCCGGTAATTAATACCATTGCAAGGCAATTATTATATCATCAGACAATGACATCAATGTACCAACGAGTAGTTGCTTTCTCCCTGGAAAAATCCAGTGTACGGACCTTAGTCAAGTAACACTGAATGTTACTCATTCATTGTTTTCTTTGTGTGAAGTGATGAACGATCGAATAGAATACTGTTCTGAATATAAATATGTCAGCTAATTATATTACATTTAATAAATAAAATATGAAATGAGATTCTGAGCAGTATAAACTAAAGAGAAGACCTATGACGCTACCTCATTCTTTTTTCGGAAAGAAACCTACGAAGAATATTACAACATTTGATGAATGTTACCTTCTGTAACTGTTCGAACAAATTTTTCTTTAGACCAATAATCTCAATATTTTTGTGATGATTCCTAGGAATAACACCTGTTGTAGAAATAATAATCGGTAGAATAAATAATTTTTTATTTTCCACATTTTTAATCTCGTCGCCAAGCATAATATATTTAGAAATTTTTTCATTGTATTTATTTTGTATATTATGTGTGTCGGGTTTAGCAATATCAATCATATATGATATTCGATTCTGTTTATCAGTAAGAATGATATCTCGCCTATTGTGTTTTACAGCTCTGTTGCATATATATCAAAATGAAGTTTATATTTCTCATTTTTACAAATAATACCAGGTTCATATTTGTAACATTTATATATATATATATATATATATATATATATATATATATATATATATATATATATATATATATATATATATATATATATATATATATATATATATATATATATATATATATATATATATATATATATATATATATATATATATATATATATATATATATATATATATATTTCAACGAATTCCCATTTCATATTATAAGTTCTGAATCAATTTCGCTTAATTGTAATATTCATATTTTGAATACAGGTAAAAGGACCTATGGAGAAATCAAAAGAGAACCTGACATGAGTTATGCTCTTGCTGCTGCATCTCGTCCGTATGTAGCACCACATGAGATTCAGAAATGGTTTCACTCTATGGCAGAAAAGGAAGATGGAAAAATGACTGCGAAAGAGCTTCAACAAGCATTCGAAATCTTTCAAGGTAGATATTTCTCCGATAGCTCTTGTAAATTTGTAGTTAGACTTTTTGACTTGGACCAAAATGGAGGCTTAGATATAAGAGAATTTGAACTTCTTTACTACTATATCAAACAATGGGTTACCGCTTTCAATGCCTATGATAAGGATCACACAGGAGCTTTGGATGAAAAAGAATTGAATTTTGCACTCAAGCATATGGATATACATTTTTCTCCGGAATTTATTCGATATTTAATAAAAAGGCAGAATCCTAATGCAACCAAAATGACTCTTGATCAGTATATTGTAACTTGTATTCAAATTCAAAGATATACTGATGAGTTCAAACAAAGAGATACGGAATATACGGGACATATCAATGTTAGGTATGAAGATTTTCTAGAAATGATCATGAGATGTGTATGATATAGAATTTTGTATTTCGAGACGATTCCGTAAGACTTGTATATGTTCGTGATAATAAAGCATATCCCATTGAAATCATGTATTATTGTTATAATTTATTTTTGTCATACTAAGAACAATCGGTCATCATTCGAAAAAGAAATTGGAAGCAATTAGTGACGACCAGTATCAAGAGAATCAATGAATAAATGATGTGATTCACGCAGTTAGCATAAAATAAACGAATTTGCTTGAGAATTATCCATAAACATATAGGTGAGGCCTTTCCCCAAGAATATACGTTATAAAATAGAGAGACTAAAAGCAAACTGAATACCTCTAGATCATACTGATCTAAATTGCAACTGTCATTCAGATTCAGTACAAGTACGAATTGTAGAATTTGAAGAAATTCTTGTTTGGGTCTTCCAATAGAGAAATCCATATTGAAAATATTAGTTGCTGTTATTCATTTCATTTATTGTTCTACAGTTTGCTTATTTCCCATAGCGAGCTGCATGCTTCATTCACTTTTAGTGATAATTGAAAATTTCTATACAACAAATCATTCTTTCAATGAAACTGAACGTGAACATTGATCCACAGAATCGACTTTTCGTGATTGCAGTTTATCGAGTCACTAGAATTTGATTGATGAGGTCGTTACTTGATGAAAATCGATATACATATTTTCAATGAAATAAAACTACAGTTTTCAGATTTTCACTATATTGACAAAACTATGACCGGTTTCACCACACTGTGGCTTCATCAGATAGATACAAACAGTTTGTATCTATCTGATGAAGCCACAGTGTGGTGAAACCGGTCATAGTTTTGTTAAAATAGTGAAAATCTAAATACTTTAGTTTTGAGTCACTAGAAACTATCAAAGATATTTTAAAAGCACCAACAAGAATAAGCAGCGAAAGAAGAGGCTACTGAAGTTGTGAGAACCAGGATTGCAGCAGATCGGAAATAATCGGATGACAAATCGACGTTCCTAAGAACTTAACTTTTCACAGGTGACAAAATCTGAAGCCATATTTTCTGATTGTGTTCTTGAGCAGCTTGATATTAACCTTGATCTTCTTGAGCAATCCTCTCTTATGGTGAAGCCCACTTTCGGCTCAATTGTTTTGTAAATGAACAAGATTGTATTTTTTGATGAAAAAAAAATTGGGAAATTACTTTGTTTCGATCCATAGCATTATGCTTCATATCATCACTTTGTAAAGATATATTAATTTTTATCATATGATTTTTATAATAAGAGAATGCCCCGGATGCTCGGTAGAGTTACGAGTACCCTGAAATATAGCGGAGCATCTACCTTCGAATCCTCAGTCAAAATTCAAATACTTTAATTATCATTGGCACTATATTTTACTACTGTATATTTACAAGGTAGTTTTTTTTTATTAACATACACAAAAAGAAGAAAAACTTACCTAAAAAATGAAGGAGGGAAACAAAGGAGACGTCTCAATCTAATATCGTCCTAGGGCTCCTAGGGCTGGTAAATGGGTCGTTGCCACTTCCAGACGTCTGGGTAGGCCTTATCTTCGAGGTCCAACCTAAGACCCGAATCATCAACAGACAAACTAACTATCCACCTCTAACACTTGAGATTTATTTAATAGTAGGACATTTCCTTCATTTATTTGAGATATTTTTCTAAAACTCTTTCAATTCCTTGACTTTCACAAAAATATGATCACTACTGCAATGAGGTTATATCGGAACTAAAATGGATAATGAAATAAATTGACAGAAACATCGGAAAAAAGGAAGAGATGCAGGAACATAGAATACTAGGGAAACTATGGCGAGGGAAACGAACTCGAATATGAGATCACGGTATAAATTGATCGGAACAAAGGAAAAGAGAGTTTGGAATCGAAGATTGATAGTAGCAACATGGAATATGAGGTAAGCACGTTACACACTCCCCCCAGTCGGAAAAAAAATTTGAAGACACTGAAAATTTTTTTGAAGTAAAGAAGAGGAAAAAAGAAAAACAAGGGAATATTTACTTGTTTTTCTCCAAAATATCTCAACGAAAAAAGTTTTAAGTTCAAAGTGTTATATTTATTATGCAAAAAAAAAAAGGGGGCAATTAATTATCTACCTAGATATAAACTCAAGTTACAAGTCCGTGATAACCAATAGGTTATATTTTAGATAAAAAATGAAATAAAAGGAAGATATTGTAACCAAAATCAAATTTTCATATTAACCAGATAACAGAAAAGAAATAAAAAAAACGAAGGATCCAGCAAGCCAATGGCTTACAAAAGATAATGCAAAATGGTAATTATGATTCCATGGTTAGAGGGATCAAAATTAAATTTCTGAAAATATATGGGACATGCAGGAAAACCATATATTTTCATACAAGAGGACCTAACCTAAGGATTCTCAATTATGGAACCCCTATTGCCAATACTTAAGAAAAAGCGCCACGCGGCACAAAGATGTACATCCCTGAGTAAAACGATAATTGAACAGACCTAAACAAAGGGTACTCCAATAAACGCCGCCAGGCAAGATACTTAATCAAAGAGCCATCAACGATAAGATACAGGCAGCAGACCTAAAGAAAGGAAGATCCTCAAAAAAAAATAAAGACAACATCAAAACAATCCTTAAGTTGAAAGAAAACAACTCCCTATAGAAAATATAAGCGATAATGGCATAGTTCAACCGAGTAAGCAAATTTTAAAAATCAAAAATAAAAGTATGGATGAATCGAGAGAAAGTTAACTAACTACCTCGCGTTAAACGAAAAGTTAACATGCAGTTTCACTCCTGGAACAATAATGATTCAAATTATATTCTCTACAATATAGAAAATAAATCGTATGTAAGACGACTAATTGATTCGCTTCTAACTTCTTAACTTGGAGATAATCGTTCTCAGACTCACAACGAAAAGGTAAGGACCATGTTACCGATAACTGGTGGATGCGCTCCTTGCCTCAACCCGAAAAATGAGTAGACCTAACAAACAGGGTACTCAAAGATACGTGTCACACGAGCAAGAAACAAATGCTACTGAAGAAACTGATCACTATACTCGAGCGGAAAAAGAAGAATTAAAAGAGAAGTAAAATATAAAGATAAATTCATGTAGGGTCATCTTACTAGGGTAGCATGATTCAATGGATCATGAAATCCATTCCATTAATTTATGGGTGATAGCCAGCACTACAATAACCTTAACATTTTTATATACTCCAGACAAAGAATTCTGCAAATCGACATAATCTAATGCGTTCTGCAATTGCTCATCGGCAGTCCTCATATCAACAGAAATATCATAATTCAAAAATAAATTCAATTTACGTAAAAGATACAACGCGGGAGAACCTAAGATGGAAACATTGCTATCACTATCCATAATGCTGAAAACATTTCAGAGACAACGTGAACCGACAGATAAGGACGGTTATCGTTCTTTCTAGAATCCAATATTGGGTAGATATTGACAGGATTGAAATTACATACAAAATGAGGGAAATATTTTCAACACGACGAGAAATTTGAAGAGTGAAAACTTTCTTGATACATCTGAGCCATGACTACCAGTCTAGATGATCGAATGAAGGTTTCATAACTGGTGAGTTAGAAAGAGAAATGGGCTTTAATTTCCCGACTATCTATGACCGGAAGGTCATGCAATATCGAGATAACTGGGACCTTGTCTTACCTTGTTTTTTGAACACTGGGGATAATTAATTTTTTCAACCCCTGCTTTATCACAAGAAAAGCAAAAAATCTTTCTCTTTCTTTTGCACTCCGAATAAACATGGCCAGATTTCTTACAGTTCCAACAAGTAACCTTTCTGGAACTAGATATTTCCGAAACATTTAAATTTGAAAAACTAGGTTTTGGAGACTTCACCATTTGTAAGGTATCCTCAAAAGGCTTACACAGAGATGTCAGTTGTGCCAAATTGTCTATATGGGAGAACTAAGGCATTGACATAATCTGCTAACAGATTATTTCTAATAATATTAACCATGTCTTTTTTCGAAACAGGGTTATTAAGGCGGTTAAATTGTCCCCAATGGACGAAATAAAAATAGAGACCTGCTACCTAGCTTCTTGTTTGCGAGCTTTAATATTCTCCAACAAATTTCTATCATACCACTCCAGAAGAAACACTCGATTTTATTTTTTATATGGCCATTATGCCAGAAAACCCATGCATCCCCTTCGATTAAATCAGGGACAGCTTCAAAAGGTCTGCATCCGTACAACCTCTAGATGATTTAAGCGAATCAATCAATTCTGAAAATTCAATGAGAGATCCTCTACTATTGAATTTCTTAAGGCCCCATTTGAAAACAGGCACCTTTTTAATGGTCTGACCACTTGAGGAGTTGAATGAGCTGCGGAGAAGGGTAGACTGCGAGGCAGGGACACTATCCTGAATAGGATCTTCTCGAGGCTCAACCTGCTCAGCAAACTCACCCTCTAGCCCTAGGAATTTGATTCTAAGTTGTTTCTTTATTGCTCAGAGTTGGTAGACCTGAATATTCGACCAGATTTGTATGGATTTGAACAGGTTCCGCGGAGGATTTGGAAAGATGAAAGTCATTGATTAACTCTTCCAATTGCTCAAGAGATTGAAAAACACCCTTCTGATCTTCTTCGAAGGTAAAAGACTTCAATTAAAGTAAAACTTCGATTACCTGATTATTGAGGAAATCGGAGCTGTCTCCCCTCAAATCGAAATTTCATAGAAGAGTTCATCAGCTTGAAGATAATTTGGATTCATTCTTTGACTCATGATGAAAATTCAAAAAGGTTTCAGCTGAAAAATGAGTGGAAGGAAAATTCATATTCGCGGAAAAAACTATCAAATTAAGAAAGTAAATCATAGCTAAAACGCTAAAAGCTGTCCAATATTAAAGCTTCAATTCCAAGAAATGAAAGAAAACTAAGAATCGTATATGCATCCATCAATATCAACCAGTATGAGAAACTATATAAAAACTTAACTATTCGAAGATAATTAAAAATTAAAAATATCTAATCTAAATGAAAATGAAAAAGAGTTAATTTATTATATCAAGAAAACTAGAAGAGAATTGAAGGAATCTTTTCGAAAAAACCTTGAATCATCTAACGAAGGAATTGAGTTTGAAAATTAATAAATTGATAATGAAAATTAAAGTTAATAGAATAAAAGGCTAATAAGGACCTATAATTGAATGAAAATAAACAGGACAGATATTCACATATCCAAGATAATTGAATGAACAGATAAATATGGAAAAAAAAAAAACACCTTGTGAACCACTTTCTGCTTTTACATCCAAATGAAATTCAACCAAGGAATTCAAAGACAAGTGCTCCAGAAAACTCGTAGGCTCCACGTTGGACGCCAATTTTATAACGATGTATTAATTGTTATCATATGATTTTTATAATAAGAGAACGCCCGGCTGCTCGGTAGTCACGAGTACCCTGAAATATAGGGAAGCATCTACCTTCGAATCCTCAGTCAAAATTCAAACACTTTAATTATAATTGGCACTATATTTTACTACTGCATATTTACATTTCTATTGACATACACAAAAAAGAGAAAAATTTATCTAATCAAGAAGTGAAACAAATGAGACGTGTCAATCTCAATATCGTCCTAGGGCTTCTAGGGCTGATAAACGGGTCGATGTCACTTCCAGACGTCTGGGTAGGCCTTGTCTTCGAGGTCAAACCTAGGACTCCAATTATCAACGGGTAAACGAATGATCCACCTCTAACAACATTTATTCAATATCAAGACATTTCTGAGATATTTTTCTAAAACTCCTGCAATTTCTTGACTTTCACAAAAATCTGATCTCTACTGCATTGAGATAATATCGGGGTTAAATGAATAACGAATTAAATTGACAGAAACATCGGAAAAATGGAAGGAATACAGGAGCATAGAATACTAAGGCAATTATGGACAGGGAAAAGACAACGAACTCGAATATGAGATAATGGTATAAATTGATCGGAATAAAGAAAATGAAAGTTAGGAATCGAAGATTGATGAATCATCATGGAAAGGGAAGTAAGCGCGTTTCAACTAAGGCAAAAATGCTGATGACGTGATATTTCTGACAAATATCACTGAGAAAATGGAAAAATAAATAAATTACTGGGTCATGCATTTTCTATATGCATTAAAACCACCTAGTTGATCCGAATTTCATATATTATCGTATTTTCTGAAACAGAAAAATTGAACTTTCACAATTGTTCACAGTGCTCTCACCATTTGTATGACACTTCTTCCTGAATATATACAAGAAAATTAAGAACAAGAGGAAAAATCTCAATTGAAGTTTCGAATGAAAATAAGTAGAGTCCAATTAGAGCGAAATGTATATATATATTGTTATATTCGGAATCCATTGATGTAATGGCTTCGTTTTCATTTTCGAAACCATTGCTGCATAGTGATGCCATATTGAAAAAGAACTGATATAAATTTCATAAAAGTTTCGTCCAAAATTATGAGCAAATAAAAATATTATATTTTATTAAAAATGTAATTTGCCTAGATTATGAATTATTATTATTGAATATAGTAATTACTAATTACTCCTATTCTCACGAAGAATATATAGAAAATCACCGTAACAATCAATCATTTCTGACAATTTATTCAATTTTGGTTCTATTCCTCTTGGTAGATCATAACAAGCATTTCTAATTTTTGTATTATAGTTGGTGTTCTATAAACATTAATTTGCTGACTTATTCACAAAAAGAACTATAATGGGGTTAAGTCCAGAAATTTATGGGCCTTTAGTATAACTCCAATTAATCCTATCTAGTTGTCGTCATGAACTCAGAGAAATCATTTGTGATTTCTTTATTAGCGGATAGTGTGGAGGGTGTTTTAGGCGCGAATTGAGACCTTTGCAATATCGGTCGAATATTTGACCCAAATATTGTTTTATAATAGTTACATTACTCTGCAGGGCTCCATCACGCTTAAGACTTATGTGGTCTCGTAGCTTCAATAAAATATTTTCGAGAAAGTTATTTGCAAATTCGAAATGATGGAATGGACAGTTTGGCGATTGTTCCTCTATATTGTGCATTCAATAATCAAAACCTAATATTTCATCATTCTTTGCATGGGGCGAAGAAATCGAGATGCATTCCATGCATATATTACTCAAGACGATCTCAATAACGTTAGGAGACATTTTGTTCGTCTAATTGAAATGTGCATGAGCGAAGAGGCTGAACATGTTCACATATATCGTGTGTAAGTTAACCTTTTCTCGAATATTCTGCCTAGTCAGACCATGTTTGAGAATATCAGTGCAAAATTAAATAAGATTATATGAAATTCTACCAGAAAATACAAAATTATTTTGAACTAACCTAATATATTTCAATAGGTATTAGAATTGTTTTTCATTTGCGGTTTTATTTGAAATAAAAAAATAATGAGGTGTGAAACTAAACAAAATTTGGCATCCATTACAGAACAGACTGTATGATAGTATGAATAATCACTTATTCTTCATGGATACTCAAGTTTGTGAGAATAATGTAGTATTAAAATTGATAAACTGAGTCGATTCCACTAGAAACACGAAAAACATCATATTTTTCAAGATGTCAGTTTCAAATGAAAATCCAGTCCCACTCATAGTAAGAATCGAAAATAAATCCGAAAATTCGTCCGAAAATATTGATAACAAAGATAGAGAAAATTCATATCTCAATCAAATAAATTTATTTAAAATTATTGATCCAACGATGAGACCTAAACCTTCCTAAAATTCATTATTCAAAGAAAATTCTTGATTGCATAAATGAGCTTAATGAAAATGTTCTTCCACAGCAGCTTGATGAAGTAATAAATGTTTATACAATTCATCTGATTATTTATTTAGCTTAAAGTAATAAAACATTGTGGGTATAAATTGTAGAATTTTAGATCTAATTATAATACCAGAAGAAAAATATATGGCAAAAAGATTAAAATGTGAAATTTCTTGTATCCATTGTGATTTAGGAAGATTGACACAATATTCCTAAGGTAATCGATCAAGAAAACTTATGGCACATATTGAAAAATATCTCTCATGAACAAAAACTGTCCGTATGCTTCCTTTGACAACGTGAATATAAAATCGATTCAAATAGAAAATTCCAAAACAAGTTATTCAAAAATAATGAAAAATATTTTTACGAACTTATCTCAGGTTCAAATGAAATTATTTTTGGAAAAGGAGCTCCATAAATTGATATTCTAACTGATTATTGGTCTTCAAACGGTAGTTCCAAGGCAACACAATTCCAATGGAAGTCGATGGTATTCATAACTTTCGGCACAAAAAATTCTCTTGCTTCATGATGACTACCATTGATCAGCATGGATCTGTTCCATTTTACTTCACTGAAACTTGAATAGTCTCAGGGAAATAGTCTTCCCTATCTTTCAGTGGCTCACCCTGTATCTTTTACAGTTTTCAATTAAAAATGGAAATTCGTTCAGGGCGATGTAGACAAAGATACCACCTTTCTTTTGAGTCATCACTAGACGCATCTTCCCTATTCAAAATTTTCAAGGATTGCAACCCCCGCTTAGGGGGTTGATATTTCAGGAAAGTTTTGTACCCCAAAAGATGTCCTCCTTGAAACAAAAATAGACCCATTTTTGCGTTTTGATCAGAAATGAATATCTTGGTAGATATAGCCTCTGTTTAGTTTTCGTTTAAGCACCCTGTATAATCAATTACACTCCCAACAAAAATTGTAGCATCACCCTACTTTTACGACAATACTATATAAACTTTCAGGTGGGTTATTCAAGAGTCGCTTGGTAACTTTCAGAAGTGTAAAATAAGAAGATATTCAAAAGAGATGAGTTAATGATGGAAAATATCAACAATTTTCGAATTAATGAAAAATTACAAAAATTCTACAACCTTCAAACATTCGCGAAGAAACCAATCAACTAGCATCAAATGGGTACTAATCATTTTCAAAATAGAGTGTTTCCTCTCCGGGCCCTAATTACTGCCAGTATACGTCTCGGAAGCCCCTCAAACAAATTTTGGATATACTCTTGAGCCACTGAGTTCCAAATTTCAGGAAGCAGATTTTCTAGTTGTTGGAGTGTTCTATAAGGCATCCTACGTTGCTGAATTTGCCACCCCATGTTGTCTCAAACATGTTCTATGGGATTCAAGTCGGAGCTTCTGGCTGGCCATCTTAAAATATCAATTTCGGCATTTTCTGTAACTACTCTAGCTGCATGAGGCCGAGCATTATCATGCATATAAATGAATTTTTTGCCAATCAATGGGCCAAAGGGTACAATATGGGGTTCAAGGATATCTGCGATGTATCTGGCCGCTGTCATTCTTCCATTATTAACTAGGACTAACTCAGTTCGACCATGGAAAGAAATGCCTCCTCACACCATTACTGAGCCCCCTCCGAAGTTTTCGGTTTGCCGGATATCGCATTACTGATACCGTTCCCCAGGTCGTCTGTATACAGGCACGCGTCTATCATTTGATAGTAGACAGAATCTGTACTCGTCGGAAAAGAGAACATTTGACCATTCTGGAATACCCCAATTAGCATGGTCCTTTGCAAACTGAAGTCTTACACCTCGATGCTCTCAAGGTGCAAGACGCTGGTGAGACGCGGGCCGGTAGAACCCACCCTTGGTCTGATATCGTCTTCTCTGAGCCTGCTTCTAACAGTTTGCAATGCAATATGTACATTTCTGGAAAGTGCAAGTTTATTTTGTAGCACTCTCTAGCTGTAGAGTGTCGAACTCTTAGTGCAGTTAAATGAAACCAATGATCATCAACTGGTGTTGTTATTCGATTTCTTCCCTGTCCGGCCCTTCATCCATATTCCGCTGTTTCGTGGTAACGATGAATACTGCTCGAAATAATGCTTTGGTTAACATTCAACAAGTTAGGCACATAACGTTGGTTTCGCCCCTCCTCTAGGAGTGTTACAATTCTTACCACTTCATGATCACTCAAATAGCGTCCAGGACGGCCAGCAGCCATTACAATAAATTCAAAGATTCGAAAATCAACAAGAAACACATAAAACAGCATTAATTTATCGTGAAAACTGAAGTGAAATAGAATGAATATTGATACTCAAATACGAAAAAAATCAGCGTTATTGCTTGAAGTGAAAATAAAAATTCTTGATCAGTTACTCCTTGGACAGATGTTCGCATCCCTAGCACCCCTATTCAATGTTAATGAATTAACTGTAAGATCGATAAAAAAATCCGAAGATGAAATTAGGTCATATGTAGAGTGGTCAAATTATCCGTGAGAAGGTAGAGCGTCCTTACGCACATTTCAAAGGACCTGGTGGTAGTTGTGGTAGTGGAGAACATTCATTGTATAGCATTAAAATCATTAGAGAACTGCCGTATAGATACTACTGCAGCAGAAAGATATCCATAAAAAATTGCAAACCTAGTAGCTGATGGAGCATACAAACCTGAGCAAATATTTAATGCAGACGAAACTGCACTATTTTGGAACAGAATGCCAAACAAGACATTTATTTCCAAAACCGAAAAATCTGCCGCTGGATTTGAGGCAGAAAAGGTTGAAGTAACATTGCTGCTATATTCTAATGCATGTGGAGATTCTGTCATTGAACCACTGCTAATAAGAAAGCGTGGGTTACAAGCGCTATTATTTGTAACTGGTTCCAGAATTGTTTCGTTTCAGAAGTTAAATGCTCGTGCTTTAAAAAATCAACACAAGAACGATCTGCCAATGCACCAGCAGAATATATACAGTGTTCCAACGAAAATTTGACCCCCCCTATAACTCCGAAATGAGTAACATTAGCGAAAAACACCAAGACACGTCGATTTTGTTTCGAGGGGGAGCATTTTTCGAAATAATTCGAAACTTCTCAGATCAACCCCCTACCCCCAGCAACCCTAACTTTGAAATTCATCATAGGGAATAAGGGTCGAGTGGCACCTTACTGAAAAGGTCTGTCAATTCTCCACCTTGATTTGTCATTTTTAGAATTTTAAATTAACATACAGGGTGTCCCAACCAAGGGTGAAGTTGAATACCTGGAAATCCCAAATACTAAATGAAATAGATTTATTTTGGCATAATGCAAGCGCAGGTTTATGCTCGGTCTAGAAAAACGACCTACACTTGTGAATTTGGAGTTGGTGCAATCAACCCCCTATTTCCAGCATCCCCAAATCAAAAATCATTCGATCGATAATAGGTCAAGTGGCACCTCGTTGGAAAGGTACTGCAATTTTCTCTTCGAATTTGGTATTTTCGAAATTCAGAATCATCATACAGGGTGTCCCGAAGCAGGAACATTGAAAATCCAAATAACTTTTTGAAACTGGTTCATTTCGGTATACGAGAACATGTTTGATCCGAGAATAGGACTTTCTTGTGTGGTTATAGAATTTTGCAATCAACCCCTTCCATTCAGCATCCCCAACTTGAAAATCATACAAATAATTCAAGTGGCATATCTTCAGAAAGGTTTTTGAATTCTAGAATGATTAAAGCATTTCATTCAGTTCGGCTCTCCATACAGGATGTCGCTTTCGAAAAATTCAATATCGTCATTTGAAATTATCAACTAAAATTAATTCGAAACTGTTAAAAGTATTGGGGTACGATGTGTTGAGCATCAATTACGAAGAAATAAAGCTGATTTCTGCATTGAAAATGTTCACATTTTTTCATTTCCATCTGGCGTGCAGTCATCTGTTATTTCTCATTTTGCAATGAAATATTATTATTATTCAGATCAGTTCCTCATTATTGTTGTTGTTCGTCAGTTGAAATTAATCTGAAAATGGTTTATTCCACTGAGGAAAGGGTCGAAATTGTATCGATGTATTTTCGAAATAACAGTTGTGCCGAAGAAACGGCAAGGATATTCGATAGGAACCATCCTGAAAGAGAAAAGGAGTCAGTCACCAGTACGTTAAATATTTGGTTGACAAATTCCTAGCTACGGGTTCGGTGGCAAACAAAAACATGAAGTGGCATGTCCTGTCAGAAATGAGGCAACGGAAGTGGCAGTAGTGGGTCATCTACAAATGGAGAATACTACTTCGATCAGAAAACTATCTCGTCTGACTGGTGTATCAGCTTTAACTGTCCATAGAATCGTGAAACATCACAAATTTCACCCCTACAAGGTAAAATTAGTGCATGAAATAAACGAAGATGATCCAGATCGTCGTTTACAGTTTTGTGAAAATCTAAGTGAAAACCTAAACGCTAATCCAAATTTTCTGAATAACATCTGTTTTTCTGATGAAAGCACCTTTATGCTCAGTGGTGAAGTGAATAGACATAATTGTTGATATTGGGACACACAGAATCCTCATTGGTTTAGAGAGGCCCACACGCAAACGCCTCAGAAGTTGAACGTTTGGGCAGGAATTTTTGGCAATCATCTAGTTGGGCCTTTCTTTATTGAGGGTAATCTGAATGGAAATGGCTACCTACAGTTGTTAGAGGAACACATACATCCTAGATTGACAGAAATTTTACAGAACGATCCAACTATTTCTGAGGACGAAATGCGTTTTCAACAAGACGGTGCTCCTCCGCATTATGATGCTCGGGTGCGCCAATATTTAGACGAAAATTTCCCAGGAAGGTGGATTGGTAGAAGAGGACCTGTTGAGTGGCCAGCCAGGTCACCAGATTTAAATCCCTAGATTTTTTTTGTGGGGCCATCTAAAATCTAAAGTTTATGCCACAAGACCAGAAAACCTGGAGGAGCTGCGGATGAGGATTATCACAGAATGCCGACTTTTGACTCCTGAAGTTTTCGCTAATGTGAGAAGAGAGTTCGAAAATCGTCTGTATAACTGTATGGAGGTGGGCGGAGGTCATTTTGAACAATTGTTGTAATAATCAAGTTAGTTTTTTGTTTTCAATTGAATACGCGTTCAATAAATCTCGTTTTCCTGTTTAGATGAGCATCCAATCAGTTTCTCCATCATCCCTCATCCTGATCCTCACGCCAGAAAACCTCGATTGCCAAACTGAAACCAATGCCTCAGTGATTCAGAAAATAGAAAAATCTTTCTGGAACTTTGCCACTCAACCTGTAATCACTTGTATGATTTTTTGAGTTGGGGATGCTGAATGGAAGAGATTGATTGCAAAAATTCCATATTCACGCAAGAGAGTCTTATTCTCGAATCAAACATAAACATGTTCTCGTATTATACCGAAATGAACCAGTTTCAAAAAGTTATTTGGGTTTTCAGTGTTCCTGCTCCGGGACACCCTGTATGCTGATTCTGAATTTCGAGAATACCAAATTCGAAGAGAAAATTGAAATACCTTTCCAACGAGGTGCCACTTGACCTATTTTCGATCGAATGATTTTTGAGTTGGGGATGCTGGAAATAGGGGGTTGATTGCACCAACTCCAAATTCACAAGTGTAGGTCGTTTTTCTAGACCGAGCATAAACCTGCGCTTGCATTATGCCAAAATAAATCGATTTCATTTAGTATTTGGGATTTGCAGGAATTCAACTTTACCCTCGGTTGGGACACCCTGTATGTTAATTTAAAATTCTAAAAATGACAAATCAGAATGGAGAATTGACAGACCTTTACAGTAAGGTGCCACTCGACCCTTATTCCTATGATGAATTTCGAAATTAGGGTTGCTGGGGAAGGGGTTGATCTGAGAAGTTTCGAATTATTTCTAAAATGCTCCCCTCAAAACAAAAATCGACGTGTCTTGGTGTTTTCGCTAATGTTACTCATTTCGGAGTTATAGGGGGTCAAATTTTCGTTGGAACACACTGTATATATATATATATATATATATATATATATATATATATATATATATATATATATATATAATATACAATGTCAAACGAGGAAAATGCTTTGTAAATATCATAAGCACGACCAAAAGTCAGCTATTCAAAGAGTTACACTACCTAGACATCTTGGTGGTCGTGGATTAACTGATTTATTTTCATGATAAACAGAGAAGGTCTAAATTACATAATATTGTTGTTGCTTCAGATTATAATCTTATACCTCTGAACTTGACAATGCTTAGGTAGATTTTGATATATTTGATAATGATTCTAAAAGAGAAAGTTGGATGCAGAAGGAATTACACGGAAAGCACCCTAAAGAATTCAAGAATGATTATATTGATGAAATCGCATCAAATAGATGGTTAGTGTCTGGAGAATTGTTCCCTTAGACAGAAGGCTTGGCAATTGCGATCCAGGATCAGGTTGTTTTCACAGGGAATTGTAGAAAACACATCATCAAGCAAAATATAGATGATTCTTGCCGTAGATGTTTTTGTTCTTCAGAAACAATTTTTCATATATTACCATCTTGCTCAGTCCTTGCCTCTACAGATTATTTAGAAAAACATAATGACGTCGCTAATATTATTCATTTCAATCTAGGAATTAAACAGGACCTCATTCTTAGAAAAAAAATGTTACAAATATGAACCTGAGATTATTTGTGAAAATGAGAAATATAAACTTTAATTTGATAAAACAATTCTATCCAACAGACCTGTAAAACACAATAAGCCAGATATCATTCAAAGTGAATCGAATAACATATATAATTGATATTGCTATACCCGACACACATAATATACAAAATAAATACAATGAAAACATTTTAAATATATGATGCTTGCCGACAAGATTAAAAATGTGGAAAATGAAAAAATATTCATTCTACCGATTATTATTTCTACAACGGGTGTTATTCTAGGAATCTTCACAAAAATATTGAGATTTTTGGTCTGAAGAAAAATTTATTTGAACAGTTACAGAAGATAATAGTCATCAAATCTCGTGATATTCTTCGTAGGTGTCTTTATGAAAAAATAATGAGGTAGAGTCATAGGTTTTCTCTTCAGTTTATACTGCTCAGAATCTCATTTCATATTTTATTTATTTGTATATATGAATGTAATATAATTAGCTGACAATTTAATCATATTTATATTCAAAGTAGTATTCTATTCGATCGTTCATCACTTCACACAAAGAAAACTATGAATGAGTGTCATTCACTGTTACTTGACTAAGGTCCGTACACTGAATTTTTCCGGGGAGAAAGCCTCTGACACTCCTCGTTGGTCCATTGATGTCATTGTGTGATGATGCTTTATTTTGTATCTAATGCAAACCTTGAGGTTTCGGATTCTTTGCTGGTGAAATTCTGTACCCATCGAATCATTGTGTCACGTTTCGGAACTGAAGCTTTACGACCAATGTTGAAGCCTTTGTGAAAGTGGATATATATTATCCGCTAAAAGACAAATCGTTCTTAAGCACATTGTAAGGAACCTGGTGGTAGTTGTGGTAGTGGAGGATTTCAAGCATCGGAAGGTAGGTTCAATGAATTTAAGGCGTGACAATCATTGCATAGTATTAAAATCGTTAGAGAAGCAGCATCTGTAGACTTTGCTGTAGAAAAAAGATATCCATAAAAAATTGCAAACCTAGTAGCTGATGGAGGATACATAACTGAGCAGATATTAAATGCAGACGAAACTGCACTGTTCCGGAAGAGAATGCCAGACAAAACATTCAGTTCCAAAAGTGAACAGTCTGCCCCTGGATTTGAGGCAGAAAACTAATGTTACACTGCTGCTATATTTTAATGCATTTGGAGATTCTGTCATTGAAGCACTGATGTGCTTTACAGATCGTAAATCAACACAAGAACGACCTGCTAGTGCTTTGACATGCTAATACAAAAGCGTTCTCTTTTGTGACGTGCTAATAAGAAAGCTTGTGTTACCAGCGCTATTTTTCGTGACTTGATTCTGGAATTATTTTGTTTCAGAAGTTGAAACATATTTAAAAAAGGAATTCAGACTTTGAAGCTGTTCTAGTTTTGGACAATTAACCAGGTCATCCTCGCGAAATTCAAATTATGCGTCCAAATATAAAAGTGACAATTCTACCTTCCAACACAACGTCTTTGCTTCAACCTATGGACCAAGGAATAACCCCGGCCTTTAAGCTCTATTATATTAGACGAATTTTCAAAATAATATTGGCTTATATGGAATGTGACCTTAATATAAATGTTACGTGATGCTGGGAGGAATTTGACATAGCAGAATGTATATTTAACATAAAAAAATCAGTGGAAGAACTGAACCCATACACATTGAAATCATGCTGGAAAAATTATTGCCTGTTCTGACTGCGGAAAATGACGAATAATCTGTGCCAGTTCAAAATTATAGCAAACATTGCCGAAATTGCGAATGGAATAAGACGAGATAGGTTCGAACAGGCAGAATCAAGTGACATTCAGAAATTGCTTGAATCGCAAGATGAAGATTTGACTGAAAGGTACATTCACAACCTATCGAAGGCGACGCTTCAACAAGCACTGGAAACGTAACATTCAATTTGAAAAATCATAGTGAAAGTTTGAGAATGGCAAATGAGCTTTGTGATTTCTTCAAGGAAATTGATCCGTCTATGAAACGAACTCTTATTTTTAAGAGATAAATTGCTAATGTCACTGCTGAATATCACTCTGAATTGAGGGGGCTTTAAGAACTGCCAAGCAAGAAGAAATTATAAAATTCTTCAAACCATTTCTTAATCCTGAAGATGATAATTAATCACTATGGTCAAAAACTTCAATTTAATTGATCTTTTCATATATTTACCTCTCCATATTCACGGTTTCTATATTCGCAGCATATTAACGTAACATATACTCCGCGACACAATCAAGCATATAGGACTACTACAATTATCTAAAGAAACTGAAACCTGCAGGAATCTTGCAAATTTGGAGGAGTTTTCATACATTTATGATACATGAATTTGTAGCGTTCACTTCTAAATCAACTGGTTCTTATTTTACGCGCTAGTTATTATCAATCTGCCATTAATTCAGAATAGAAATGGTATTTAGTTTTGAATGCTGCAGGATATACACACAGATTCAGATGATGACTCTAAATATTGTTGAAGAAATTAAAATTATTCGGTAGCGTATAGATGACTAGGCTGATTAAGATTTTATTCAGAATGTTATAGTCTGCCGAGCTATCAATAGATGGATAAAAAGACTTTTTCATTCACACCGAAAGATGACTAAGTAGGTTTCAACAAATTCACCGAATGACAGCTGAAGGATTATGAAAAAGAGATGGGAAAAGCATTCAATGACGAGAGGAGTGGATTGATTGTTTGAATCACGATTCATGATGATTACGGTATTGATTTTTACCTGCATAAGCGCTATCTACCGGAGTTTTATTCAACTCACCTTCCGCGTTACATTACACTGGTAATTACGCTTCCATTGAGTTATAGCAGAAGCACGAAGATTGGAAATTCAACGATAAGTAGTAGATTTATGTTTTAGTATTTCATTACTGGATCCTCTTGCAATGGTTTCTATGTGAATGTGTTACACTGTGTAAAAAAGATAAAGATATTGATATACTTTCTCATAAAAAAATGAAAACACCACATCATTCGCCGTATTTGGCCCGTCATTGGTAATGAATGAGAAATTGAGGATTTATCTTACTCATCAATATAAAATCGCAGTGTAAAAAAAATAATTGATAGCGTATACTTCCACCCGTTATTCTATCAATTGTATTAATTCTTTTTGCCATACTGCGGATAGAGACGTCTATCTTGCTGCATAATTTGAGCCCATAATAATGACAGATCCTCTGCTTAACGTTTCCTGGCTGTGACTGATGTTCACGAAGAGCTCGTCTCTGTTATATGGCAGGCATGTTGGATGGAATGTAGGTCTCGAGAAAACGGGGGAAGAGGAACATGATCAATTCCGTAATCTTGGAGTAATCATAACATGCTGGATGCGATTGAGGTAACCTTCGTGGTCTATTAGTAAAGGTTCCAGAAAAAAAGTCTTGAAAATTTTTTAGATTAATCAGAATAATATCTTGAGTATTCGGTCATTGTTCTCTATCAAATAACTAATTCTCCCACAACATATATCAGTTCAAGCCATTACTGAGTCACTCTGAAATGAAACCATCCTGCGCAAAATACGTTATTTAGTTCGTCGACGAGCACTACACAAATCATACCTTTCTCAAGGAAAGACGAAACTCCATTCTTCTAGTCAATGTTCTCGCGCTTATTCAAAACAAGCGCATGCTTCGGAAATGAGAACGTCTTAAGAACTACCATTTTCGAAAACGACTGCGGATTGATTGCATATTTCGTGATATACTAGCTTTGGCTAGATGAGAGGCATTTCTCATTTGCGCAGTATGCAGAAAAACATTTTCTTTAACAATTAGGTTAATGTAACTATCAATTTAAGATTGTATTTTTGAATTTGCTGAGCATCAGGCAGATTGGTACCCTCTCCAGAATAGTTTAGTGTTGCAAAATAGTCATCTGAATGTGAACAAACATAGCGACAACAGCGCACGCATCTTAATCAGTCTCATGATTAACATGGAAAATTTCCACAAGCCATAATTAGCTTGTCTATGTAGAGAATGGATGATAGAACTATTGGCGATGAAGTCATTATTATAATCTCGGTTCAAATATCCTTGCTTGTAACCTCACTTTTTAGTACGAAGGAATAAATCGAATTCCTCAATTTTTTAAAGAGTAAAATCTTGGCTAAACTATTGTACGTAATGATGGGTCATAATTTACTGTACAGTGAATATTTAACAATTCAAATATATATATATATATATATATATATATATATATATATATATATATATATATATATATATATACAGTGTGTTCCAACGAAAATTTGACCCCCCCTATAACTCCGAAATGAGTAACATTAGCGAAAAACACCAAAACACGTCGATTTTTGTTTCGAGGGGGAGCATTTTTCGAAATAATTCGAAACTTCTCAGATCAACCCCCTACCCCCAGCAACCCTAACTTTGAAATTCATCATAGGGAATAAGGGTCGAGTGGCACCTTACTGAAAAGGTCTGTCAATTCTCCACCTTGATTTGTCATTTTTAGAATTTTAAATTAACATACAGGGTGTCCCAACCAAGGGTGAAGTTGAATTCCTGGAAATCCCAAATACTAAATGAAATAGATTTATTTTGGCATAATGCAAGCGCAGGTTTATGCTCGGTCTAGAAAAACGACCTACACTTGTGAATTTGGAGTTGGTGCAATCAACCCCCTATTTCCAGCATCCCCAAATCAAAAATCATTCGATCGATAATAGGTCAAGTGGCACCTCGTTGGAAAGGTACTGCAATTTTCTCTTCGAATTTGGTATTTTCGAAATTCAGAATCATCATACAGGGTGTCCCGAAGCAGGAACATTGAAAATCCAAATAACTTTTTGAAACTGGTTCATTTCGGTATACGAGAACATGTTTGATCCGAGAATAGGACTTTCTTGTGTGGTTATAGAATGTTTGCAATCAACCCTTCCATTCAGCATCCCCAACTTGAAAATCATACAAATAATTCAAGTGGCATATCTTCAGAAAGGTTTTTGAATTCTAGAATGATTAAAGCATTTCATTCAGTTCGGCTCTCCATACAGGATGTCGCTTTCGAAAAATTCAATATCGTCATTTGAAATTATCAACTAAAATTAATTCGAAACTGTTAAAAGTATTGGGGTACGATGTGTTGAGCATCAATTACGAAGAAATAAAGCTGATTTCTGCATTGAAAATGTTCACATTTTTTCATTTCCATCTGGCGTGCAGTCATCTGTTATTTCTCATTTTTGCAATGAAATATTATTATTATTCAGATCAGTTCCTCATTATTGTTGTTGTTCGTCAGTTGAAATTAATCTGAAAATGGTTTATTCCACTGAGGAAAGGGTCGAAATTGTATCGACGTATTTTCGAAATAACAGTTGTGCCAAAGAAACGGCAAGGATATTCGATAGGAACCATCCTGAAAGAGAAAGGGGAGTCAGTCACCAGTACGTTAAATATTTGGTTGACAAATTCCTAGCTACGGGTTCGGTGGCAAACAAAAAACATGAAGTGGCATGTCCTGTCAGAAATGAGGCAACGGAAGTGGCAGTAGTGGATCATCTACAAACGGAGAATACTACTTCGATCAGAAAACTATCTCGTCTGACTGGTGTATCAGCTTTAACTGTCCATAGAATCGTGAAACATCACAAATTTCACCCCTACAAGGTAAAATTAGTGCATGAAATAAACGAAGATGATCCAGATCGTCGTTTACAGTTTTGTGAAAATCTAAGTGAAAACCTAAACGCTAATCCAAATTTTCTGAATAACATCTGTTTTTCTGATGAAAGCACCTTTATGCTCAGTGGTGAAGTGAATAGACATAATTGTTGATATTGGGACACACAGAATCCTCATTGGTTTAGAGAGGCCCACACGCAAACGCCTCAGAAGTTGAACGTTTGGGCAGGAATTTTTGGCAATCATCTAGTTGGGCCTTTCTTTATTGAGGGTAATCTGAATGGAAATGGCTACCTACAGTTGTTAGAGGAACACATACATCCTAGATTGACAGAAATTTTACAGAACGATCCAACTATTTCTGAGGACGAAATGCGTTTTCAACAAGACGGTGCTCCTCCGCATTATGATGCTCGGGTGCGCCAATATTTAGACGAAAATTTCCCAGGAAGGTGGATTGGTAGAAGAGGACCTGTTGAGTGGCCAGCCAGGTCACCAGATTTAAATCCCCTAAATTTTTTTTTGTGGGGCCATCTGAAATCTAAAGTTTATGCCACAAGACCAGAAAACCTGGAGGAGCTGCGGATGAGGATTATCACAGAATGCCGATTTTTGACTCCTGAAGTTTTCGCTAATGTGAGAAGAGAGTTCGAAAATCGTCTGTATAACTGTATGGAGGTGGGCGGAGGTCATTTTGAACAATTGTTGTAATAATCAAGTTAGTTTTTTGTTTTCAATTGAATACGCGTTCAATAAATCTCGTTTTCCTGTTTAGATGAGCATCCAATCAGTTTCTCCATCATCCCCTCATCCTGATCCTCACGCCAGAAAACCTCGATTGCCAAACTGAAACCAATGCCTCAGTGATTCAGAAAATAGAAAAATCTTTCTGGAACTTTGCCACTCAACCTGTAATCACTTGTATGATTTTTTGAGTTGGGGATGCTGAATGGAAGAGATTGATTGCAAAAATTCCATATTCACGCAAGAGAGTCTTATTCTCGAATCAAACATAAACATGTTCTCGTATTATACCGAAATGAACCAGTTTCAAAAAGTTATTTGGGTTTTCAGTGTTCCTGCTCCGGGACACCCTGTATGCTGATTCTGAATTTCGAAAATACCAAATTCGAAGAGAAAATTGAAATACCTTTCCAACGAGGTGCCACTTGACCTATTTTCGATCGAATGATTTTTGAGTTGGGGATGCTGGAAATAGGGGTTGATTGCACCAACTCCAAATTCACAAGTGTAGGTCGTTTTTCTAGACCGAGCATAAACCTGCGCTTGCATTATGCCAAAATAAATCGATTTCATTTAGTATTTGGGATTTGCAGGAATTCAACTTTACCCTCGGTTGGGACACCCTGTATGTTAATTTAAAATTCTAAAATGACAAATCAGAATGGAGAATTGACAGACCTTTACAGTAAAGTGCCACTCGACCCTTATTCCATATGATGAATTTCGAAATTAGGGTTGCTGGGGGTAGGGGGTTGATCTGACAAGTTTCGAACTATTTCGAAAAATGCTCCCCCTCGAAACAAAAATCGACGTGTCTTGGTGTTTTTCGCTAATGTTACTCATTTCGGAGTTATAGGGGGGGTCAAATTTTCGTTGGAACACACTGTATATATATATATATATATATATATATATATATATATATATATATATATATATATATATATATATATATATATATATATATATATATATATATATATATATATATATATATATATATATATATATATATATATATATATATATATATATATATATATATATATATATATATATATATATATATATATATATATATATATATATATATATATATATATATATATTTTACCTTCATTAAACTTACATACGGAGAGGAAATTCTCAACATAGAACAAAGCTCGACGAAGTAAAAGTTAAAAGCTAAGTGGGTAAAAGACTAAGAGACTCTGGATCGATTTAAATCAATTCTGACGCTACGATGCCCGTTATGGCAGTTACTACTCTCAAGTCTTGCCTGGAGTGTCTAAGCCAAACCTCAGCTTTCGCATAGGAAGATCCTCTGTTGATAAGCCGAAAGTGTAAGACTGAGGCTCAGCCATTTTTCCCTACCTTCATGTCCAACCACCAGTTATTCTCCATCCTTGCGGAATTCCGAATCGAGTCCAGTTAATCCTAAGGCAACTTCTTGGGCGGTCAGTACGCCAATTTTTTCATTGACCTAAGTGCCCTAGTGGACGAGGAGCCACATCAGAGACTGCATATATCTTTCTCCCAGTCTGGCAAGAGTTGAATATTCCTGCACCACAAGTGACCTAGAGTTGTTGGATGCCAATGCCTTCAGTGCAGCTTGACCTTTGATTTTTATTGGCCTACTTGTCAACAGTATACTAGAAAGTGGTGATATGCCAAAATTATATTATAATTATAACAGTGATTATACTAATGAGAATATTGACGATGATGATGTCAACAGAGAAGTATCACTTGGTGATGACACAAGTCTAGAATGGGAATATTGTACTCACTTAATCAATACATTCAAATTTGTAATATTTTCTGTAAGTAAGTATGGGCTCAGCAACTGAATTATTGTCAGCAAATCCACACTTCCTAATATTAGAATAATATAATATTAAAATTTCAGCCATACTCAACATATGTTTCGAAATCTTGATTTTCAGTATGAAAAGATGGCAGAGTGAGAGAAAATACATATGACAAACACCGTAGACACATAGTATGTCAATAGTTCGTTTTCGCTTTCTTCGAGGATGTTTTAATTTTATTCTGGAATTCAGTATATCCACTTTAAATGTGTATTTAGTAATATTCTTAATTGAAATTTGAAATTCATTTTGTAACTTGAGTATCCAACGTTTTCACCATGTACACACCGAAATAATCAAAAGGGCTTCAAAATGCAACATTAATCAATTAATATTATTGATGTAAACCTTGATAATTCCAGATAAAATCCGGAAATTCAAAGATCTCGAATACACATCGCCAATCGATATTGCTGACTTTCATATCCCTCTAAATTATCCTCATGTGCTAACATCGGCAAAATCCGTGATTGTTTCATTGTTTTAGGTTCTCAATTATAATTCGCGTTTTGATTTATATATTTATTACCTTGAAAAATACCTTAAACACAGCCTAATTTGGAATGATATAATTCTTCCTGAATAATCAGACAGTTTTTAATCATAATTGAAAGATTTTCCTCTGAATGTTACTACAGGTTTTCTGATTTTTCCATGCACCTGTGATTTGAAATATTAACTTTCGCTGAATTTCATCATTTTGGAAACACACGAATGAATAATTAATCACAACGCCTACGTTTCGTTAAAAACGAGTGAGTTCATTAGCGCAAAATTATTTAGCAATACAAATTTATAGTTTCGTGAAATGAAAAATCAAATTTTCTCGACTTCCAGGGATTGCAGGCCTAAGTCCGACAATCAATCCCTACTCGATACCTTCAAGCATTCATAAGTAAAGACAAACAGGTGCGTTATCACAAACCTTTTTATTCATTGCTACAACTTAAGAGTTGCGAGGTCAAAGTTTTCTGCTAAATGCAACAGTTCTTTCGATTCCGTTGACTTAAGAGTTCAATTATGCCTAGCTCCAAGAGCTACCGACCTGAATATTCGGCTTTTATTTCAACTTAGAGTTCCTGAGAAAAAAGTGTTGACAGATAGTCGAACAAAGAAGTCATTCTACAAAAGTGTCGTTTTTGTGCTACGCAACCCCATCCTTGACCCTAGGAATATCACTGATTCAATTAACGCATTTTTCTTCACTAGGGTACAACTGTACTCCAAATAAAAATAGTTCTATTTTACTCAATGAAAACAGATATTCCGAAATAATATAACAGAAACTTATTCCTTCAAAGGAAACAAAAATAAATTAGTCACTCAGTTCAAACTGGACAAATTCGTTTCTGGTGTTGACAAACAAGTCAATTTTTTGTATACCACACAGTTTTCATTCTTTGCGTATGGGGCAAAATGTCCATCTACCCACAGTACGGAGTTGTTATTGCATCTTCTTCTGTAGGCTCCAACTCTAAAACAGCGACGTTTTCGTATTTCTGCCAAAAGTATATCATCTTTATCATTTGATAATCCGATGATATTTTGAGGTGGAATGGGAAATGGTGATGAACAATGTTCATGTTCATAAGTTGTGTATTCTTCGGTTTCCTTCTCCCAAAATTCCGCTGTGGTGGTATCTTCCTGAATTGTTTAATTTCATCTGCGCCTGTTGATAATGTGATGAGTCTGAGCCGAAATGTAAAAACGTAAGTATTATTGTTCAGGTTCATAAGTTTCGTACCTTTCGGAGTCCTCTTTCCTGAATTTCGCTCTGATGGCATCTTCCTCATAGGTGTTATCTGAAGAGTCCCACACATCAGAATCATTAGGAATTCAATGTCATCAGTGATGGAAAGATCAGAATGTTTTCTCTCATAGCCGAATAGATTGCAAAATCAAAAACAAATACTTGAACACACAATTTAAAATTTAAAAATTCGAAGAGAAACCACAAGTTTGTCCAGTTTCATTATTTTCAGTATATAATCAATGGTAATTATTCAAAATAATAGTTTCTTTTCCATTTTACAATCAACAAATAATACAATCATTAGATAGTACAAACAATGGGATTCCATTATTTTTTGTTGAATTTATCCTATTTTTCGCACTTCAAAAAATATATATTATTAATCAGAAAATTCTCTCTGTTGAAAACATTTAAATATAATTTACCCTCAGTGCATTTAATTTTGTATTCCCTCAATTCTCGCAAAGCAGAATGCTATAGACAATGGTGCCCTAAACACACATGTTGATCACTATAGGGGTTTTGAATAATGTAGGACAAATCTGGCTTAATTAGATTATATTACTTCCTGCTGCCAATGTTCGTTTAGTATACATTCGTTGAAGGGTAATGTAATAATGAAAAAGCACAGTCATTGTGGCTAACATAAATAAACGAAACAATGTAATAATTATTTAAATTTATTTGTTAGCCACAGCAGTTGTCACATTGTTTGTTCTTTGTTGAAGTCAATTTAATAGTGTGATGAACAAGTGCTTCATACTTTTCGTGAATTAATATTTTGACTGCGGATGTAAGAAAAGTGCAATACTTTCATAATTATGAGAAACCTGTTTATGAGTTAGGAGGAATGAGAAACAATTCTAAGAATAACATCAGTGCTCACATGAAAGAAAAGTTTATGTATGCTGAATCAGTCAAATTGTGTTTCCCCGAAAGTTAAATATTTTTCTTTTTCTGTATCAACTAACCTGATTGTAGTTAGCAGAAAAGGTTACTACTATCTTTTTCAGATTGCTTCATTAACTTAAGGTCATCGAAGGAATAGGTGATTTTGTGAACAGTCAAATTATTCTCTCACTTAGCGGAGTCGAGATATAGGTCTTCTTTCTACACTACGCTTTCCTATCCCCTGCATGACTATTTGCATGTATATTCTGGCCCAGGTAGTGGTATTTCTTGATTTTCATGTTGTTGTTCAAATTTGTTTGTTATGAGAGTCTTCGCTAAACTTCTCCATTTGTTATTCTATCAACTTGGATATTTTCATCATCTTTCTGTATAGCCACCCCTCCAAGGCTTCTATCTTTGTCAACATAAATTTTGCCAAGAAGGCGTCTTCTGTATAGCTTCTATTCCTTATGAGAGAAGAGGGAGTGAAGGCATTTAGCATCTGTATTTTGAAATCGTTGTTCAAATCTCAACCACAGAAGAACTGTTTCATATTTATAGAAACGTTGTTCGCATTTTCAATCCCTGCTTTGATAACTTTAGTACCTATAGTCAGTCTCCTAGATGTTCATATTGATTATATACTCTGATTGATCACTGTCATTTGTACGTAATTGGTGTTTCATGGGATTGATGAATACAAAAAACTTTGTATCACTTTATTTTATGCTTTGACTGTATCAAATCATGTATTTTTTGTATTATTCTCTATTATTCATTCAAATTTTCCGCTAACAATACAGTGTGTGTGTTTGAGATAAGTATCCCGTTAATTACTAACAGTCCAGCCTAGTTCTTGCATGATTATTTTCTCATGAGGGCTACTGCTTAAAAATATTCGATATTTCTTGTACGGATAAAATCAATTCTAATGTATTTGTTATACCTATATTTATTTGCTATATCTATATATTTTTTTTCTTTGATTGATCATGTCGGACTCTATCAAATGCCTTTTCATAATTCATTTGGCATATGCATTCATCCTTGTCGATATCCAAACTGCGCTGAATTGGTAAATTTCTACACTAATGTCGCAGTTTCATTTTGTGTATATTCGGTTATGAATGTCGATTGCGAATAATTTTTGTGTTTATGGTCCTGTGATCTTTGCAATTGTTCACATTATTTTTCTTAGCATTGAGAGAAAGATGAATATTTCCAGAGTGTATATCAAAAGAGATTGTGCAGTCTTTCAATTCATTACATTTCTGTTTTGAATTATTTACCTTCATTTGTATATGTGGATGTTACCCTTTGTTTTTTGATCAGATTTTTAATTTCTGTTCTTCGTTTCATCCATTCCAAAGTTTCTGTTCATCCATTCTTTTTTATAAGTTTTGTTTTATTAATATAGTTCTTCTTCATCTATCTCAGCATTGAGTTCTTGAGGTTACATTTCACATTCTCTTCGTCGTGGTTTTGTCTTTGTGCCGTGTATACTTCGTAATTTATTTTTTCAATTCAAGGGCGTTCGTCTTGCTAGATTTAGGGTAACTCTGAACATTTCAGCTACAGGAATATGATCAAAGGCTAAGTCTGCAGCTGGATCTATTTTGACTGATTTTGTTGAATCTCAGTGTCACTTGATTTCTCCAACTCATTTTCTATATCTTGGGGTATTTTCAAGGTATAAAGTATTTTCGTCTACTTTTTCTTCCTTTTCTTATATAAATTCGACAATCTCATCTTTCTCACTGTTCTCTCCAAGATCATGTTCTCCAACCTGGCCTTTACATTTCCTCGACCAATTTTGGCATTCAAGCCTTTTATTATCATTAATATTTCAAGCTCTTTGATGTTTTTTCTGTTTCATCCTTCGATTTCTCTCTCTTCGCTTCCTGAGGTTGGTACGCATACCTGTGAAAGATTCATTCTCATTTCTGGCTTTTGACATTGTACCGATTATTGACTCTTTCCGAGAAAGGAGCGAATCTTATGACTGATAGGTATGTGTTTACTATATATATATATATATATATATATATATATATATATATATATATATATATGTGTATATGGTATATAACTATATATATATATATCTCTGTTCTAATAATGCCAATTTGAATATACGGATTATCTATATACAAATATAGTATATATATACAGCAATGAAAATTTAGTTTTTCGAAAGTTTTCTAAAATGTTTTTAAGATAATATGTTTTTACAACATGTTTCCACTGATATGCCAGTACGTAATGCGAATGTATAATTGTATCCTAATGATTACTACATATTATTATTCCATGGACAGATATTAAGGTTGCCAAATTTAGTAGTTGTTAAGCCGATTTATTTGATTCCTCGTTCAAGGAACTTAAATTGTCCGAATACATTGGAAAACGTTTCATCAGTCAACGATATAAAAACTGTTATAAGATATACCTTACTAGTAGGGATTATAATGAAATGTAATCTTTTTCGTTTTATAATTTATATTTGGTTGTATTAGGTTCAGGCAGCAAATGGATTATATTATTTCTTTGACGCGATAAAACGATTCGTTGCCGGACTAAAGAATATGCAATTACGACCTGCTAAGTTGAATGATCCCAAATATCGAACATCATCCCATAATGATATAATAAGTAGGTAATTACATGACTACTTACTAACTAAGTTAGCCAAGACTGCCTTTTTTTCGAAGCTTATTTCTGTGCACGTTAATGACAAATCATATAAAGGGAAATCGTCATTCCTTACAATTCTACATCTTAGGTTGAATAGTGTCAAATTTATTAGTGGTAATAAAAGACAATCATTAAGTGAATGAAAAGCTACCACAATTGATGTAATCAACAAACTGTCTGTAAAATGTAAAGAAAATCTCCTTCTGAATCGTATAACTTCTATAATCTCTGTGAATTACGCAGAC